>CAJQZP010001697.1:9265000-9650000 GCA_907164705.1 Parnassius apollo
GAACGTTTCGTAAAGGGAGCTTCGTACAATTATGGATGAGCTTAACTTAAGGTAATTATTTCGTTTAACCATTAACTCTCTCCTTGTTCGAGACATTCTTTACAACTTGTAGATGTTTTAAGGTAGGGTTGCGAATTATAATACCAATGAATGAAAACATTTAAAATTTTCCTTATTTTATAAGAAAAATATCTAAGATATTGTATGATTATTATGTATTTTATTTACGCAAAATAAATTATCTTTAATTTATAACATAAGGTCAGCTTAATTGCAGCAAAAGTAGCCCCGTGAAAGAAATATGACTAAAAAAAAAACAATAGTCTGGAATATCTATTCTAGTTTAATTTAAATAAATTTTAATTTATCATCTTATAACTTGAGAAATACTTTTCGAAATTGGCCCCTGCGCGTCAATGTTAAATTTATCAATATCTCGTGCATTGTTTTCTAAATATTTACAGGAAAGGTTCCAATCCGAATGTCACCCGTGAGGACTAAGATAGAATGCATCGTTTCCAGTAAAAAGGGTCTCCGGTTCTCTACACTCACCATACGAACACAGCAGCATTACTACTATTTTACGCCGATATTCTGTGAGAGCGTGGTCTTTCCCCGGTCGAGCCGACCCATATGTGCCACAATTATACTACTAATTTAATTGCAGCACGGCTCTACCACGTAAAAAGGTTTGAAGTTACACACCCATTTACCATCAGGTGTACTGTGTCGTTTGTCACTATAAAAATATGTTTTAAAAGAAATAAGAAATAGTAGAGTATGGTTCTCTGTAAAGCTGTGTTTATTATTTGTATTTGTACTATGCCAGTCACTCTGGTTCTACTGCGGATATCCTTATTTCTAAGTTTATGCCGCAGAGAAACCCGTAAGAAAATGGATGCAGGTGGCTCAGGACCGTGCTTTGTGGTATTCTTTGGGGGAGACATATTATCAGCAGTAGACTTGTGAAGGGCAGTAATGATGATGATGATGATATTAACAACACGGCAGTAATTTTTTTTTTGATTTTATAGGAGACGGTCCAAACGAGCATACGGCTCACCTGATGGTAAGTGATTACCGCCGCCCATGAGCAACTGCAACACCAGGGGAATTGCAGATGCGCTGCCGGCCTTTTAAAAGGAGTAGGCTCTTTTCTTAAAATGGATATGCATAGAAGAAGAATCATCCCTAGTTTAATATAGCTGCCGAAGTTTCTTGGTTATGCTTTCAGTAAACCATTGTTCTGTATAATAGTACCTGAGATTTATCGATGCTAATTGATCACATTTTAGTTTTTTACACCGCTATATGATCTTGTTGAATTCACTTAAAAGACTTCGTATGACTTTTGTATGTTTACTTGACCCAATTTTAGATCGGATAAATATTTTTCAATATTTGTAATTTAATTGATAGAATTGTATAATCAATAATTAATGAACAGAACTCTCTCTCTAACTTAATAATGTGTGAAACCGTGGTTTTATCAAAAAAAATTGTACACCATAAGCATTCTTCAGTTGTAGTACAAATATTATTCGTAATACTTATATTGTTTTTGAACAAAGTTTTTGTAGGGTGTTCTAAAATTTTTAAAATTACAAGAAAATACGCTTTCATATCCAATAATAAAAAAGGTTAAGATCCAATAAATTGTCTCAGTTCCACAGTGATAGAGCGACGTGGCAGGTTTTGCTGTTGCACATATGGGCCAGCTCAAACCAGGGTGGTACCACGACCATACAGAAAACCAGCGTGAAGTAGAAGCTCTGCTTCTGCATTTCGTCTGGTGAGTGCAGGTTGCCAGTGGCCCAATTCTCCCCCCCATCTCCCGTTAACATGGCAGCGGAATCAAATAAAACACTACTCCACGGGGGTACCAGCACCCCTGATAACGGAGAATCCATCGC
This sequence comes from Parnassius apollo, assembly GCA_907164705.1. Classification (NCBI taxonomy): domain Eukaryota; kingdom Metazoa; phylum Arthropoda; class Insecta; order Lepidoptera; family Papilionidae; genus Parnassius; species Parnassius apollo. The sequence continues at coordinate 9,266,914 of CAJQZP010001697.1, forward strand.
TGAGCATCCACGCCCCAATTATCCTGCTCTTCCTGAGCGTGGGTCCTCAAGCTGCCCGAGTTTTTGTGAGGGTGGGAGGACAAAGACACCCCTGCTACGCTATCCGTGATTTTCTGCTACATCACGGGAATTTCATTCAAACCTCAACGCTATTCACTACCATCTGGAAACGGCGAAAGCCGGTCTTGCTATTTCTAACTGAGATATAGGTGTCCTATCCACCTGATTCTTCGTATATCTCCTACTCAAAGTACAAATAAGTACACTCCTTTGTGCCTCGGGCTGAAGTATGTGTGTACGTTAAATCTATCCATTCTATAGCTGCGCGTAGACGGCGACTACAACCCCGCGCTTACGGGTGACTTTGTAAGTCCCATAGAGGTAATTCCAACACAGATCGCTTAATCGACCACTTCCGAATGGCTGCAGACACCGTGCCACAACAGGTCCCATCCGCAGAGATCACAGTGATGCTTGATGATTTTACCGCCCCTCACGCTAAATAACTTAGTTCTCGTTTAACCGATTATGCGGGTAAAACTGTTTATGACTTTTCTTAGGCATATGGTCTGACACAACTTGTTACCTCGCCTACGCGGATTCCAGATGTGAAAAATCATGTGCCTTCCCTACCTTATAATAGTAAAAATAATAATAATAAGTAAAGTTAAAATAATAGTAAAAAAGGTGTTGGACCTTCTAACCTCTCGTCGGGCTGGATATCAGGTCTCCATCGAAGTACCTTGTGTATCAAACAAGTATAAAAAGTTTATACTTCATTGATACACAAGTACTTAACATAATATATACTATCCATATTGCACACAGTACATGCAGATTGGCCAAATATTAATATTCCGAATCACAGGGGTGAATTACCACCACTTTCTGAATCTAGGCTGCTTCTAAAAATTTATTTTAAGAAATACTGTGATATGACTTTTGGCCCGACCTAAATGTGGTAGTCCAATAACCAACCTAGCCCTAACCCAATGTAGCTGATGTAACAAGAGATGCATTGTTGCATTGGAAGCATCGGCTCATTATTACCATTAAGCCGCTCGTAGAAACCGCCGTCCAGTAAAATGCTAGGCTGTGAAGCTAGGCTGTTTACCGAAAGGCTAATTTAAGTTAGATGGTTGCGACGTATAAATAGTTAAGTTAAGTTAAGTTATAGCCTATATACGTCCCACTGCTGGGCTCAGGCCTCCCCCTCATTTCTAAGAGGGTTTAGGGCAAGGAAGTGTCCGCCGCGCTGCCCAAATGCGTGTTGACGAACTTCACATGTCTTCGAAATATTTTTTTTTCTTATTCCTCAGACATGCAGGTTTCCTCACGATGTTTTCCTTCACCGCCGAGCACGTGGTAAATCAGCACTTAAAATTGCAATTAACAATTTCATTGGTGCCGGCGGGGATCGAACCCGGGTTACTCGCGTTCTGTTATAATAAATATATATATATATATAAATATCTAGTATCTGTATAAATAGTATTCCTATGAAAGTATTTCATAAGTACAATACTTATGCAAGCAATTGGTGTTACATTTTAGCCCTAATCGCACATAAAGATTTTTAAGTTGTATATTGTAGTTTTCTCGTTTTATTACCAGACACTGAAATCCAATTTTCGCAGTTATTTCCTTATGTTTTTATACCGAAACACGAATTTTACGAGCGTGTTCCTGCAACTAAAAGGACCGATATTTCAAGATAATTTTATCGTTAAATATCCGCACGATGTACATAAAAAATAAATGGAGGAAAGGATACTTACCCAATTTTGATATATTTATGTCATGTTTGAGTGATTAGACATGTTTCTCATTTTCATTATTTTATTCACGGCCAATAAATAATAAAATTGAATTCCATACAAAGAGAAATAACTATAATCGTCCCACTGTTCTATCCCATTGTTACCACGCTTGGCATGTGAACAAGCAAACACAGTCTCATATAATTTTTTGTTGTTATCAGAAACAGTATGTTTTATAAAATGGATCTATAGAAGCTATATTGAGGGTACGTCGCCAACAACAGTAATGTTATTTATAAAGCTTTCTATAGATATTACGTATTTGAACTATCTCTTAAATCTTGCAGTAAAAATAACGTAGTTTCATATTGCTTAACTTCAGGTGGGATAGTAGTCAAGCACTAACTTATAATAGTAAAAAAGGTGTTTTCTTTTTAAGATTTGATATTTAAAAGTCAATAGTGCAACATATCTTAATGTTTTAATACCGCAAGAGGTCAATCCAAATATTTTTAAAATGTGTGTGCCTGGTACATTAATTTGTTGAGTAGAAATGTTTTTGAAATAATGTTATCGATTTAAAATTAATTTGTTCTATGCGTAATTGCGTAAAAAGTACTTGATTTAGTTGATCAATTGTTAAAGCAAATTTGTAGTCACCAAATAGAAGGTCGAAAATGTTTATGACTCTCAAATTCGACTACAGATATACTGTCTGTCTAGAGATATGTCTATGACAATATCTAAGCAGTGGCTGGACTTTACGGGTATTCCATTCCACGAGTTTGATTCCTACAAGGGATAAGTATAATGGACATCTATCTTCTGCACGGGACAGCAGGTATAAAAAATTTTTCCTTATATTATTTTAAGGCAGATTGTTGATTGCAGTTTTTTGATGGAGAGATGGACTTTTCAAAACTTTGATGTTGCTCTCTGACGTTGGTTGAAGGGGGGGGGTAATTTAGTACCTGGATGAAAGTAGATTTTAATTAACTCATTTTATTCTAATATTGATTGTTTATTTTATGAATTATTTGAATAACTATAAAATAATTAATTAAATACGTAGGCGCAATAAGTTTCCATGATATTAGGACATCGCTAACTTCAGCCCTCTGTAGTCATGAGTGCTGTTATAGTATAGTATTAAAGTGTAAGGGTGACAAACAAGCACACAGTCCACCTGATGTTAGGGGGATGCTGTGGCCCACAGACATCTACATTTATTTTATCTTAAAAAACAAAATGCAGTGATGAAGATGCGTTGCCAGCCCTGAAGACAAATGGAATGCCACGTTTCCAGTAAAGAGGGTCTCCGGTTCTCACTATATGAAACACTGCATAATTAAGCTGCTATTTTACGCTGGTATTCTGTGAGAGCGTGGTCTTGCCCTGGTCAGCCAACGCATTTGTGCTGCAACCACAATATAGCTGTAGCATAGCTCTACCACGTAAAATGTCCACATAAAGTGTGTTAAGTGAAACGTCGGGTATATTCCCAAACCAGAATTTACTAATAAAAGTAAATTAGTAATTTGTAGTCACGCTAATACAACGCTTTGTCCGCGTGGAGTTCGGTTATATCGCGCCCATGTGTGAAAAATAGTCTACTGGTACAAGCCACAATTATAACTAGATGTAACGCTTTTACTTTTAGTCCGGTTCCGTTGCGCAATTGAGGAGGTTTTAAATTTCACAACAACATAACAGGAGTGCGCATGCGCAGAATAAGCTTATGATGTGGAAAACCCGATGGTTTCAGTGAATTAAGAAATTCGACAGGGTAGTTAATTGCATCATCTGTGTTGAGAGAGACACAGACACAGAGTCTATTGAGGTGTACAACATTTTCCCCCCTCAAAAGACTTTAAAAGTATATCGTTAATTGCCGCTGCTTGGTCGTTTTTCGGGGTTAGTAAGGTACGTTCATATAACCATTCCATTAACTTATCGTGGATATGGGCAATATCTGGGTAAATTTTGGATATTAACTCCTGTAACGTAAACACAACTGTGCACAAATTATCAGGGATAGTTATCATTCCGTCATTTATCGGGTAACCACCGTTGCTGATTTCAAGTAGGAGATTCACAAATCCACCAGCAGCCTCTTTTGCTCCTAAGTGTAACCGCATATTTTTCGAGAGCTTGAAGATTTCAATTAGAGGCCATAAAGTGGATCTCTTAAGACACGCCTTAACTCATCGGCTCTAGTTCCTTTTGGCACTACTGGTAGAGTCTGTCTAAAATCTCCAGCCAGCAAAACCGTTACACCACCCATTAACTTCTTATTTTCTCTTATATCTTGTAGAGTTCTGTTTAAAGCCTCTACGCCACCCTTATAGTGCAATTTAATATTTGTTATGCTGCTTGTGTTAGTAAAATAAAATTCAATAGTCTTTCAGTTTAAATAATTATAATTTTCACAAGTTACAAGTCTTTTACAACATACAGAAGGAGAATAGAGTGATAGTTATATATAGAAAGATAGCACAAGAACTAAGAGTCTCAAGCGAACGAATTAATTATTATAAGTTTCTTATCATGAGTAAACAGTCAACAAACGAACAGTATGGCATACGTAAACGTACTGGTGGCGTGGTGCGAACTATCGTAGGAAGGGCAGCCAGCGGTGAACCGGTTTACTGTTGTTGAGTCGCCCTTGCACCGACCGCTACATTAAACAATAGCCACTGCTAATACTTAATATATATATAATAATTTCTGTAGAATGGTATGTCCGTAATTACAAAATATAAATTTATATAGATATAATTTAAATTTAAATATTACAATTACACTAAACAATTAACTATTTTACTGTTATATATAAATTAATATACATCAATTAATATTTTGTACACTACATCACCCCACTACCAGAGACCATGCCTACGGGCGAAAATAATCAGGATAACATACATGTCTTCCTGATCTTGTCTTTTTATAGCCGTTTTATTTTCTATGTTAGGTGTGTTGTTTGGTGTGTTGGTGGTGGTGCTATGGCTTTTTGTGTTGCTAGTGTGTGTAGTTCTGACTATGTCGTGTAATATGTATGCAGGTTTAATACGATCTATTGATACTGTAACTGGTTTACCATTAAAAGAATTTTAAAAGTTTTATCTCCTCTGCTTAATACTTTATGGGGTCCCGATCATGCAGGCTGTAAAGACCTACGAGCGTCATCCCTTAGGAAAACATGGTCGGTGGTTGCTAGATCCTTAAACACAAAGACTGAACGACTATTACTATGCATTGAAGCTGGGGATGTATGTAAGTTTTTCGCAAACGTACGCAATCGTGTTATATATTCAGTCACATCCGCTGTCCCATCTGCTTGTGGTACAAAAAATTCGCCTGGAAGTCTAATAGTTTCCCCATACACAAGTTTTGCTGACGAAGCTTGAATATCTTCTTTAAATGCGCTACCTATTCCTAACAATACTAAAGGAAGGGCCTGGACCCAGTTTTCTTTTGCATGGCAGATAATGGCGGCCTTCAGTTGTCTATGAAACCGTTCAACTAATCCGTTGCAAGCCGGATGGTAGGCTGTAGTTTTTCTATGCTGAAATCCTACCATATCTGATAAGCGCTTGAATAGCGCTGACTAAATTGTCCTCTGCGATCCGATACAATATCTGTTGGACATCCGAAACGAGCTATCCATCCGCAGACTAAAGCTTTGGCTCCTTTTTCCGCCGAAATGTCAACTAACGGTACTGCCTCAGGTCATCAAGTAAATCGATCGATTGCTGTAAGACAATATCGGTACCCTTACGCTGATGGTAATGGTCCTATTAGATCTATGTGAATCTGCATAAATCTTACGTGGTAATTTGAAATTGCCTATGGGTGAATTTACATGCCTAGTGATTTTTGTACATTGACACGCCAAGCACGTTCTGGTCCATTCTCGGCAGTCTCTATTAATTCCTGGCCACACAAATCTTTCCGCTAACAGCTTGGCTGTGGCGTTCGCTCCGGGATGGCTCCGAAGAAGGCTTTCATTTCTACAAGTTCCTTTGTTGCGTATGGTCTCGGTGGATTGCTTCTCTCATCGCAGTACAGTTCGGCATGAGTACCTGGTATTTTAAGTTTTTTAAGACACAAGGAAGTATTACCTTTCAGAAGTAGCTGTAATTTCTCGTCGGAGGCTTGAGCTCATATCAGTGGGCTGAGTAATGTCTTCAACCCTTGATAAAGTATCCGCTATCACGTTGTTTTTTCCTGAGATGTGTCTTATGTCAGTACTAAATTGAGAAATAAAATCGAGACGTCTGAACTGTTTTGGTGAGCAATTTTCTTTACGTGAGTGAAATGCGTAATAAAGGGGCTTATGATCTGTATAGATAGTAAATTCTCTGGCTTCCAGCATATACCTAAAGTACTTGATAGCTTCATAGACAGCTAGAAGTTCACGATCATAAGGTGAATACTTTTTTCTGCTACACTTAGCTTTTGTGAAAATAAAAGCAAGTGGCTGCCACGAGCCTTCTTTAAGCTGCTGCAATACTGCGCCAATAGCAGTGTCCGAAGCATCCGTTACTAAAGCTATTTTAACAGAATAGTCAGGATGCGCTATAAGCGTAGCCTGGAATAGACTATGCTTGCATGATTCAAATGCGTCTAGCTGCTCAGTGGACATCTGAATCAGATGAGAACCTTTAACTGCACCTTTCAAGAGTTCATTCAGCGGTGCTTGATACTTAACTGCCTCGGGGATGAACCTCCTGTAAAAGTTAAGCATGCCCAAGAATCTTCTTAGCTCTTTGACAGTTTTTGGCTTTGGAAAGTTTTTAATTGCTTCTACTTTGGATGGTTGCGGCTTTGAACCCTCTGCTGAAATACGATAGCCTAAAAATGTAACCCGGTCAGAGCCAAATACGCATTTAGCAGTGTTTATTACCATCCCAAACTTCTTTAGCCTAGTAAAAATCTGATGAAGGTGATCCTTATGTGTTTCGTGGTCCTTTGAGTACACTAAAAATCATCTAAATAAGCAAAGCAAAAATCTAGACCACGAGTAATTACATCTACGAGGCGGTGGAACTTTTGTGCACTGTTACGAAGTTCGAAGGTCATGTGCGAGAATTCATAAATGCCAAAAAGCGTTGTAATAGCAGTTTTAGGGATATCAGCTTCGTTGACAGGAATTTGATTGCAGGCTTTGACTAAATCGATCGTTGTAAATACTTTGCAACCGGAAATATTTTGAGCGACATCCTGAATGTGACGTATTGGGTAGCGGTCTGGAATTGTGCTATCATTCAGTGCTCTATAGTCACCACATGGTCGCTACCCATTATCCTTCTTGGGTGTGAGATGCAATGGTGATGATCATGGTGATTCTGAAGGCCTAGCAATACCAACCTTTTGTCAAAATTGCTGCAAACTCCTCTTTTGCAATCTTTAATTTATCAGGCGATAGTCGTCTAGGTGTACTAGCTACTGGCGGGCACGAAGTTGTCCGAATATGGTGCACTGTGTTGTGCTTAGACAAATGGAGAACCCCCGATGGGCGTGTAATATCAGGAAACTCTTTTAAGACATCATGATAAACCGAATCACCAGTAGCAATCTTAACAGAAAATATATCTAAATTAGCAGGCAAAGCCGTGGTGGAGAGTGTAGTGACACTGTCTATGAGGCGCTGATTTCTGCATTCGACAACCAAATTGTAAAATGACAAAAAATCTACACCTATAATTGCTTTTGTAACATCTGCTACAACAAACTGCCAAGTAAAGTCACGGCACAAGCCTAAATTTAACATTAAATGAACTTTTATACTTTACTTTACTAATCTTCACGCACAATCCCTAACGAGGTAGCCAGAGAGAACAGATCGCCAAGTGTCACGATCCTTGCATACCTCTTTCGCTTCTTTCAGGTTCATTATCTTCCTCATATATGAACGTCTAGCTATCCGAGTGCTCTTGACCTGCCCCTCTTCGAGTAATTTGCTCACATGGTCTTCGAAAGTTAGTCTCGGTCTACCTCGACATCTTTTAATATTTACTTTCGCGTTATATATTTTCTTCACAATTCGGTCTCCACTCATTCGCTCAACGTGCCCAAACCATTGGATTACGCCCCTATCAATTTTTGTGATAAGAACATCTTTCAATCCTGCCATATTGCGAATCTCCACTGCATTCAACTTGCTTTTATGCTTCTTCTGGCATACCCAGGTTTCGCTGCCATATAACAAAGTCGGTACCAACACTGCGTTATGTATTGCAAGGCGTGCACTCTTCACTACGCCTTGCCTTTTGACTAACGCATTCAGGGCACCATTGACTTTGTTCCCGGCAGCGACACGCCTGTCCACATCTAAATCACATCTTCAATCCCGACTGAAAGCACTCAACAAGTATACAATTTCTTTTACCTGTTCTAGATATTCCTGATTTACCCATATTTCACATTTCGTTCTCTCTTCGTCCTTTTCAAATACCATTAAATGAACACACCCATAAGTATTTATTATCGAACCATTTGCTGCACTTAGTTGATAATTAGTCTTATGCCTATTCTCTTTGATTGCCGCTCGTGGAAAAACACAGACATCGCTGCCTGTATCAACGAGAAACTGCATCTTCGTGTTGCGGTCAGTAACGAATAAGCGACCAGTACTTGGGCAATCGTAGGTTACCGTTACCGATTGCCTTGCACATTTCCCGACTGAGTATAATTGCATGATTTAATGCACTTACTTGCACGATCGCCATATTTATTGTGATACCAGCACACAGGGAACCTCCTGTGACTAGAAGGCGACCTGGTGTTGCTTCTTGGGCGGCTTCTGCTTCGTAATCTAGGACGTCTCCTCTTTATTTGAGTCGTTAGGGTCTTCACTTTCCTGGTGAGCTCAGCTATTTGATAATCCAGCTTCTGTACTCTGTCCTCTGGTGCTTGATGTAGACGCCACTTGTGGATGTTGATATGGAGGAACAACGTCGTGAATCTTATGGGCTAGCTCCGCTAGTACCTCAAGAGAAGTGGTCGTTTGTGACACTATTATTGTTTGCCTGCTGTTTGGTAATCGACTCATCCAGATAATTCGAAGAAAGTCGTCAGGTATGCCTGGTCCAGCCAAATGTAAGTGGCGTAGGAATTGTGAAGGTTTTCTATCGCCTAGTTCTTCATGCATTAGAAGTTGTTTTACTTTCCTGTCTCTAGACGCCGACAGCCGTTTGATTAGTTCTGTTTTTAGCTTTTCGTACTTATCTGTGTTTGGAGGGGAGATAATTATATCTTCGAACTCTGATGCATATTGCGGTTCGAGTTGACTAACTATGTAATAGAATTTCGTCGCATCTGCTATTATATTCGAAATCGCAAACTGTCCTTCGATTTTCACGAACCAAATTGCTAGTTTTTCCGGCCAAAATGGCGGTATTCGAACACCGACTCGACAAAAATCGGATGATGAGGCGAGATTTTGTTCAGCGGCCTTTTGTTTCTCACTCATATTTATTTTGTGCACTTTTACGGGGTCACCACTTTATAGTTCAATTTAATATCTGTTATGCTACTTGTGTAAGTAAAATAAAATTCAATAGTCTTTCAGTTTAAATAATTATAATTTACAAAAGTTACAAGTCTTTTACAACATGCAGAAGGAGAATAGAGAGATAGTTATATATAGAAAGATAGCACAAGAACTAAGAGTCTCAAGCGAACGAATTAATTATTATAACAGTTTCTTATCATGAGTAAACAGTCAATAAGCGAACAGTATGGCATACGTAAACGTATTGTTGGTGTGGTGCGAACTCTCGTAGCAAGGGCAGCCAGCGGTGAACCGGTTTGCTGTTGTTGAGTCGCCCTTGCACCGACCGCTGCATTAAACAATAGCCACTGCTAATACTTAATATATATAATAATTTCTGTAGAATGGTATGTCCGTAATTATGAAATATAAATTTATATAGAAATAATTGAAAATTAAATATTACAATTACACTAAACAATTAACTATTTTACTGTTATTTATAAAGTCATATACATCAATTAATATTTTGCACACTACACCCTTATGAGCCATGGTTATTTCATCCCACACTATCATTTTCGTATGTTTTATATACCTCAGTAAAGTTACTTTGTTTCGATATATTACAAATGGGAGTTTCAGCTGCTGTTAAATTGAGTGGTAACTTGAAGGTATGATGAGCAGTTCGTCCACCCTCAAGCAGTGTAGCTGCGATCCTAGAAGGAGGCACAGCCAAAGAAATCCGCGACTACTTCTAACATTTGCTAATAGCAAATTTATGAGAAATGTTTAGCTTGTTCCACCGGAAGTGTCTAAAAAGAATATTCCACCCTCACTTGATTCAATTTTTGTGTTAATTTTATTGTAAAACTTGTTTTTTGTTCGTCAATCAGTGATCTTTAATTATTTTTACCGTATTTTGCAAAGATGCTAAGTTGTAACTTGTCTTTTTAAGAAACTCTCTATTTTCAAATTTCCATATTTTTAGTAGCCGACCACCCAACGCTGATATGGCATCTTCTATTACCAAAAGATATTAGTTAAATACCACATCTGTTACGTTATCTACATCCACATCTCCCTGTCTTTCTAATTGCCTTTTAAAATCTTCAGTTAGCTATTCTTTGAATTTCTCCCAAAGGCTTAATGTGCATAACACACTCCCAAAGGGAAAAAACCCGAACCAAACCAAAAAAACACAAACGATGCCTGGTCCGAACTCCTATTTACATATTTAAAGACGTATTTTATTGATTTCACGGAATTGCAATATTCCACATTTAAGTGAGAGTTAAGTATTTTTAATAATACTGGATTTCTCTGTTTCTATTTTGGCGTATTATTCTACCAAATGTTAACTAAAAAGGGCACAATAGTTGACTAAATAGTTATTCTCTCTATCTTTATTCATTATTCTATACGAATAGAAACATGCAGAAGAGACAGTTTTAATAAGAGTCAACTTAGTTGTGGGATTGCGTTGTGGTATGTTGATTGAATAACACATTGGCAAAGTGCTGCCTATTTAGAATAACCCACTAACACTTAAGCCACTTCATTTGTAGTTGCTGCATTGTATCTACCTCTATGTTTTTCTGGTGGTTTTTTATCAGCATATTTGACAACTTTTTATGACTCTGAAAGAGGCGTTTTATCAATGAAAATTTTCGGAACTTTCATATACGGGTTCACTTGATGCACTATTGCACTAGATGCACTTGATGCAATATTTTGCTATTGTTTGATTAAATTTGGCTTAAAGTTAGGAAATTTCGAACATTGAGTCATTGTTTCTCGATCATCTTCAGCTACAAAATATATTTGAAAGACGATTATTACCTATAAAATGGTCATGACGTGGGTGTAGATAACTATCTATCAATTATATTTTAATCATAATAAAGAGTATTTCAGGCACTTGTTTCAACTGATCAAGTTGCACATTTCCAGCGCTGCAACACATACCAAGTGTCTCGTCATTATATTTCAGCGCATTGCACCACTGACACTTGTATGTCATAGAATCCAAAGCTACACTGCTGACAATTCAATAAGCAATATCAGGAACATACTCCACAAACGCAGTGTAATGTTTTCCCCATACCGTGACTGAATTGCTCTATGCATTTGTGGATTCGCAGTTTGTTAATTTGCAATAGCTTGCCTGTGTACATCTGAATTTTTTTTGATACGACGACACTTTCTTTAATTTTTTCATATTTTAATATCAACGATACAGATTGATCTCTTCCGCTAGTTGAAGGTGATATTTCACTGTTTATAAAAGATGCAACAGTTAATTGGTCAATCTCTGAAAAAAGGTTCACGCTCTTTGATAGTTACTTCCATGCGTTTAATTTTGTGTTGAATATTTATTGTCATTTCTGTCGTGGGTCATAACTGAAAACCTAGGCCACTAATTTAACACAAATCTAGCATTTTGTGAACGCAACACCATCGCATTTTCTTGGGTTTCGTACATAAAAAATGAAAGAGCACGAAACAAACAGGCACCGTCACCTATAATGGGGACGACAGTCTGTTCTTCCATTTTTTTCTTTAATATTAGGTTTCTGTACACGTTTCTGTCAATAATACCTAATCACAAAGCAAATTAAATTTCAAGTTTGATCAGTGGTTATAAGAAATAGAAGTGAGCGTTATTTAACGTGTTTCAGAAACTGCTTATGAGGCTGATAATCGTATAACCAGTTTCGTGGAGAAAAATGTTACAAATGTTATCTTACGTACGCAGTTGACACACACAACGACCAGCGAACGTGTAAGCGTTTCGTTTTGAACAGATTTTATATGTAATTGGAAAGACTTAAAGTTCATTATGATTTTTTTTTAATTGCGACCTTGTCCAGTTGACCGAGTTTCTACTTTCTAATAGAATTTTAGGCAGTTAACAAATGCAAGGGATGATTGACGAATGTTATTGTCTCTTGTCTGTGAGCTGTGTTCTTAAAAACCTTTTGCGTTTTTTTTTAAATATTATTACATGTATAGTTTTCTTTGTGAATAAACATTTATAGTGTAAATAAATATTTAATTAGTGCACATAAATAATTATTTATATATTGATGTATTACATTAGGTTGAATTTTGTAGATCATGTGGATCATAAAAGTTATGTCATGTGATGGACAATAATATTTAGGTACTTACGTATTTTGTGGCGGTGTAAAATTGTATAAAGGTATTATATTAACAATTTCGCGCGCATATTATTATTCCTATAAACTCTTATATATTCGTAATCATAACAAAACACAAAAGTAAAACTAATATTATAATATGTACCTATAACCGGTTAATATTTTTGTAATCTTAACATAACAAACACCAAACTAACCAACGCTATTACTATATACAGATGTAACTAGTTACAAAATTAAGCAGTTTTGAAACTAGTTACTCATATCCACGAAACTACGTACAACTGATTACGTCCAAAATACATCACCAATCCAAAACACGAAGCAAATCTTAAACCGTAAGCAAGCAAAGTCGAAGTCTAGACAAATATACGTTAACAGTTAGTTAGAAAAAACACAACGTTACCGCGTTTTAAAGCGATGCCAACGCCATTGGTAGGGATTAGAACTTGAAGATAAATCCAAAATAGGTAGGTAAGTATTTCTTTTGGTTTTCCCATTCTATTAATTTGTAAAAAATATATTTGATAGAATCAGGCGTTACTTTGCGGAAATCCATTATACATGGTGACGGAGTTAGTGCATGCAATTGAGGGAGGGCGGGAGGTGCTCTTCAATCCAGGTAAGACACATCATTGTATTTATTTAGCGGAAGATTGCGAAGAAATTTATATTTTTATTTTTTATTAAAACTATATTTGGTTCGGTTGTTGATTTTCATTGTTTTTTAATGTTTGAATTAGTATTTTTTTTGTTCAGTTGTGATTTTGTGCAATTTTTTTGTAGAAATCTTCTTGTTTTTATGTTTTTGTGCAATGAAAGTGTATTTCTTCTATTCCATTCTAATAAATTAAGTTTAAAATATTTATCAATAACATTTACGTTATTTACGACCCAAAAACCTTAAACATGACACGCAAGCCACCCAACTCATGATGGTTTTAACATCATACAAACATACATCCATCCATCCTTCAATGCATGTTTGTTTCAAATTATAATCGATGCTATTTTCGTAATTAACGTCCCAAAAAAACATAAAACGACATACATTTTGACATTTCAACCACATTGTGGGGTTGCCACAGGAGATGATAGTAGGTATTACCCGCCTGCTATGTTGGACTTTGAAATAGTTGTTGTTATTGTAATCAGAGACCCGATAAACCATAATAACGATAACCATGTTTATTTTCAGAATTTGTCACCCTTTTTCCACCTTTTTGTGGTTGAATTCTGAAAGAACCTGAAACACTTGTTTACTCATTTGTTGATAGGAGTCCTCCTGTGAAGTTTCGAAAAAAAAAACAGTTTAACTAATCTTGTTTCCTCATACAAACTTTCGACCCCTATTTCACCCCCATTTGGGGTTGAATTTTCAAAAATCCTAAGGTTTTTGAAAATTCAACCACTAAGGGGGTGAAATAGACATAATTCAGGCTTCTAGCTCTACAAATGACGGTCTTCCATACAAACTTTACTTTTAACATATATATATATATATATATATATATATATATATATATATATATATATATATATATATATATATATATATATATATATATATATGGAGTACTATTTTACGTCTGGTTATCTAGATACGTATCGTACGAGACAGTTATACCGCCATCTGTTATATGCCATGTAATTTTTTTCGAGCTTTTCTACAGTTATCTCTAACGGCACACGAAAAAGGAGTTATTTTGGGGGATTATTTTGCCGCTATCACAGGCCAATTTGTTTTACTTGCTATTAATTTCATTTAAAAATAAGTATATTTTACAAGATTACTACCTAAGAGTCGTGCTGACGTTGCGTCGTCTCGTTTCACCTGCTGCTTGTTGCGGTGGTTGACTTTGTTTTATTGTCGGCTATAAAATACATTGTTGGACTGCTTGCAAACTTAAATGATCGTAAATGTTTTTTTACCCATATACTACTCTTCTTTTTAACATATGACAGCGGGAAGAGATTCTATCACTATTTATTTTCTGTTGTGGAAATTCCAAAATCATCTCAATCCTCTGACAAATGGTAATTAAACCAATGCACCTGTATAATTTCTGGTATTAAAATGTTGCGGATGCAGAATTTTCCAGATCGTATTATATGAGGCCCAAATCTGTCGATATGAGTGCGGATTTCAAGTTTTTAGCTACATGTGTAAATTAAAAAAAATGGTATTTTTGTACTATTTTTAAAAAAAAATTAATTATTTTTTGTTAAAAATATTGTGCATAATATCAAAAAAAAAAAACATACGAATGATGTACATAAAAATCGCGTGTTTTGCGAATGGCCTGGGAGGTGTAAACAAATTCGTACCTACTCTAAAACAAATGAATTATATACTACTGTATAAAAAGTAATTTGGCAAAGGAGAAACAATAATTATAGGCTTCTCGGCTTTCCATCTTTGTCAAAGGTGATTACGCTTCTGTTGTCTTTTGTGTTTTAAATTATCGTTGTTTGTTAAAGTTATTTGAAGGATTAGACGTGCTACAGTATCATCAACTGTATACAGTAACTTTTTACCCTTTTTAAATTACACTATTAAAGTAATCTTAAAATATTATTTTTATTCTGCATGTAAAATCAACACTATTTATTTATTTGTTTTCAGTCAGAACTTTCCGTCTCGGGTTTAGGTATTTATATACATAAGTTAAGTATGACCTATTTAAGTACAGTTTTGTCTCTCTCATGGTTAAGATTTATCTATATCCATGACATTTTTCACTCGTAGGCAAACTATTAAATAAATTTACGACATGTGAACATTTCGTATAAACCAATTCTGTTTTTGACAAATCATTTCATGCACGACTTATTGTAATTAGAATAAAGAGTGTCAATTTATGGTTCGATGGATAAATTTTACTAATTAAAATTTAAGTATCTGAACATAATAAAAACATAAAACACTCACGCCTGTCACCCAAAGGGGTAGGCAGAAACTACAGACTTACATTTGGCACGATCGTGATACACCTCTCTCACCTCCTTTACATCCATCCATATACCTTTGCAACATGCTCGTAGGATACTCCAAATTTGGCCCGTTTTTAATAAATCTCTGCCATTCACTTCTGCAATTTTTTGTTTGTCACTCTTTCCTCCTTCATTATTTTCACATGACCAAACCATCGAAACATTTCTTTCTTAATCCTGGTCACAATATCATCTTGCAAACCACACTCTTATATATCACACGATTTCTCACCATGTCATTCAGATTCAGCCCTAACATACTCCTTAACGACCGCATTTCTACTGTGTTTATTCTACTCTCGTGCTTCTTCTACCACACCCAACTTTCATTACTATACGTTAAAATAGGGACCAAGACAACATTGTGAATTGCCATACGTGCTTTTTGACACATTTTTACAACATTATACAAACTCATCAATACTTGCTCGATTAACTACTCTTCTATTCGTGTTTCACATATCTTTTTACTTTCTTCTCTTTCGAAAACCATAACTTTCGTCTTACTTGCGTTCACTTTTAATCATATATGACTTAAAATGATCTGGTAATGATTTATTCATTAATGCAACCATCATTTGCAACTCGGCGCCAACGATGCAAAAATAACTTGATCATTGGCGTACAAAAGGTATTTGACGGTTAACTCACCCATTTTAATCCGGATTCTTCAACTTTAAAATTTTCCAAATTACTGTCAATAAATAGGTTGAACAGCCACGGGGAAGCCACACAGACATGTCTGACACCTTTAAGGATGCTAAACCAGACCGAGTAGACCCCGTTGATCCTAACACAAGCACTAGAGTCACTACAAAGAGACTCCAATGCCCGTATCAAGCCAGAGCTCAACCCAAATGAGTTCAGTGTTTGCCATAGCATATCCCTATTTACTCCGTTACAGGCCTTTTCCGAGTCCATGAACGCACAAAAAACCTTTTGGTTTTTTGCCAAAAACTTTTCCGCGATTATGCGCATGGAAAAGACTTGACCTGTATATCCCACTCCCTTTCTAAATCCTGCTTTCACATCCCATATTTTTCCATCAGTTTCTTTCATGACCTTTTCAAGTAGTACCTTAGTATACATAACAGTTTTCTCACAATGCTAAGAAGGCTGATACCACGGTAGTTTTAACAGTCTTATTGCGACCCTTTTCCTTTATATATTGGGGCTATCATAGCTTTGCATCAGTCTACCGGTACCCCCTTCAGTCCCCAGCATAAATTAAACAAAGTTTGTAGCAGGCCTGCCATCACTTCCTCTCCAACCCTTAGCATTTCGAGTGAAATTCTATCATATCCGGCAGCCTTACCCGCTTTCATGCTTTTCCCTGCTTTCATTATTTCATCCACACTTATCTCGCTACCTCTTTCCTCTTCTTTCGGAGTCATGAACACGCTTTCGAAATATTCCTTCCATCTCTTTAAACTCAAAACTCCATCATTCAGAACATAGCCATTCTCGTCTCTTATAGTATTCATTATAGGCTGTTTTGAATATCCCCTGCCAGTTTTTACGAGTTTCTAAAACATTTTAATATTTGCCTTGAAGTTATCCGATATCTTTCTATCATCCTTATCCGTTCTTTTTTGCTTTTTCCTTTCAACCACTTCTTTTACTCTCCTAATTTGATGTTCAAAGACTGCCCTTTTCCTTTTAATATCATCATTCGAACCTCTAGAATTACGAGCCTTTATTGCTAGTAAATCTAACCATACATTCATTTTATTCTTTGATTTAACTTCCATAAGTATCTCATCTTCCCACCATTTCATATTATTTTTCCTTTTATTATTTCTCTTACTAACAACACATACTTCGGTAGCTGCATCTACTAAACCTTTCATAACATTTTACCTTACATTCTCCAAGTTTAACTCCTTCATAAATAATTCGTCCAAACCACTTATATTTTATTTCAGTCTACATTTGTACTTGTTTTCTTCACCTTCATCTTGTAGCCTTTCTGTTTTAATACGCTGTAACGCAGTGGTGGCAGACAAACACAGATGACTGATGGTACCAATGACTATTAATTCGGCAAAAAACCAAATAATGATCCGTTCCTACGTTAGACCCCCGGTAAACCCTTGTATCTACTACCCTTCATTCTTTCATCCAAAATTATGAAATCTATCATGCTTATATCATCACCTCTTTCCCAAGTATACATGTAAATCCTCTTGTGGCGAAAGAAAGTATTCGTCACAAAAAAATTTCATACATACGCTGAGGAAGCTTTCACCATTCTGATTTGTACTTTCATCACCAAACGTTCCCAATATCCTTTCATTACCAAGCCTCCTCACGCCAACCCTTCCATTAAAATCTCCTAGCATAATAATATTTTCATTTCCCTTACATTTCATTAACACGATTCTAACCATTAATCAAAACTGCTCTCGGATATAAGTGAGCTTAGACGTGTCTGGGGCGTAGACCCCTAGCACAAACAACTTTAAGCCCATTTTCATTCGTATCCATAGCAATCTTAGACTTACACATTCATACTCTTCCACAAATTGACCCATTCTTTCTGCAAGGATGATACCTACTCCCTGGCATGCCCGCTTGGTCTCGTCTATACAAGACTAGTATGCGGTATACATGCCATGTATGTACAAATTTTCATTCAAATTCAAAGTATTTGAACATTAACCATTAATTACCCGAAATAACGGCTCAAACTACAGAATCCTGTAATATTGTTAACTGAACGATGCTACACTTGATCAGACAGACAGCTAACGTATGATAATTATAATTATTGATTGTGAATCGCCGAGGAATGCATGTGTATGTGATACTTTATTGTGCATCTCCCCAACGCTTAGGTTGTGGATGTGATATTTTTTTTATTTGGTACTTGGTTGATTATATGGTTGGCTGGTTTGTAGTTAACCCATGCGATTGTGTCTTAAGTTGCTTTTTGGTTGCCAAATATCAAATAACAACCAAAGAACATAGGTGAATGGTTGACATTCGAACAAGTATAAGAGCACAGTGAATCAGTCAGAAATCACATGATCAGTCTAACAGTATTTTATCTTAAAATCCTTATTACTAAAAGAATGAAAAACTTTGATAACACGAAGTAGGTTTTAATTCATTTTATATTGAACACCATAAGTTTTAAACCCGAATCAGTTAGGTTCTACGTTATTTAGTATTTCTAAAGAATTTGCCACAAACAATTCTAGTGTGATTTTCATAATTTATACTGTTGATCTGGTATAACTTTTTACAAAGTTAGTAATATTCATATTTATTTGATTGTGAAACGATACAAAAATTTATTTAAGTCATCGATTAAAACTACTATTTCACGGATTTTATCCCGTTTAACTTTAATTGATATTTATTTCCGACGTTTCGGGTGCTTTCCAGCACCCATGGTCCCTCGACTGACTGATGTCCCGATGTCAATGTTAACCCGGAGTACCTTCAGCTTTTCAATTATTGTTTATGGACCGATCTATGCAGAATGAACTTACTATGTCTTGGAGTGTTTCAGTGATGTGCTTGGGCTTAGTTTTAATTTTATTAATTACAGGGTCCCAAGCAGATGGTGGTACACATTCTACTTCTCTAATGAAATAAGGATGTTTTTTTAATTTCAATACCCTCACGTATATATCCCCCATGAGCAACGACACAAACAAACGGCCCCCAGTCCCCGGCGGCCCCTCTATTCCCGGCTACGGTGACGACCACGGTAACGGCGGGGAAAGGCGTGCTAAGAATCTCCGATGGAGGTTCGGTTGCCACCTACGACGACTCGACCTGGCAACGTATAACGCACGCACCCTAAGGACTGACGAGAAGATACTGGAGCTGGAAGAAGGGGTAGACAAGTTGCGCTGTCATATTATTGGATTATCTGAGGTCCGAAGAGAGGGGGAGGACACGGTAATCCTCGAGTCCAGCAACTTGTTCTATCACCGGGAGAGCGACCATCTGTCCCAAGGAGGTGTCGGATTTATCGTCCACAAGTCTCTCGTCAACAACGTTGTAAAGATTGGGAGTGTGTCGACGAGGGTCGCGTACCTGATACTCAGAATCACCAAACGGTATTCGCTGAAGGTCATACAGTAATAATAATAATAATAACGATAATAAATCATTTATTGTGGACCAAAACTTATATACATTGTTCACACCCACCAAACTGCGTAACAGTTTGTCGGCGGAATTAGCGCTTGTCTTAATACATTTGGTTCAAATACGTAACTATAAACTAATGAAAATAAAAGTGTAAATAAAGCAAGTTTTAATTTTTTTTTTTTTTTTAAACCGGTATTAAACTATTATTAAGAAATATTTACTAAAATTTAGCCTATTATATAAAAAAAAACTACTGCTTTTATTAAGAATTACTAATTACTAACATTTGGCCTATAGAAACTACTACTAATATTAGGATTTACTAACTTTTTCACATCTCTCAACAACTTCGTTAAGGAAAACAGATTTCAATTTATTTTTTAATGTTTGTTTACTTATTCTAGTATTATCCTCTCTCAGCCAATCGAGGTCATTAAAAAGTGTGGGGGTCAAATATTTGTTGGTTCTTTTCCCATAGTAGTTTTATACTGGTAGTCGCACGAGTTTACGCTCTCTAACGCTTATAGTATTATACCTATTTTGCACTTTGTCTTTAAATTGGTCGTTATAGAACTGTTCAAGAACCAGCAGGTACTTGACCTTCTCATGTACAGGAAGCATTTTACATGCAACAAAAAGTTTTTCATAATTGTCTTTACATGCAATTTTTGTTTGTGGTTTGACAAGGTATTTTAACGCATCAGGGTCCTGGTTACTCCAGGCCTCGCTGATCATCTTCCTCTGTATGGCCACGAGGATGTCATCAGCTATCTCCTTTGTTATGTGACCTGAACGCGCACACGTTAAGGCCACACCCAAATCTGCTTTAGCAGCAGAAGCGTAGCTTGTTCTTGCAGCCTTTGTTTGCTGTTCAAGTCGCACTTTTTTGTGCTCTCCTCTCGGCGAGGTGGACTCTTCCAGCAATCTTTTGGCTGCTCTTTCCTTCTTTTCCAGGACGCTTGGCTGCTCTCTGGTTCCTGGCGGATTTCTTAGAGCTGGTTCCGGCGGCCGTGCCTTCTGCTCGGGCTGGATTTTCATCCTGCCCAGTTTCAGCACGACTACTGGTTCCAGCCCCAAGCACCGCAGCACAGTAGCTTGCCCAGCTTCCTGAGTCTTGTTCTTGGAAGCAGCGAGCGCGGCTCTTTCTCTGCGGCCTTTTTCTCGCTGCTTCTTATTCTTCTTTTTGACCTTTGCGCTACTGCCTGTTGGGATAGACCCACCTGATGGTGCGTCGGGTCGGCAAGTCACCATTTTGGGTGCCTTGCGCTTCCCCTTACGGCTTACTTGCCAGGTAGCGGAGAAAAGGTCTTCGGTCCTTTGGGGCTCCGCAGGAGTTTTGCTACTCGCGGCCCCTTGCTCATTTTTCTCGTCCAGCTCCTTGGATTTGGAACTGGATTTGCAACGATTTTATACTGTTAAGATAGGTTTTAAATGTACGGCCATACGTATTTAATCCATAAGTTAGTAATGACACTATAACAGGTCTACGCACCAACCTCGGCACATCCCGATGAGGAGGTGGAGGAAATGTATGAGGATATTTCTAGAGCCATGCATTCCTCCAAAACTATACGGTGTTGATGAGAGACTTCAATGCAAAACTAGGCACAAGAGAAGGCTGAGAGCTGAAGTTAGAGAAATTTGGAATAGGGCAACGGAACCGTAGGGGCCAGCAGCTGGCTGACTTTATGGAGAAAGAGGTACTCTTTATGATGAACTCTTTTTTCCAGAAGTGGCCCCACAGGAAGTGGACCTGTTCGAGCCCCAACGGTTCGACAAAAAATGAGATTGACTTCATTATAACGACCAGACGCCAACTGTTCAGTGATGTCTCAGTGATCGCAAGGGTGAAAACCGGCAGCGATCACCGAATGGTTAGAGGCACACTGAACCTAAACATTAAGTTGGAGAGGTCTCGTCTAATGAAGTCAACGCTCCGTCCCCCTCGTGCTCTAATCCAGAATCCCGAATCTTTTCAGCTCGAGTTACGTAATTGCTTTCAGTGCCTAGAAGATTGCAATGCAGTGGACGATATGAATGACAAGCTCGTGAAAACTGTCCATGCGGTTGGAGCTAAGTTCTGCAAGACCCCTGCCGCAGAAGAACACAAAAACTCTCCGATCACACTCTTAATCTCATGGCTGTTAGACGGGAGATGAGGCTGCAATCGTCAACAGATTTACATACACGGATCTCCAAATGCATGCGGCGAGACTTACGCAACTTTAATACTGCTCGTATTAAAGAAGCGATCGAGCGGAACCAGGGCTCCAAAGTATTTTCCAGAGATCTGTCTGCCAGAAAGAGCCAACTGTCAAAGCTGAAGAATGAGTGTGGCAGCATCTTTTCCGGGACACCTGAGATTTTGAGTGAGGTTAAGTGGTTCTATGGGCAGCTGTACACATCATCGTTGGAACCACACGCAAGTGTGAGTAACGATCCAAGAGCAAGTCTTATCAGACACTATTCCGATGATATCCCGGACGTCAGTCTAAGCGAGATTAGAATGGCTCTCCAGCACCTTAAAAACGGCAGGGCCCCAGGCGAGGATGGAATTACAGCGGAGCTTCTGAAAGCGGGTGGAACACCGGTACTTGAAGTCCTTCAGAAGCTCGTCAATTCCGTCCTCCATGGAGGCACTACTCCGGAAGCGTGGAGCAGAAGTGCGGTGGTCTTGTTCTATAAGAAAGGTGACAACGCTCTCTTGAAGAACTACAGACCGATTTCCCTTCTGAGCTGTGTCTACGTGCTGTTTTCGAGAGTCATTACGAATCGTCTCGCACGCAGACTCAACGACTTCCAGCCTCCCGAACATGCCGGTTTCCGAAAAGGCTTCAGTACCATAGACCACATACATACCCTGCGGCAGATTGTACAGAAGACCGAAGAGTACAATCCGCCACTTTGCCTGGCGTATGTGGATTATGAGAAAGCCTTTGGTTCCGTCGATATTTGGGCGGTGCTACAGTCCCTTCTGCGGTGCCAAGTTGACTGACGGTATATAGAAGTGCTGAAGTGTTTATACAGTAGGGCTACGATGGCTATCCGAGTACAGAACCAGAGTTCGAAACCTATCCAACTGCAGAGAGGTGTAAGACAGGGTGACGTTATATCCACGAAACTCTTCACCGCTGCATTGGAAGACGTTTTCAAGCTACTGGACTGGAAACGATACGGTATTAACATCAATGGCGAGTACATCACTCACCTTCGATTTGCCGACGATATAGTCCTTATGGCAGAATCGCTGGAGGACCTTAGCACTATGCTCAATGACCTCAATAGTGTCCCCAACGGATAGGTCTTAAGATAAACATGGACAAAACAAAGATCATGTTTAATGCCATGTCACACCTATGCCGATAGTTGTTGGGAGCACTATGCTCGAAGTTGTGAAGAGTACGTTTATCTGGGACAAATAGTCCAACCAGGTAAGTCCAACTTCGACCGAGAGGTCAATCGACGGATTCAACTCGGCTGGGCAGCGTTCGGGAAATTACGACACATCTTCTCGTCAGGTATACCTAAATCTCTGAAAACCAGTGCGTGTTGCCAGTGATGAATTACGGATCTTAGTCGTGGTCCTTCACTGCTGGCCGTATGAGGCCGCTCAAGGTCGCTCAGCGAGCTATGGAGAGGGCTATTCCCGGAGTTTCTCTGCGTAATAGACTCAGAAATGAGGATATCCGCAGTAAAACCAGACTGACCGATATAGCCCAACGGATTAGTAAACTGAAGTGGCAATGGGCCGGCCATATAACTCGAAGAACCGATAACCGATGGGGAAGAAAGGTTCACGAGTGGCAGCTTTGTACCGGAAGGCGTAGTGTAGGGCGACCCCCACTATATGGAGTGACGACCTGGTAAGACATGCAGGAAGTCGATGGATACAGGTGGCTCAGGACCGTACTTTGTGGCATTACTTGGGGGAGGCCTACGTTCAGCAGTGGACTTGTGAAGGGCTGTAATGATGATGATGATCCTCACATATCTTTCTTGGTAGGAATTGATGTTTTTTCGCGAGGATTTGTGGTCTATCAAATCTAATGTAATGGTTGTGGCAGCCGAAGATATGATCGCACACTGCAGACTTCTCGCAACGTTGATACTTCACGTCAGCTATATGTTCTTTTACGCGGGTTTTAATGGATCTTTTTGTTTGCCCTATCTTTGATAGACCACATTAACAATCACAAGCTTGATTGTGAATGTCACTCGCGTCTTGTAGAGGAATATGACTCTTGACAGATGGTAAGAACTGATTAATCTTCTTCGGCAGCTTGTAGAATGTTCTAAAAGAAGCTCGCTTTAAGATGTAGCTAATCTTGTCTGTGACACCTCTGATATATTATGGTAGTACAGCAGGCACACGGTCGACTGCGACCGGCTTCACTCGGTCACTTTGACGTAGGCGCGGTATCCGAAACTTACTGTCGAGCAGAACTTGCTTGACGTGCTGAAGCTCGGTGGCCAGGTGTTTTTCTGTCATAGATCCCTCGTAATTTTATGTTACAAAGATTTGCCCACAGTAGCTAACTGTGAAGAATGGTTGTGAGATTCACCGTTTAAATACCAATTTGTTTGGGTCCTTTTCCTATACACAGTGTGACCGATGGTGTTATTAGGATTTCGGATGACTAACACATCTATTTGCCTCTAACTCCAAAATAAATTGAATTTTTAAGTTAATGGAATAAAGATGTTCTAAAAATGCAGTTACTTTATCTAATGGTAAAATTGTGAATGTATCGTCTATGTACCGCTTGTTAAAAGAAGCTTGGTGTAACAGGTACAGTAAGAAGGGCTTTCTACTCAAAGTCTTCGAAACTTCGAAAAGTTGGTACTAAAAATCAATTAAAATTAAAAGCAATAAAATCTGTAAAAGTAGTTTTATCAATGTGTAGTGTCCGCGTAAATATTAGAAATCATTATTTATTTAAGTCATTAAATATTCCATGCCCATGGTATAAACTGTTTCATTCTCTGCACTCTTCTTTCCGGTGAGCATTAAAGTAAAAATAAATAAACAAAATAAAGGTATTTTCAACATAATTGTCAAGATTAGAATAAGTACATTATTAATTTATTTATTTTCTTGTGGTCGTGCAAATTAAAAATATTTGAGGAAATATTTTTGTGTATTTTTCATATTTATTAGATTTGGGCATAATATTGCAAATATAGTTCAGTTTTAGATTTAAAAGGAGCCCTTGCATTTTAAAACAGTGATTACTATATGTACATACAAGTAGTTTATATACGTGTTAAAGTCATGCAAATTAGTAGTATAGTTGAAGCACGAATGGATCTGCTCAACCGGGGTAGGACCACGCTCTCAGAAAATACCAGCGTAAAATAGTAGCTTAATGCTGCTGTGTTTCGTATGTTAATGTAGAGAACTAGCGACCCTTTTTACTAGAAACGAGTTATTCCGTCTTGTCCAGCATGGGTGACAACGCATCTGCATTTTTATTCGTAATCAAGGATACATGTAGATGTCTATGGTCCACAGCAACCACTTACCATCAGATGGACTGTGTGCTCGTATGTCACCCTATCCTATAAAAAAGTAGTGTGAATTCTCGAATTATCGACATGATTTTATATGTACTGATTTGTATATTTATCCTTACAACAAATTCTGTTCAAAAATAATATATACGAGATATGTATATAAGTATATCTTTTAGAAAATTAACAATTACGGGAAAATTCGCAAATATTTGTTTTAACATTATTCGCTTTATACAGCTAAAACAAATTTCTTCTGATTTTAATCAACGCCTTTTTTTAAGTTTTTGGAAGTGCAAAAGATCTATATTTAATATCAATAGAAACCAATATAAGTAACATACATCGTAGCTTATTTTATAGCATATCTCATCATCCTAGAATTAGGTCTCAAATGGCGTGATTATCCGTCGCCAAATTCCGATAACACTCTTACTGGTAACATTAGGCAGCACATATATTAAAGTTGAAAATTTAAATATTCAATGTAAATTATATATAATAAGGCTTTATGCACTGTAATCATAAGTCTATGTAGTCTGGAATAACGAAAATTAAAATTTAATTTAATTTGGTGATTTAAATTTAGTCCATGAGTGCTCCACGTTTTATTGTAATCCTTACAATCTCGCAGTGAAAAGTGGAGGCCGGATTAGCATGTATGTATTTATGTATTTCTCAAAGTTTTTGTTATTATTATTTTATCACGTTTTCATGATATTTTTCGACGACTTCGTTTAGGTTCGTTTACCACCTTGGTTGATAAAAACTTAGTGAACTATCATTATATTAAATTTCTTTTTGGATAAAAATGGCGCTTCATCTCAGTTTTGCTGCATTCCACCACTAGCCTTTTCTTAGTTTATTATTATAATATTTATTCGATATAATTTTATGTCGAGTAGTTCGTGTTAATAAACTCTATATTTACAGGTCGGCCAAATATTTCTATTCGGACGAAGAGGTCGCTGGAGATCGGAAACACCCGCTCCTTGCACATCGAATAAGAAGAGCGGGTCAATCCAGCCAGCCAAAACGCAAGAACAAGACAGTAGCAGTTAATACAACCGTTCAAAGCCTCTTTGGAGTAAGATATCAATGATATTCCACTCACACCGGCCAAGAAAAAAAATGCCGGAAACAGATTGACTCAGAGTTACTTGTTTAAAACTTTTTTTTATATTACGTACTTTTCATAGTAATAAATTCAATGTTTATTAGCAAAAAAAAATAATCCATATGATAAACAAATAAAATAAAAAATTATTACAGGACTACGAAGACTTACAACGTGCGCAACCGATGTGCAGCTCCTTTCCGCAGCTACTTCTCGCGGTACATAGGATTCGTTTATACCCGCAGTTGGACCCAATAAAACGCAGTTACATGTACGTCGAGCTGCGAGTATCACCAAGGAAATCGAGTTGGAAAAAGAGCGATGGAATCGGGCCTTAGCGCCAGCGGGCCTTAGTATGGTTTAAAAAACGTTACAGGATCCTACGGAAATAAAGGTGATGCAAAATATCCAGTTTTGAGGTGAATGCAGAAAATCAAAAACAGAACGGAAAAATAAATTTAAAATAGTGTAAAATGATATGTAAGTAGCATAACACTACATTTTCCCCCCGACCCTGGAAATTTTTTGACTCAGCAAAAATTTTGATATGTACATTCTAAAATAAACCATAAAAACACAGCTTTGCAGAAACAGACATCACCAGGCAAAATCAGATATACTATCTCTTACATTCATCATCTGCATTCAAGTAAGGGTGGAGTTCACATTCAATGACTACCACTCTAAAAGTGTGTTTTCGAAAGGACATTCAGGCTTATTTAAGGAGTTGTCATCCGCTCCTGCGTGGAAAAAGAAATTTATTAAGGGAGTAGTCAGCCGCTCCCAAGTGAAGATAAAGATAAAGAACTTAATCTTAAGCAAGCTTTAGTCGCTATGACTTAAGTAAAGATTAAGAACGGCCAGAGCGGTAGGGCTCAAAGCCAGAGATCAGCAACATCACTAACGAGATGTGTCTGAAATAAAAATAAAAAGTGAAGATTATCCAACGAAAATTCGAGGTCCTAAAGCAAGATGTGTTGAAAAACACTGGATCACCAAACAAACAAACAAATTAAAAGAAATAAAAATAATAAGGTGAAAATGATGGAATGTGGTTTCAAACTAGAAGCATCACGGAGTATGCACAGGCTATGCCTGTGGTAGGTGCACAGCGCCTGATCTAGGCACACGCAGCGTCTGGAGTAGGCACACGCAGCGCTTGAAGTAGGCACACACAGCGCCCGGAGTAGGCACACACAGCGCCCGGAGTAGGCACACGCAGCGCCCGGAGTTGGCACACACAGCGCTTGAAGCAAGCACGCACAGCGGCTAAAGATAGCGCGGGCACTAGTAGGTGGAGGCGTAGGCGTAGCTGGACGACGACTTCAGATGAAGGCAGAGGCTTGCAGAATCCCGGGGCAGTGCGGCCCCGGGATAAGGCCTTTAGGAGATGCTTCTCGTTTAAAAGCTGAAGCGAGACTCTTTTATTGGCCGATTGTTCGGCTTTTATACTTTTTTAGAGAGCTCCGCGTTCGACGACGGATTTGTGAAAAGAACGGGAAATTATTTAAATTAAAATCAAATTTTTGTAAATGGCCAACAAGAAAAGAGTATTTTTGTGAAGTTTTGAAGTGAAAACATCAGACCGGTAACGAATTTGAATAAAAATTGCCATGATAATCAGATAAACAACGATGTCAAAACATGTCAAATTTTGGTTTCAGGCTCGTAATAGAGAAACGGCAAGATTTAAGTGAAAAATGAGATATTATTGATACAGGAAAAAAGGTAGCGCAACAGCGCGCACGAAGCCCGAAATTGCAGAGTTACGGAGAACTAAATAAAAGATCGAAAAAGGTAGGCTCCATTGACATCGATTTAAAAAGTGCTGATAGCGTGAAAATACAAAGTGAAAATGATTTGTTATTGTGTTCTTATGGTTTAGAAAACGTTACAGGATCCTATGGAAATAAATGTGATGCAAAATATCCAGTTTTTAGGTGAATGCAGAAAATCAAAAACAGAACGGAAAAATAAATTTAAAATAGTGTAAAATGATATGTAAGTAGCATAACACTACAATTCACATAAAAATATATAACATATTGTAATGCTCCCCCTCCTCCTCTATATAAATAAATATATATGATATTAAATATATTATTATAATTAATTCCCCTTTATATTAAAAATTATATATTTGTGAACAGGATAAATAAAATATGTTTTGATCTTTCTAAATGATCTTTCCAAACATTTAATAATAGGCCGTTTGTAATATTTTAGCGTGATCGTCTTAGTTAGGACCCTTATTTACGTTGTGTTTGTTTAGTAACTTAGTTCTTTAAGTGTCTTTTAAAAGAATTATTATTCACAATGAGCAATTGAAAGCTGTTGGTAGTGCCTTATAAGCTAAGTGAACCCCGTTCACGAAGACAGGGCTCGAGAAAGGTAAAGAACATAAAATGTCCCTGTTCCACTTGTACCAGGTTTACATTATAAATTTATTATTATTTATCACATCCCGCTTGGAAAAGGATCACAATATATTTATACGATATACCCGATACAAGGGCTTCGCTCTCCTACATTTATTTAAAAAAAGGTAGGGGAGGCACACGGCTCCACACACGCCGTGCGCGGTGAGCGCCAAACATTTTGATGCACTCCACCCGAAGGGAACGCTAATTTGGAAACTGGACCGTAGTCCACAGCAAAATTTATTTTTATTTTTTATTTTTATTTTATTTGAAAGACCAACAGCTATCATAATTAGGATAGATAGTATTAATAACAACAGTAAGCCAATTAAAGATCCTCACTAATAGATACAAAAGTGAATTTACAACAGTGATAATATATACAATTTAACACTCGAAAGTATCCAATACAACATATTTATGCCAAATGAGAGCTAAACTTGTGTTATACATATAAAAGACAATCAACTCATACTTAGGACAGTCAATAACACTACAAGCTATTTTTAACGGAAAAAATAAACACAAATACAGAAGTAAATCATAGATGTCGCATCAATATCTCACTTAGAGCTACCAAAAAATGCATTGTTAAGTATGCGCCTACCTGACGCAGCACTAGTGTTAAACAAATCGAAGTCAAACTCATTGGCTAGCTTATTGAAATTATTGCTCGCTCACCATATAAATGTATTTTTCGTATAATTTGTAGATGAAAACGGGAGACTTAAAATTTTGTTGTATCTAAGAGGTTTGGCAGGATAGCTAAGCTAGCTAGTTGAGATAAAAGTCAGGACAGTCAATAGCACTACAAGCTATTTTTAACAGAAAAATGAGGTCAGCAATCTCAAAAGAGACATTAATAAACAATAGATTAAGCTATTTTGTTTAAATCAGCCTATTTAGTAATAATTAAAACCGGCGAAGTATCATTTTTACGAACATAAATTTTTCCGTATTTGACCCAGATATAAGAATAACTTCGGTCTTTTGCTAAGGTCCTTGTTTTGGTAAGAAGTTTTTTGTGCTCTGGATCAAATAATTATTTACGAAAACGCGTTGAAGATTGCGTCCAAATCCTTCAACATCCTTCGCCTCTAGGAATTTTGCAGGCGCGTGCAGCTGCTGCTGCAGCTAACGATTTATGAAATTGATAATGATGGCCTTCTCTTTGGTATTAAACATTGGTACTCGGGATATGTAATTGATTTGAGATTTTTGGAATTCATACCCAACTGCTTTACCCAAAGACTCCGCAATTACAAATAGGTTTTCATTGGGTTTTAGGGGGATGCCCTTTACCTCAACATTACTCAGCCGTGACCATTGTTCCTTGGACTCACTAATACTTTTAAGATTAGCTATTTCCTTGTTGGCCACAGCGAGAGAATTTTGAATCTTTTCTATCTGAGATACACCACGTTCCAAACTGGAGACTTGATCTTGAAAAGATTTAAGTGAACTACTGTTGTACTCACAAGACTCCTTCAGATGGATTAATTCAACTTTAATAGATTTGATGTCTTCGATAAGAGTTGGAACTGTTGTGACCAGCTTCTTCATCTCACGAATTTCCTTAAGAATAAGATCCAAGGTCGCCGACTCCCCACCAGAATTGCCACCAGGGGTGGCTTCAGAACTTGGACGGGAGGGGCTGAAGGAAACCTTTTTTGCACTGAAGGCATTTCCATTGTACTCTTCGATCTGCCCCTAAGTTCCGAAAACCTCGCTCCGTTATACCAGCACAACCAAAGTTGTAGTGTTTTTTACAAACATAACATTACGCTCCATCATTGAACTCATTTGAACATGATTCACAGATATTTATCGTTTAATAATAGTATCATCTAAAAAAAAAAGGTTGGTGATATATGTTTTATGTCGTATGACCTAGATAGTAGATACGTAAACAAGAGTGCAAACGTTTAGCTATACGCGTGCGCCTGTGTCGTGCGCTCGCTGCTCACTGTAAATAATTTGCGAACCAGTAAAAGAGGCTTGGCCCCTTGTTAGTGCGTAAGCACAAACATCGACCGAAGTCACGCATGTCAATGCGTGTAAATGCCATACAGAATACGAACGAATCCAGCCACAGTGAATGTACGTCACACGGTTTAGGTAAATAGTCACACTGGCCGTAAACCCTCCGTGAGCGCCAGCCAGACCGCCGCTCCTGCAGACGTGATGTAAGTGTATGTTGTTGATGACCAGTTGCATGATCAGCACGATTACTAGCCGCATAGCGTGTCTTGAGTCTACCGCTTACCTCACGGAAATGGGGTCCCACGTTGTGCGGTTTTCGGCTGCAGCCTAGAGAGTCTCCTCAGATCCTCCCGCCAGCTACCACCCGCATGAGGTCAACACATATGCTCCACCAACCAATACAACGGCAGATATAGCCAAAAGGCAGTAATAAGATGTTAGTAATAATTTGCTATCAGAAAGGTTTTGTGTCACTGACGTTGAGTAAATGCATTTTTGTCTCGCCCTCCAACAAGTTGCCTTCAATCATTCAAAGGTGGGAAAGTTACAGATATTTATTATTATGTCGTTATATAAAACATAATGGAGGGCAGACAGTCTGCAGCCCCGTAATGAAGTGACCCGACTTGGGCAAAGCTACTTAGGTGTGAGTCAAACCAAGACGCAGAGAGCGTCATTGAGAATAGCGTCCCACCAAACAACCATCGCAGAGATGCAATACTGCAGAACGCAACAAGCATCAATACGACTATCGACGGGCTTACACCACCCCAAGGTTCCCCATACATCCCAGCCGACATCACCACCCGCATACCTCCATCGACCAGAACCACAAGAGTGCGTCGAATCAAGCGCAGCACACCCACTGATCCATCACAAGACGCAATACCGCAAGAAGCAGTAAGCAACAATGCAACTGTCATACGGATGGCTCCCCCTCACAACACATCTACATGACCTGTATCAACTTTGGTAACAAAGTTTGTATTGTTGTTAACTAAAAAATATCACCAACGTATCCAGAATCCAATGAACAAAACTCCACGTATCATAGCGCTAATGCACTTAGACACGAAGTTGAGTATGCCCGTTACACTTAAAAGTGCTACCAAACACACTCATCCCAATCTGAAGGATGGATGATACATCGCTACGCGCTACGACGCCGCCCATAACCGGTATGGGTGTGCGATATAAATGGGAAAGCCGTATGGCTACAACAAGTCTGCTTACCACCGGCACTGAGATGATATATCTAGGACACATCGGTTAGCCAGTCCAAGTTTACCTCGGACCAATTGCTCGTGCAACATTTAACGCACGCACTCTGAGGACTGACGAGAAGATCCTGTAGCTGGAAGAGGAGATAGACAAGTTGTGCTGAAATATTATAGAATTATCCGAGGTCCGAAGAGAGGGGGAGAACACGGTGATTCTCGAATCCGGCAACTTGTTCTATCACCGGGAGGGCGACCATCTGTCCCAAGGAGGTGTCGGATTTATCGTCCACAAGTCTCTTGTTATCAACGTTGTAAAGATTGGGAGTGTGTCGACGAGGGTCGTGTACCTAATACTCAGAATCACCAAACGGTATTCGCTGAAGGTCATACAGGTTTACGCACCAACCCCGGCACATCCCGATGAGGAGGTGGAGGAAATGTATGAGAATATTTCACGTCAAGCTATGTATAGGAAAAAGACCCAAACAAAACCGATATTTAAACGGTGAATCTCACTATCATCCTTCACAGTTAGCTACCGTGGGTAAATCTTTGTTACAGAAAGTACGAGGGATCTGTAACAGCAAACACCTGGCCGCCGAGCTTCAGCACGTCAAGCAAGTTCTGCACGACAATAAGCTTCGGATCCTGCGCCTACGTTACGGTGACCGAGTGAAGCCGGTCACAGTCGAACGTGGCACACGTTCATACTGTACTGTGGCATACTGTACTACAGTAATATGTCAGAGGTGTCACAGACAACATTGGCTACATCGTAAAGCGAGCTTCTATTTGAACATTCTACAAGCAGCCAAAGAGGATTAAGCAGTTCTTACCATCTGTCAAGTGTCATATTCCTCTACAGGATGCAGGAGTGTACAAGCTTGATTGTGAATGTGGTCTACTATACATAGGGAAAACAAAAAGATCTATTAAAACCCGCGTAAAAGAACATAATATAGCTGACGTGAAGCATCAACGTTGCGGGAAGTCTGCAGTTTGTGATCATATTGTTGCGTGCCTAAGTTGACGTCAGGTACCTGGCACCAGCGCCATCTAATGTCTGGGACCAGAGCGAGGAGAGCTTACTAGAAAATGTCAATCTTGATCTTTAGACCAACAGCGCCATCTAGTACCGAATAGAAAAATTAAGCTTTCTAGAAGCCTGACACTCGAATTTTCTGCGTCTGGTCGTTCGGCGCCCGTATTTACTGGAATATTCTGGATGTTTCGGTGAAAAATGTGTATTTAAAGGCGCTGCAAGACGCGATCGAGGTAGTATTGAATTTGGCGAGACAAGCGAAGCTTCGGAGCGAAATAAAGTGAATCATGTGTTTAATTATTAACGTTTTAAGTTTTAATTGGTGTTAGGTAATAAAAGTGTAAATTAAAAGTGTAAATAAAAAAAAATAATAAATTCAATCGGCAGTTTTTATTGTCACGAACCTCAAGCTCGTAACAATTGGTGTCAGAAGTGGGATGAAATCATGCCGATTTTACCTAAGGAGGAAACGGAGGGTGTCCGTACCCAAAGTCAACGCCAGCAGGAGACGGACCGGAGAATGTTTGGTGGTGCAACGCCGCAGACGTCGAGCGGCCAACTGCCAACCACGGAGTCTGACCCGTCAGCAGCTCCTACACCTGCAGCATCTGACTTAGATGCTCTCATGATGATGTTGCAGGAACATGCCCGCTAGCAGGTGGAACGGGCACGCCGATTGGAAGAGCAGCTGAGGGCGGACAGGAGGAACAGGCCCGTTGGTTGAAAGAGCAGCAGGAGGAACCGGCCCGCCGACAGGAGGAACAGGCTCACCGACAGGAGGAACAAGCCCGCCGAAAGGAGGAACAGGTCCATCGGTTGGAAGAGCAGCTGCAGCGCGGACAGGAGGAACAGGCCCGTTGGTTGTAAGAGCAGCTCAAACGCGATAGGGAAGAGCAAATGCTTCTCATGAAGGAAATTCACGCTACCTTCGGGGAAGAGATTGGGGAGTTGAAGGATAAGGTTGCTCAGTATGACAAACGCCTGTCGGAAGCTGAGACCCGAATCGACCAAGTGAACAAAGTAATGGCTGACATGAAAAAAATGCTGAACGACCTCAAACTTGTGGATGGAATAATAGCTCCGTGGTTGCTACAACACATTCACTTCGTGGATTCAAAGTGCCGCCGTTCGACGGGACTTCTTCCTGGTCGGCCTACAAAATTCAGTTCGTGGCTGTTATGAAGGCGAATGGCTGGAATACAAGTCAGGCCATGACTGCTCTCACACTAGGCCTGCGCGACCAGGCCTTAACTGTTCTAGAAGCTCTCGGTAAGGAAGTGACTTATGAGCAGCTCTTTGAGGCATTGAAGGCGAGATACGGCGACGCTCACCTGGAACACGCCTTTCATGCGCAGCTTAAGATCGCGTGCAACGCATTAACGAAAATCTGCAGCAGTGGGCTCTTCAGGTGGAGAAGCTGGTTCGAAAAGCATACCAGTCTGTACCAGCGCTCATTGAAGGGAACCTGGTGCAGACATTCATCGATGGCATCCGCGACCTTGAAGTCAGTCAGTCAGTCGCTGTGAGGCTTGGGCACCACGAGGCACTTAAGGACGCCTTGGCCCATGAACTGGAGGTGGAAGCCGTGCGGCAGGATCTTCGCTCCCATTGCGTCAGGGAGGTTGCGGCAGCTACAGATAGCGACCTCAATAATGGATACAGCCCTAGGTGCTATGGTTGTGGAGGAAGGGGCCATCTTCGATCCAGCTTCCCTAAGCGAACTGTAAAAAGGGAAGGTGACCGACCTCGAGGGGGGTAGTACAGCTAACGGCACCGCTCAGCAGCTGCAGGATCATCATTCTCCTCACGTTAGGGAGGTGTCAGCACCTACAGTTCGCGACCACGATAATAGTTACAGCCCAAGGTACTACGGCTGTGGAGAAAGGGGCTATCTTCGACCCAGCTGCTAAACGATCTGTAAACAAGGAAGTTGATCGATTTCGAAAAGGTAATGCGGCTTACAGCACCGCCCAGCAGCAGCAGGAATACGACTTTACTACAGGACAATGCAGCGGGAAATGGCGTGGCCACACAGATGCATTATCAAGAAGTCCTTATTCTGATGATTGCGAAAACAATACTAGACAAGAGGGTAAGGAAGTGGTATCCGTGAGAGTGCTCAGGACAAACCACCTCAGCAACGAGTGGAAGAACAGCTTACAACATGCACAGCAGGAAGATCCGGACATCAAGCCGATTCTGGAATGGATGAAGGCCCGTGCTACAAAGCCCAAGTGGAGAGACGTCTCAGCGATGAGTTCGACCACTAAAAGCTATTGGGCCCAATGAGACAGCTTGCTGATTCAGGATGGAAGTGGAGATAGCTGTCATTTGCAAATGGTAGTCCCTAAAGCTAAAGTGCCGGATGTTCTACAGCTGTACCATAATGGTTGTTCAGGAGTCCATCTGGGGGTTAAATGAACTCTACTAAAGATCCGAGAACAGTTTTACTGGGTTCATTATCGTGACGATGTCGAGGATTGGTGTCGTACATGTACAAGTTGTGCGGCTGTGAAGGGACCTCAGACACGTAGTAGAGGAGCATCAAAATTGTACAATGTTGGTGCACCATGAGATAGGACAGCCCTTGACATTGCGGAGCCGTATCAGAAAGAAGAAAGAGGGACTCCTAAGATCGTCCATGTGGATCACCTGGCGCGTTATTATGGGGCCGATAATGCTCGGGAAGAGCATTTCTTAAGAGGGGGCAATGTTGCGCGCCTAAGTTGACGTCAGGTACCTGGTACTAGCGCCATCTAGTGTCGGAGACCAGAACGAGGAGGGCTTCCTAGAAAATGTCAATCTTGATATTACGACCAACAGCGCCATCTAGTATCGAACAGAAGAATAAAGCTTTCGAGAAACCCCACACTCGAACTTTCTCCTATTTTGGTAATTAAATCGGCAGTTTTTATTGTCACGAACCTCAAGCTCGTAACAATATTTTAGGCGGCCCCAACCATAACATAAGATTTGATACACCTCGCGAAAGAACATCGATTCCTACCAAGGAAGATACGTGAGGCTATTGAAATTAAAAAACATCCTTATTTTGTTAGGGAAGGAGAAAGGGAGAAAGGGAGACACCTGCTTGGGATCCTGTAATTAATAAAATTTGTTAATTTTAACGTTAATTAATTTAATTTTAAAGTTATTTACATAACATAATGAAGTAACAAAATATAACAATTAGGTTAATTGTTTTTGACTTATTTTTTAAACTACACTCTAAGTAGCATCCATCTTCTTATCAGATGCATCTATTACCCCATTCTGGGCACTTAATATATGAATACTGACATAGTCAACATTAATTGCTTCTTGTTCATTACTTTCAAATATATTGATTTGAAAAACACGTCGACCTTGTTTAGCATAATCTTGACGTTTAATAAAGGATGAAGATGCCATTTGTGAACATTTTCTTTTCTTCAAGGTTTTACTAAATTTTGATTAGGGTTAACCATTGCTCATTAATCTGATATCCCAAAGTTGCTGCTGATTTTCCCAGGGGTTAGTAATAGACTTAATTTCGTTGATAGACGTGATCTGAAACAAATCATAAAATTAAACGATCTATTGCACTTACTAAATGTTCTTACTGACAGGCGTCAAACACAAATAAAGCATTCACTTTAATAAACATAAAAATACGAAATATGAGCTTGATTTGACTCGTAAACGTGTCACATAGATAATCTTATTTAGAATTTTTTTTTGATTCTAAAAACTTTTTATAACTTCTTCTAATAGGTCACTCATACAATTTTTATTTATATAAAATAAAATAAAATGACGTGAATTTTAAGTTAAACTTAATACCCATTCAACCAAAAAAGTTTTCTGAGTAATTATTTTGTTATCAATCGGGGGGCACGGCAGTGCCCCTGCCAAGTCGAGCGCGAAGCAAACACTGCCGTACCATCCTTTACTGGAACCATTTCGCCGCATTTTCTGGCCCCTATTTGAAAACCTCTGGATAATACCAGAACGCAGAAATTTTCGTCATCCAGTAAACTATAATCACATACTTAAAATCCAAAATTTCAAGTCTGTAGGTCATTTAGTTCCGAAGTTAAGCGAAAGCAAACTTTCGCATTTTAGACACTCACTCACTCACTCATGATCATCAAAATAGAACTAGTACTTCCCATAAACTCAGAGAGCTGAAATTTGGTACAGAGTTAGGGTTTAATGGCCACATAAAGGGAAAACTATAAAAACTAGGATAATCGAACATCTGGAGTACCTGGTGACCCTGATTAGAAATCACAAGAGCCCAACCAAACTATTAGAAGAGATCGACATACCGCCTTTACAAAAAAATATTCAACTTGGTGGGCCGCTTCATTTGATGTCATAAATCGAAGGTCTAAAGTATCTGATGAAGAACCCTCAGCTGGTCTCAGCTGTATTAGAGATATGGTAATGCCCCCTTCTACCATTGGTACATAAAAATCTACTGTCATTGCAAAAATCCAGCGTAGTGGGACACATCTAATTTAATCTAATCCCCTTCTGCTTTTAATATGCATATAAATAAAATTAAAGGAAAACTCTGGATAACACTAGATTGGCTTATATACTTATACTTACAAGTTTACAAGAAAAAATAGTCGAACGATTAACTTTATTCTACTCGAACATTACTCAAATTCCTTTAAGGTACCGTGGACATGAATTCATCTCGACGAGACCGTTGAGTACCGCGACAATGAATTCATGTCCGCATTACGTGCTGCTATTTTCTTCATTAATTGATATAAAAATACAGTATATTTTCAATTGAACACTATTTCATTCGATTCTGAACGAACTAAAGAGTATTCTGAAGAATTATATTCACTCGGTTACATAGACAAAATCAAATATAACAGCCACTCGCTTTTGTGCTGTTGGTGCTGTTAGTTGCGTAATCGTTGAAGTTTTGTGATTGTAATTTTAGTTCGATTTTCTTTCAAAAACTGTAAGTAATGTTATTTATCTTTACTACGTAATGTTTTTGAATGATCTAAGTTACAACAGTAACATTTTATGTTTCAGTTGATAAAAAAGTAGAATCAAAAAACCTCTACGCGAACAATTCATAACGGTCAAGATTTCTAATAAGATAACAATAGTATATTTCTTATTCAAATACCATAGTAAATACTTTTACTAGGAATTGATAAATGTTATATCTATATGATTGTATAAGAAAAATAAAGGAAGACGCTATAATATATACACAAAAAAGGTTTTGAAAATTTTTAGCAAATGTTTGTAAGTGAAAAAGTAGAATTATTATAATTATTACATGCATAATTTCGGTTCATTTAGGAAGAATATGTTATATTGATTGTAAGGACATAAAAATAAAATAAAAACTTATGATATTTCATTCATAAAATAAAATTTGTTGTCAGTAAGTACACTTTATCAAGATCCGTTAGAAACAAAGAGCTGTAACAAAATAAAATAAACATTTAATGTTATGGTTATTGTTTCTACTTATCGAAAATCTTATCGGCTTTAAATAACTGTAACAAAAACCTCTTTAACCATAAGTGAGAAACATAAATATTTATAACAAGTGCCGCCAGCTAAGGTGACAAAGCTGTTTTTTGTTACGGCGGGCGCAGTAAGAGAAAGGTTAACTAAACAAATTACACAAGACTTACCAGAAGATACTGTTTCTTTACTACCGACTAGAAATATGTGTAGGCAGTTAAATAATGGTATGTTAAAAGCGATTCCGCACCCCGAGATAAAGTTAGTTGCTAAAGATTCCTTGGATTGTTCAAAATGTATGATAACAAAAGCCCGGGCGTGTTTACAAAAATATGAAGATGATGCGTCGATGACTGCTGGACTGAAAGAAACTATAATCATTAAAGAGGGAGCTAAAGTAATGCTTAGGAGAAATATTGATGTTAGTTTAGGTTTAGTGAATGGGTCATTAGGCGTTGTACAAAAAGTGAGGTGAGACCCGGAAGACCAAACAAAGCCTAAACAATTGGTAGTAAAATTCGCTAATAATTTGATTCACAAATTATTGCCAATTAAGTCAAAATTTGAGATCATACCCCAGGCATACGTGTACAGGGAACAGTTCCCAATCTGTGTGGCGTATGCCCTAACAATTCACTAGAGCCAAGATCTAAGTCTAAAAAATGCCCTCATGGACAATGGCACCTCCATATTCACTTGTGGCCAAGCCTACGTGGCGCTTTCACGAGTAACCAATCTTCATGGGATGCACCTCATAAATGTTGACTTCAAGAGTATAAAAGCTCAAGCTTCAGCGATCACCGAATACAACCAGCTTAGGCGTAAATACCGCGCCGATATTTCAGATTTTAAACCGTCTAAACCATCTAAAAGAATAAATAATTAACGCGAATGGGCAATACGAAAAACTGTTGCTCCTGTACAGGAATCAGAACCAGAAAAAAAGAAAAGAAAGATTTGTAATAATAAAAAAATTACTCCTAAAAAGACAAATAATGTGTCGAATAAGAAAATCTAATAAAATAAATTAAAGTGCCCACGTTTCTACAAAAAGAAGTGAAATCCCACCAAAAACATTCTGTAAAAAACTAGCCAAGTCTCGATGGAGCTGCTTGTTTATCTCTAAAAATAATGAAATCTAGACAAAGTCGTGCCAAGTCTAAGGTTCCTTACTGCGATTTCTTTATTATTATAGTTAATGTTATGTGACTTGCCTGTTTAAGGGTACACAAGGGTACAAAACCAGGTACTACATGACACCCTTGCATCAATCTGTTGCCAGAACCGCTACCCATTGACGATAGAAAATTTCCACTTGGAAAACGTTGATTGAATAACCAGTCAATTGTAGGGTTGATAAAGCTGCCTATTTCAATAATACTTTTGTATAGGCGAGCCTGAAACAAACAGTATAAAAAATTATTTCCAGTATAGGCGGACTTCGAATCATTGATAGAAGGCCGTCTGTACGTCTATTTTATGTTAGATCGGTGGTCGATTTGACGCCTACAATTGACTGGTTATTCAATCAACGTTTTCCAAGTGGCAATTTTCCATCGTCAATGGATAGCGGTTCTGGCGACAGATTGGTGCAAGGGTGTCATGTAGCACCTGGTTTTGTACCCTTGTGTACCCTTCAACAGCCAAGTCACACAACATTAACTATAATAATAAAGAAATCGCAGTAAGGAACCTTAGATTTGGCACGACTTTGTCTAGACTTCATTACTTTTTAGAGATAAACAAGCAGCTCCATCGAGACTTGGCTAGTTTTTTACAGAACGTTTTTGGTGGGATCTCATTTAAATTTTAATAAGATTAAGATCGCTAATAAGACTACGTCCCCATAAGCCAAAATGAAGTAAATCAAGCAATCCGCTTCTATCAAAATGTATGAAATTGGAGCTGACAAAAGCCTAACAGTTTTAGACAAAGCATTCTTTTACCAAACTCTATTCACTGTATACATTGGACACACTGAAAGGTTTGTACTTCTGGTTTCTCATTTTCTTCTTTTTTGCACGAGTCCTAGATAAATTAAAAAAAAAATTGGCAGGAAATCAATTGCCATTTGTTTATATCATACTTTGAATTTAGTCATATGCAGTTAAAATGGAATTAACGTGAAAATATTTTAGAGCAATAATTTTTTATATTCGTGAAGAATCGACGCTCCGGGAAGGCTGCAGTCTGTGAACACGTACAGGGTCGCCCCCTTCACTACATCTGATTTGATAGGCCACAAATCCTCGCTAAAGAACACAGATTCCTTCCAAGGACGATTCGCGAGGCTATTGAAATCAAAAAACATCCTAATTTCAATAGAGAAGATGGCTGGGTGCTACCAACTGCTTGGGATCCTATAATAAATAAAATTA
The DNA here is from genome assembly GCA_907164705.1 of Parnassius apollo. Lineage (NCBI taxonomy): Eukaryota > Metazoa > Arthropoda > Insecta > Lepidoptera > Papilionidae > Parnassius > Parnassius apollo. The sequence goes on from CAJQZP010001697.1 coordinate 9,307,598, forward strand.
AATCCCAACCCAAACATACAACTGCAAGACTTCAAGATGCCATAAGTTAATACCGTGTAGATCGAAACGAAAAATAAATTTTAATCTTTGCTAACCGTTGTTAACTATGACATCTGGACGTTGAACATCTCAGTCCCCCCCTTCCCGTGACCATGGGTGCTGTAGAGCGCTCGAAACGTCGGATATTTATAGTTAAATATACGCGATAAAATCCGAAAACTAATACTATTTAAATGTGTAGTGTTCGCGTAAATATAAGAAATCATTATGTAACTCCTATTAAATCTATTCTCCAATCTAAACTTGTATCTCTTTTGTATTTAGATAGTAAATATGAGTGTATTTTGCTGTTTTTTCCACATTTTACTATAATTATTTACGCCCGGTTGTTAGAAGCTGCCGCTTGCGGGACGCACGTCTCGAGCGGGGTCAGGAACCAGTTAGCGTTGTGCGGGCAGAGCCGTATGCACACAGCAAGACCCCCTTGGTCTTGCTGTGCACATACGGCGCTGTTAGCGTCCCAGTCGGCAGGAACTTTGGAGGGCTATAGCATTGCCCTTTAGACGTCGGGCGTTACATAATAGTTTGCGTCGAATGTCGGCGGCCTCCATGTTGTTGTACTTTGTCGTTAATATACGAGACAACGAGGCTTTTTGATTTCGAATTATTGAATTAACTTAGATTGCTATTAATTTGCATCGACGAGTGACTTTTGTAGCTAATTAAAGTTAAAATAAATTAGTTAAATTGTACGAAGAAATTTTGCTTTCGTGTGGAACGCTGAACTTTGTGATCCGGGCGATTATAGTTTGTGCTAAGTGACGCTGGACTTGAGTTCCGATAGCGGTGGGCATCTTGTGGAGCGGTCGGCGCACGTGGTGCTGCTATCTGATTGTATCGGTGACGTCAGGTTCCATTATACACAATTCTCACACACTACACATACACTACCATTTACTTGCCCCTGACGCCACCTTGTGGTAGACCCTACACTCCGGAATTCGGTAAGTTTTGTGTTTGCGTATCTAGCCGTCATAATTTAATTATCTATAGGTCATTGGACCCTCCCCTATGTTACCCGACGAATTGGGTTACTGTAGGCCCTAGCTCAATCGACCTTTGTCGGGGTAACTCAGGACCGTAACAATATTCATAACATAAATGAAAACCATATTGGATTTTCGTGTTGAAATAATAATGTTACGAGCTTAGGGTTCGTAACAATAAAAACTGCCGATTGAATTACCAAAATAGACACTTTAATTACCGCACACCAATTAAAACCTAAAACACACTAATAATTAATCACACTGATCACTTTAGTTCACTTTATTTCGCTACGTAGCTTCGCTTGGATCGCCAATTCAATACTGCCCCGATCGCGGCTTGCATCGGCTTTAAATACACCTTTGACAACGAAACATCCAGAATGGTCCAGTAAATATCCGACTGAATGCAGAAAGTTCGAGCGCGAACTTTTCTAAAAAGCTTAATTCTTCTATTCGTTACTAGATGGCGCTGTTGGGAGAGTACCAGAAAGATCTTGACACTCTTATTTCTGACACTTGATAAGAGATGGTGGTAGTGCCATCAAACTGTGGCGCGCAACAATAACATAATAAAAGTTCCTTTCAACACTTATGGTTTATCACTCATCATCATTACAGCCCTTCACAAGCCCACTGCTGAACATAGGACTCCCCCAAGTAATGCCACAAAGCATGGTCCTGAGCCACTTGCATCCAACGACTTCCTGTATACCTTACCAGGTCGTCACTCCATCTAGTGGGGGTCACCCTACACTACGTGTACCGGTACGAGGCTGCCACTCGAGAACTTTTCTTCCCCATCGGTTATCGGTTCTTCGAGCTATATGGCCGACCCATTGCCACTTCAGCTTACTAACCGTTGGGCTATGTCGTTTACTTTGGTTTTACTGCGGATATGCACATTTCTGAGTCTATCACGCACAGAAACTCTGAGCATAGCCCCCTCCATTGCTCGCTGAGCGACCATGAGCGTCCTCATACGGCCATATGCATTATGGATTTCGTAAGTGACGACAGAGGAAAATGAAATTAGAAATGCTACAGAAGCATTTCCTGGTAGCAACTCAAATTAATAAAAAACTACATTTGCCAACTCGCCAACCAAGTGTGGCAGCTTTGGCTAATATCACTCTAACTGGACAATCTATGGGAAAGTCCTATATTCAGCAGTGCATTTTTGATAGACGGTAATGAATGAATGGAACTTTAACATTTTCATCATATGTTATATACAATTCTTGTTTTACAATATTTTACAGCGGCTTTCTTTATTAACTTAACAAATTTTTCACCTCATTAAATGTGTTTAAGTGAGTGGACTGTAATTAAAGTTCTCTACCCTTTCTCATTTGCATGTTGAATTAACATTTAAAGTGAATAAGCTTTATTTAAATTAATTAAATTTTCCTACCCAAATTACCTTCTCTCGCTTAATTTATTTAAAACAACAAACATGATTTTATTTATATATTTATAGGGAAAAATAATTCTTTATAAAAAAACATAAATCTCGCATTACGCTTTGTATCAAATAAATTGTGTAATGTAAAACATTGATGGGTTTTATTTAATTTAAAGTATTTCTTATTTTCAGAGCATTTTCTACCATTAATATATTTACATTATAAGTTGTAGAGCCATGCTGTAGTTATATTAGTAGTATAGTTGCAGCACGAATGGGTCGACTCGACTGGGGAAGGACTAAGCTCTCACAGAATACCGGCGTAAAATAGTAGCTTAATGCTGCTGTGTTTCGTATGGTGAGTGTAGAAAACCGTCAACCATTTTTACTGGAAAGAAGTTATTCCATCTTGATCCTCATGGGTGACAACGCATCCGCATTTTTATTCGTAATCGAGAATTGATGTAGATGTCTATGGAGCCCAGCAACCACTTAGAATCAGGTGGACTGTGTACTCGTTTGTCACCTTATTATATTAAAAAAAAAACACGATAACTTCAGCTCGTAAAAATAGTAATAGAAATTTAAAATTGGAACATTCGAATTTTTACTTGTATATAATCAATCGTATTTTCAAAATATGTTATAACTCACTAGTGATCATAGATAAAAGTGGCCTATCCTATTGGCGTGTGTTGTGATTACAAATAATTAGAGTTCATAAACTGAAAATATTATAATTTATTTACTTGATCGTATTAAGTTTTGGTGCTCTCACTGCGAGTTTACTTTTTATGATCACTATCTTAAGGATGAGTGCGAACTATTTACCTAATCTGTACAAAATTACTCTCTAATTAACTAGATTAATTTTTGTGAAAGGCTATTTTTGTTAAATTATGATATTTTGTTTGGTTTTGCTGTTAATTGAAATACAGTTTGTTTGTGTTTGTTGTTATAAATATCGGACGCTATATTACTAAAAACATGCATATCGTGCTCTAGTTGACGTCCGTATTGTGACCTACGCACATACATACGCATATAATTTCTTTGGTTATATTTTGTCGTGCAGCGACAATTAAAAAACTAAAGAGCCTAACCTAACAACAACGAAACAACAAAAATAGAACAAAAACGAATAATTTATTTAAAATTTTAAAAGATATTTACAGTTTTATATTAAAAAAATATGAAGATGATGATGGGTGACGTGAATTACAACTACATAAACATAAACATCACTCACGCCTGTCACCCAGAGGGGTAGGCAGAGACTACAGACTTCCATTTGGCATGATCCTGACACACCTCTCTTGCCTCCTTCACATCCATACACCTACGCATACATGCTTGTCGGTTAAGGGTACTCCTAATTTGGGCCGTTTTTAATAAATCGCCAATTTGGTCGATAAATTTTCGCCTAGGACGTCCCTTTCCGACTCTGCCATTCACTTCTGCACCATAAATTTTCTTTGTCACTCTTTCCTCATTCATTCTTTCCTCATGACCAAACCACCGAAGCATTACTTTCCTAATCCTGGTCACAACATCATCTTGCAAACCACACTCTTCTCTTATTACACAATTTCTTACCCTGTCATTCAGATTCAGCACTAACATACTCCTTAACGACCGCATTTCTACTGCGTTTATTCTACTCTCGTGCTTCTTCTGCCACACCCAACTTTCAATACCATACGTTAAAGTACGGACCAACACAGCATTGTGAATTGCCATACGTGCCTTTTTCGACACATTTTGACTCTTCACAATAGAGTGCAAGGCCCCATTTACTCTATTTCCCGCATTCACTCGTCGTTCTATATCCTTATCAGATCTCTCATCCCTGCTAAATACGCAGCCCAAATATACAAACTCATCTACTTGCTCGATCAACTCCCCTTCTATTCTTATTTCACAAATCGTTTTACTTTCTTCTCTTTCAAAAACCATAACCTTCGTCTTACTTGCGTTCACTTTCATACCCCTTTCTTTTAATGATCCGTTCATTAATGTAACCATCATTTGCAACTCGGCCGCCGACGACGCAAGAATAACTTGATCATCGGCGTACAAAAGGCATTTGACGGTTAACTCACCCATTCTTAATCCGCATTCCACCATAAATAGGTTAAACAGCCACGGGAAGCCACACAGCCCTGTCTGACGCCTTTATGGATGTCAAACCAGTCCGAGTAGACCCCGTTGATCTTAACACAAGCACTAGAGTCCCTATAAAGAGACTCCAATGCCTGTATCAAGCCAGCGCTCAACCCAAATGAGTTCAGTGTTTGCCATAGCAAATCCCTATCCACTCTGTCGTAGGCCTTTTCCAAGTCCGTGAACGCACAAAAAACCTTTTGGTTTTTGGCCAGAAACTTCTCCACGATCATGCGCATGGAAAAGACTTGATCTGTACATCCCATTCCGTTTCTGAATCCCGCTTGCACATCCCAAATTTTTCCATCAATTTCTTTCATGACCCTTTTAATCAGTACTTTAGCATACAGTTTTCCCACAATGCTAAGAAGGATGATGCCACGGTAGTTTTTACAGTCCTGCTGCGACCCTCTTCCTTTATATACTGGGGCTATCACGGCTTTGCACCAGTCTACCGGTACCCGCTTCAGTTCCCAGTATAAATTAAACAAGGTGTGCAGCAGGCCTGCCACCATTTCCTCTCCAGCCCTTAACATTTCGAGTGAAACTCTATCATATCCGGCAGCCTTACCTGCTTTCATGCTTTTCATTGCTTTCATTATTTCATCTATAATTATCTCGCTACATCTTTCCTCTTCTTTCGGTGTTTCTACTTCACTTAGTACACACGTTGTCTCCTCACTCATAAACACGCTTTCAAAATATTCCTTCCATCTCTTTAAACTCAAAACTTCATCATTCAGAATATAGCCATTCTCGTCTCTTATGGCATTCATCATAGGCTGTTTTGAATGTCCCCTGGCAGTTCTTACAAGTTTCCAGAACATTTTAATATTTGCGTGGAAGTTATCCGATATTCTTCTATCATTCTTAGAAGAATTTTTTTTAAAAAAATAATAAATATAAGTGAGTACTGAAACGGAGCCCGAAGACCAAAGTGGCACACCGCGCTTGGCAGTGGTGCTCACCGCTCACGGAGTATGCACAGGCTATGCCAGTGGTAGGTGCGCAGCGCCTGATCTAGGCACACGCAACGTCTAGAGAAGGCACACGCAGCGCTTGGAGTAAGCACACGCAGCGTCCGGAGTATGCACACGCAGCGCCTGGAGTAGGTACACGCATCGCCTGGAGTAGGCACACGCAGCGTCTGGAGTAGGCACCACAGCGCCTTGGTAGGTGCTCTCAGCGCCTGAAGTAGGCGCTCGCAGCGCCTGGAGCAAGGACGCACAGCGGCAAAAGATAGCGCGGGCACTAGTAGATGGAGGCGTAGGCGTGGCTAGGTGACGACTTCAGGTAAAGGCAAAGGCTTGCAGGATCCAGGGGTAGTGCGGCCCCGGGATAAGGCCCTTAGTACATGCTTCTAGTTTGAAAGCTGAAGCGAGACTGACTTTATTGGCCGATTGTTCGGCTTTTATACTTTTTTTTAGAGAGCTCCACGCTTGACGACGGATCTGAGATAAGAACGAGAAATTATTTAAATTAAAAACAAATTTTTGTAAACAGCCAAGAAGAAAAGAGTATTTTTGTGGAAGTTTTGAAGTAAAAACATCAGACCGGTAACGAGTTTGAATAAAAATTGCCATGACAACCAGATAAACAACGATGTCAAAACATGTCAAAGTTTGGTTTCAGGCTCGTAATAGAGATACGGCAAGATTTAAATGAAAAATGAGATATTATTGATATAGAAAAGAAAGTAGCGCAACAGCGCGCACGAAGCCCGAAATTGCAGAGTTACGGAGAACTAAATAAAAGATCGAAGAAGGTAAACTAAACGGAAAATACGAAGTGAAAATGATTTGTTATTGCGTTTTTATGGTTTAAAAAGGTTACAGAATCCTATGGAAATAAAGGTGATGCAAAATATCCAGTTTTGAATTGAATTCAGAAAATCAAAAACAGAATGGAAAAATAAATTTAAAATAGTGTAAATGATATGTTAATAGCGTAAATCTACAATTTAGTAACTTAGCTAAATAAACTTGTGTAAGTTGGTTAATGTACTTGACATGGACATTGAACGGAGTATTAATCCATATACTGACGTAAGAATATCCTAAAATATTCACAAGTTTTATTTGACGTCCACTTCTTCGATATCCGATGTCCAAAGTTGTTGATTATTGCATTTTACGATTTATTTATGTTGATTATTTATTTAGTGCTCAAGGCATATTTTGGTATTTTTTGTCAGTTTATACTGTACTCAGTGCTGGTAGATAATTTTACTTTCCAATTTGTTTTCCTTTCCTTAGATTTAGCGTTAATATGGACGTCCGAATATCCTAAAACATTCATACTGAATGATATTTGACGTCCATATTTTTGAATTTTGTTATATTTCTATATGTGAACGTCAGACTATTGGTAAAGTTTCATAGCGCACGATATTTGAAGTCCATATAATCATGAATATATTTATATTTTAATTCCTTGTGTATAAGAAACACATTAATGATCATTGCTTTAATGACATTTTTTGATATTTTTTTGTTCGTATTTTAGTGTAGGTAAGCCGAATGGTTAGAGGCACAATGAACCCAAACGTTAAGTTGGAGAGGTCCCCCTCGTGCTCTAATCCAGAATCCCGAAACCTTTCAACTCGAGTTACGTAACCGCTTTCAGAGCCTAGAAGATTGCAATGCAGTGGACGATATGAATGACGAGCTGGTGGAAGCTGTCCATGCGGTCGGAGCTAAGTTCTACAAGACCCGCCGCAGAAGAACACAAAAACTCTCCGATCACACTCTTAATGTCACGGCTGTTAGACGGGAGATGAGGCCGCAATCGTCAACAGATTTGGCAGCATACAGGCAACTGAACAGACAGATCTTTAAATGCATGCGGCGAGACTTACGCAACTTTAATACTGCTCGTATTAAAGAAGCGATCGAGCGGAACCAGGGCTCCAAAGTCTTTGCCAGAGATCTGTCTGCCAGAAAGAGCCAACTCTCAAAGCTGAAGACTGAGTGTGGCAGCATTGCTTCCGGGACACCTGAGATTTTGAGTGAGATTAAGAGATTCTATGGGCAGCTGTACACATCATCGTTGGAGCCACACGCAAGTGTGAGTACCAATCCAAGAGCAAGTCTTATCCGACACTGTTCCGATGATATCCCGGATGTCATTCTGAGTGAGATTAGAATGGCTCTCCAGTAACTTAAAAACGGCAGGTCCCCAGGTGAGATGGAATTAAAGCGGAGCTTCTGAAAGCGGGTGGAACACCGGTACTTAAAGTCATTCAGAAGCTCTTCAGTTCCGTCCTATATGGTGGCACTACTCCGGAAGCGTGGAGCAGAAGTGCGGTGTTCTTGTTCTTTAAGAAAGGCGACAACGCTCTCTTGAAGAACTACAGACCGATTTCCCTTCTAAGCCGCGTCTACGTGCTGTTTTCGAGAGTCATTACGAATCATCTCGCACGCAGACTCGACGACTTCCAGCCTCCCGAACAAGCCGGTTTCCGAAAAGGCTTCAGTACCATAGAACACACACATACCCTGCGTTAGATTGTACAGAAGACCCAAGAGTACAATCTGCCACTTTGCGTGGCGTATGTGGACTATGAAAAACCTTTGATTCCGTCGAAATTTTGGCGGTGCTATAGTCCCTTCAGCGGTGCCAAATTGACTGTCGGTATATCGAAGTGCCGAAGTGTTTGTACAGTAGGGTTACGATGGCTATCCGAGTACAGAACTAGAGCTCGAAACCTATCCAACTGCAGGGAGGTGTAAGACAAGGTGACGTAATTTTCCCCGAAACTCTTCACCACTGCATTATAAGACGTTTTCAAGCTACTGGACTGGAAAGGATACGGTATTAACATGAATGGCGAGTACATCACTCACCTTCGATTTGCCGGCGATATAGTCCTTATATTAGAATCGCTGGAGGACCTTAGCACTATGCTCGATGACCTCAATGATGTCTCCCAACGGATGGGTCTTAGGATGAACATGGACAAAACAAAGATCATGTTTAATGTCCATGTCACACCTATGCAGGTAGTTGTTGGGAGCACTATGCTCGAAGTTGTTGACGAGTACGTTTACCTGGGACAAATAGTCCGACTAGGTAAGTCCAACTTCGACCGAGAGGTCAATCGACGGATTCAACTCGGCTGGGCAGCGTTCGGGAAATTACGACACATCTTCACGTCAGGTATACCTCAATCTCTGTTAACTAAAGTGTACAACCAGTGCGTGTTGCCGGTGATGACTTACGGATCAGAGACGTGGTCCTTCACCGCTGGCCGTATGAGGACGCTCAAGGTTGCTCAGCGAGCTATGGAGAGGGCTATGCTCGAAGTTTCTCTGCGTGATAGATTCAGAAATGAGGATATCCGCAGTAGAACCAGAGTGACCGACATAGCCGAACGTATTAGTAAGCTGAAGTGGCAATGGGCCGGCCATATAGCTCGAAGAGCCGATAACCGGTGGGGAAGAAAGTTTCTCGAGTGGCAGCCTCGTATCGGTATGCGTAGTGTAGGGCGACCCCCACTAGATGGAGTGACGACCTGGTAAGATATGTAGGAAGTCGATGGATGCAGGTGGCTCAGGACCGTGCTTTGTGGCATTACTTGGGGGAGGCCTATGTTCAGCAGTGGACTTGTGAAGGGCTGTAATGATGATGATGATGATGATGACGAGGAGGCCATGCGGTGTAAAATAGTCACTTAGGTGTTTTACAAAATGTTTTGTTCTAGAAATGGTATAACGCTTAGAAGCTTAGAAAACGTGTGTGAAAAATTAAATTGTATTTCAACTAACTGCAAAACCAAACATAATATCATAATTTAACAAAAATAGCCTTTCACAAAAATGAATCTAGTTAAGTAGAGAGTAATTTCGTACAGATTAGGTACAATAGTCGCACTCATCCTTGAGATGCAGTGAGAGCACCGAAACTCAACACGATTATTTATGTCAGCAACAATATTACACGGTCTATTGTAGAAATTAACAACCTATTGGCAGTTAATGCAGAAAATGAGTTTCTTCGTCAGACCATATTAGGTTATTAGTCAGAGGTTATAGTCACAATATAATAAAAAAAACTTCTATGAAACCTGTCAATATCTACAATTGAGTCCATCTTCCTGTACTCAATCAGAAGGTAACTTATACTCAAACAGAATTGTGGGTTGCTTACGAAATACCTAACAAGAGTTCTTTTAGTCAGATTAGTACCGATGTAAAATGTTAAAATATAGTGCAGCACGAAATAAACCAATAAGCCGAAGTCCGCATCTACATTTATAAAAATTTAACAAATTCAAAAATACGGGTGTCAAATATCTTCAGTATGAAAGTTTTAGGATATTCGGACGTCCATATTATGTGTAGATAAATGTAAGGTTAAGAAAACAAGTTTAAAAGTAAAATTACTAGTACCAAGGGCAGTATAAACCATATAATAATATCTTGCAGACGGAATTACGGTCACGGCGCGGCCTGCCTCAACGGAGACTAGCCATCGCCGTAGGACAGGATTATAATGCAAGTGTATGCGTAAGCACAGGTGCACTCTATTCCCTCACTCTCGTAATCCGATGGGACGGTAAACCGACACGACCGGAGAGATCAGGCGCAGGACCAACGGCTTTACGTGCTTTCCGAGGCACGGGGGTGAGACACCGCCAACTTCCTGACTCTGGGCAGCTATTGAGAATTTCTTGACAGAAAAACACAATAGTTGATTTTTTGGCCCGACCCGGGATTCGAACCCAGGACCTCACGATCAGCAGTCGCACTACTACAACCACTAGACCAACGAGGCAGTCATAATCATATATCACCAAATACCAGTAACACGTTGGCAGCGGTGATGGAACGGCAACGTCGCATATCCTAATTTTGTGCGGAAGTCAAATACGGCCATAAATGAAAGTATTCACAAATCGACAGCAGCGCTATTATTTTTGCAACGAAAATTAGCGGAACTACGTAAATATTCAATACAGCAAGATTGGAAGAAAAATGACGTCCATTTTTTTTTAGATTTTGACATTTCTGTGATCAGCATGACAAATTGCGAAAAAAAGAAAAAAAGAAAATTTGACTTCAAAGTTCTGGAACCGAACCCGGGCACGCTCGAGAGCAAACCGCAAATCCAAACCTCTAACAAATATTAAATTATCTATTATTATATTGTGATAAACAACTATTTAAAATGCATAGGTTTAAAAAAATACATTTAATTTTTTTACATATAAAGTAATTAATAAATGTATCTAAATATATAATACTAAATATATAAAAGTCAAAACAGAAAATTTGAGTTCATATTCCTGGAATCGAACCCGGGCACTTTGGAATGCAAACTGCAAATCCATACCGCTAATAGTACACCCATTTTGTTAGTACACTTAAAACTTAAAAAAAAAACTTAAAAACTAGGGGTTAGTAGATTCACAAAATACATAAATTATTACTACACAAAAATTATTATTTATTATTAAACATATTGGGTCTGGAACCCATATGCACTGTGTTCCAGTACTTCATCACAGGGAAATCTTGCCTTCCATATATGGAAGCTAGGAGGCCGTTGGTGCTGTCTCGCACGCGACGCATTAAGGTGGCTATTCTTTTGCGTAATATTGCTGCAAAACTGTCCACGTGTGCCTCAGAAAACATACGCGATGCGCTGCAAAAGCGTGGCAGCCCCACCAACATCCTGAATCCATTGTTGTACTGAACGCGTAGCGCATTGAGAATTCGGAGAGTACACTTCGTCCACAGGCTGCATGTGTAGAATGTCTGACAGTAAGCTTTGAATAACGTTATCTTAACTTCATTCGTACACCTAGCAAACCTGAGCGAGCATATTACACCAACGCTCTACGTTCCCGTTCAACATCTAAATTGTCAGAAAGGTCCTCGGCAACCCAGTGTCCCAGATATCTGAATTTGGTGACTCTACTCAGTGTAACTCCTCCAAGTTTAACATGAGGAACAGACTTAGGTTTTCTATTTCCAGCCTTAAACACGAGTAGTTCACTCTTATTACAATTATATCTGAGACCATGAGCCGCCGCGGACTTTTCACAGATGCCCACTAGCGTTTCGAGGGCCCTGATCGAAGGACTCAGCAACACCATGTCATTGGCATAGCTTATATTATTAACAAAATGACCGTCAATTGAGCAGCCGACTCCGGCATCACTGAGCTCCAGGATCAGACCGTTGATATACAGGTTGAAAAGTTGAGGGGAGCTAAGGCCGCCCTGCCTCACCCCGTACTCCAACCGTACTCCGACGAATATGAGCCAGCCCACTTCACACAGTTAGCTAAATAGTACCAAATACACAACTGTATTAAACTACATTGCTAAAATTCGTAGGTTTATTCTTGTAAAATAAATATTTGTTATTTAGTAATAACTAAATGTTATAATATAAATAAATTATAAGTAAAACCTCTTAATATCGTTCATATGTCAGGCGTTTATTTTATATGAATGTTTTTTGCTCTTCGTAACGGGTTGCACTTTATATTTACAAATGATTATTATTAACATGGTACCTTACTACACTATTTAGACTTTAAATATTTTAAATCCATATATATATATATATCCCCATATTCTTGGGTGCTAGGGCAGTTTTAGGTGTTGTATATTGTCCTCTTTCTGTGAATTATTTTACCTCACTTGAGACGGCTCTTGACACCATTGGATCTGAGTACATACATTGCATGATAATGGGTGATTTCAACACCGATTTGTTAAAAAATACGTCTCGCTCCCAAAAACTTCGATCAATCATTGAATCAATCGAACTCTGCATTCTCCCATTGGCTGCAACTCATAGAAATACTGATACTGATGATTCGTTGATTGACCTCATCATTACTTCCTCTTCTGATTGCATGATTAAGTTTGGACAGCTCTCTGCTCCTTGCTTCTCACGTCACGACTTGATTTATTTTTCATATAAACTCAAACAAACCACAAAACAGAGAACTATTTTTCTGCAGTTACGCAATTTTTCAAGAATAAATATTGAAAGTCTCAGGAGAGACGCATCTTCAATTGATTTTGGCCCGTTGGTGGCAGCTTCTAACATCGATGATAAAATATCCTTTCTAAATAATAACATCCTGAATCTGTATAATACTCATGCTCCGGTAGATTATGTAAAAGTTAAGCGTCCTTCTGCTCCCTGGATGACTAAAGGGGTACAGGTGGCAATGGCACTGCGAGATTGGGCTTTCCATAAATTTAAAAAGGATCGCTCAGAAAAAATTGGTCTAACTTTAAAACGCTAAGAAACAGATGCAATCAGGTGGTACGAAATGCTAAACGCCGCTACATTCATGACAAAATAACTAATTCTTCGCCCACTGATTTTCGGAAATTCCTCAAGTCTATCGGAATTAATAAATCTAATTCTCCGGAATATGGCGCCTCTCTCAATTTGGGTGACATTAATCGTCACTTTGTTTCTATTACTTCATTGGACCCTCAAGTCCGTTCTCAAACTATTGCTTCTATAGAATCAATGCAGCCTCTTCGGATCCCTGACTTTTGTTTCTCTCCTGTTACTCAGGATGAAAATAAAAAGCTCTGATAGCCATTAAATCCAAGGCTGTGGGTTATGATGAAATTAGTAAGCAAATCGTGTCTATGATTCTTGAGTACCTTCTTCCAGCTATAACACATATTATAAATTATTCTCTGGACTCCTTCTGCATGGAAAAAGGCTTTTGTAATACCTCTTCCTAAAATACCTAATCCTGTTTTCCCTAACCATTTTCGTCCTATTTCAATTCCCCATACCTCTCTAAAGTTCTGGAAATCTGTGTTTTAAGCAAATATCTGTATTCACTGCAAAACATAACCTGCTGAATGAATTTCAATCGGGGTTTCGCTCTGATCACAGCACTACCACTTCGCTTATTAAAGTCACAGACGATGTAAGAAAGGGCTTAGATGAGCAGAATTTAACAGTGGTGGTGCTTATTGACTTTTTAAACGCTTTCAACACAGTGAATCATGGTATCCTCTTATCCATCCTTAAACACCTTAAATTTTCATCCCCAGCCTTGGAATTGTTTTCTTATATTCGCGGTCGCCAGCCATCAGTTTGCTCAGGTCAGCGGTTTTCTGCATGGGCTGAAATTGAATCTGGTGTACCGCAAGGCGGAATACTTTCTCCTCTTATGTTTTCCTTATTTATAAATTCTATCTCTTCAGTTTTAGATTGTTCGAACCATCTGTATGCGGTTGATCTTCAGCTCTATGTACGGTCAGGCTTAAATAATCTTAACTTTGTAATACACTAACTAAATGATAATCTGGTAGCCATAAGAGAATGGTCATGTAAAAATGGCGTTTCTGTTAATCCTGCCACATGCAAGGTTATAATATTCGGAAGTTCGCAACTATTGGCTATGGTTGATCATGGAAATCTCTCTCCTTTAATTTATAATGGATCTTTGATTCCTTATTGTGATTCCATAAAAAATCTTGGCCTGTATATGGATAAAACTATGACCTGGAAATTGCAGATCTCTGAAGTTAGTGGTAAAGTTGTGGCTACGCGTTCCCTTTATTGTCTTAAAAATTTCCTACCTTTCAAAACCAAGCTTACGCTGGTTCATTCCCTCATTCTACCTATTATCGACTATGCCGATGTATGTTACCCAGATCTGTCAGAAAATTTTCTAAACAAGTTGGAGCGCCTTCTTAACAATTCCATAAGGTTTATTTTTGGTTTACGTAAGTATGACCACATATCATCCTATCGTTCAAGGCTTAAATGGCTACCTATACGTGAAAGGCGATGCTCTAGAATTTTACTTGTACTTTATTTATTTTTAAACGATCCTAGGTCGCCTTCTTATCTTAAGGATAATTTTCATTTTTTTCATTCGATCGACGGTTGAACATCCCGACAGTCAAACAGTCTGAGGTTAAGGTTTCCAAAGCATAAGTCAAATTTTGTTAGGTCGTCTTTTACAATACAAGCTATACAACTTTGGAACACCCTCCCCAACGATATTAGGAATGCCACAAATAAAAAAGTTTTCAAAGTTCTTCTCCGAGAACATTACCTTAAGGCAACTACTAATTGACATTATTTTTCCTTAATTCTTGCCTTTCTTTTCTTCTTTTTTTACTTCAAATATTTATTTCATTATATGTTATTCAAACATCATACTATATATATCATTAATTTGGATATTTATTTACGAAGTTTATAATCACATAATATATATATATATATATATATATATATATATATATATATATATATATATATATATATATATTATGTATATATATTACATATGTATATATATATATATATGTATGTATGTATTATTGTACGTAGATTTATACTATATGCGTATATTTTAATGTATGTGCACTTATTTATGTATAATGGTCGCACTTGCCAACAATTGTCTTTGGCACCCAGGGTTGACTGGCAGAGAATGCCACATGGCATTAAGTCCGCCCTATGTACCCTTTAGCTTAAGGTGTTAGATTTAGGTTTTTAAATAAATAAATATGTAGCTTGTATGATAATCAGAATGATTGCATGTATAATTAGTATGTGCATATTTTCAACACAACAATTAACTAACACATATCAAGAAAAATATCATATATTTTTATGGTTTTGTTTACTGTAGTGTATCATATACTTTGACGCATTATAAAACTTGCGTTAAGCACCTGTAGTTCTCTTAAATAAATTCTCCTTCTAAGAGAATAAAATAGGGAAGTTTTAAAAGTAACTATTAAGACATCATTCTTATTGTTACTTTCTGTTTTGCGTTACTCCTTAATACTTAGTTTTGATATATTTAAATGTGTATGCTATTGGTTTGAAATTAAATATTTAATTTAAAAACCGTGCTAGTTTAAAATCAACTTAAACTACACCCATTGATCATATGCTGTGATAAAATTAATACATTATTTTATTGACATCGGTACTTGATACGAATACAAATTTTCAAGTCAGTTGGCCAAGGCTCATGTCTACAAGTTTGTGAAAATTACATTAAAATATTCCGCTACGTAGATAGAACAGAAGAAAGTAAAGTAAAGTTACAGCCTATATACGTCCCACTGCTGGGCACAGGCCTCCCCTCATTTCTGAGAGGGTTTTAGGGCAAGGAAATGTCCGCCGAGCTGCCCCAACGCGTGTTCGCGAACCTCACATGTCTTCGAACTATTTTTTTTTTTTTCCTCAGACATGCAAGTTTCCTCTCGATATTTTCCTTCACCACCGAGCACGTGGTAAATCAGCACTTAAAATTGCAATTAACGATTTCATTGGTACAGGCGGGGATCGAACCCGGGTTACTCGCGTTCACACACACAGAACAGAAGAATTTTTATTTAATATACATTACATGTTCATTCTTATTAAATTCATTTTTTTTTAATTTACCATAGATAGATACAAGCGTAGCTAATTAGTCGACCGAGGGCTTTAATTCTTCTATACACTTTGTCGTTACACCGATTTCACAAGTTCATTCATTTATTCAATAAAGGCTTTCGAAAAACCCACTGCTAAATATAAGCCTCCCCCATATACGACTGCAGTTTCCGCCTGCCAAGAAACTACTGTTGCATTCCTCCCGCCAACTGTGACAACTGCGGCACATATCCATCTTATGACTTTAGAAGCTGCAATGTATTTTTGAAGTTATATTTAGGTTTTTATTATAAAAAAAGTTTAATATCCAAATACAACAAGGTACACAACGGGGGACCGTAGGGAAAAGTATCTAGGAAGGAACTTCCCGTCAGCAACCGCCGACAAGGCGTCCACTGGGATGCCGCATTATTGATCGGTTTCCATCGGCATCCTATTGCTAGTTTAAATTATTTCAACAAGGTTTAAATATTCTTAAAAATATTTAAATTCTTTAAATATTCATTTTAAGTTTAAATATTCATTATTGCATGCAGGTGGTCGACGGATGCAAGTGACTCAGGATCGTACTTTGTTGTAATTTATGGGGAAGGAGGAAAATTATATCTGTAGGTACAGTAAAGTCGGTTTTGTTACTTTGAGTGCACCTTGTGTAAGAAAAAATATATAAGTTGCTTTTAAGGGGTTATGTTAAGCAGTAGAGATCATTTTAATTTAACATAAGTACTTACCTTTTCCAATTTCGTGGGACTTTTTTCTGGAGTGCCTCCTATAACATCTCAGCAAAATAATCAGTTGATGTTGTACAGTAAAATCCACTTTGCAAATGTTTCTTTGGTTTGTGTTAGTTAGGTAGGTTAAAAATGGTTAGGCCCTATTTATTAGATGACTACGAGAAGCTCATTTATTAAGAGTAAACGCTGTCA
Source organism: Parnassius apollo (assembly GCA_907164705.1). NCBI lineage: Eukaryota > Metazoa > Arthropoda > Insecta > Lepidoptera > Papilionidae > Parnassius > Parnassius apollo. The sequence goes on from CAJQZP010001697.1 coordinate 9,324,537, forward strand.
CTTGCGGGATCGCGCCATTTTGGCCATTTCATATAAAAGAGAATAGAACTTAGCGGCACTTTAATTTATAGCGCAATTATTAAATTTGGTACATAGATGGCGCTCAAGTCGCACTTTCTATTTTCCTATATAAAAAACTATAGCTTTCCAACGACTCAGAACAGAGATAAAACCCTTGTGAAACCAACCCACTTTGTGACACACAGAAAACAACTGTGCCGCCTGGTTCACTATACGGTGCCGAATTTGAAAGCATATAAGAACTTGTTGCCTTCTAGACCTAAGCATTTCTATTAAGACCGACTTACACTTCGACAAGTACAGTGGCGAGTTTAGTTACAGGGCAGTTTACAGTAAACGGTTATGTGGGCAGTAGCGTTCAAACAATGTCTTCGTGGCAAGTTTAGTTAAGGACATTAGTTCACAGAGTTCATTGGAGTATGACGTTTCAAGACTACAGAATGTTTCCAGTTTTCGTTTAAGATGGTTCTAGGATTACGTAAAGAACTAAATGATCCAGTCACAGAAGTATTAATTAAGAATTTTCATGAGTGCAGCAACTCGAGGAGGTTTAATTTTACAATTTGAATTTCTATTATTATATAAACATTCGTGTTCTAAATACTCCTGTTCGAATTTATACGTGATATCTTCTGTCCATTTTATTATTAAAACTCAATATAAAACGTATAAATATTCAAAAAACAGTATCGTACATACTTTGTGGCGAGTTTCATTATAAAAATACAATTGTACGTTTTGGCGCGCAAACGTTGCGTGCTGTCAACTTAGGCATTGAACTAAACTCGCTCGTAGGCTTTATGCAAACAAGAGCCGAAGTTAGTTGCTTCCGTTTAGCACAAAAAGTTACAATATTTTAGTAACTAAATAGGATCAACGAACTTTGGTTCCTGTCTGCATAATAAAAGTAATTAGGTCTTAAGGTATATTTCTGATACTGTGGTCACTGCGAATTAAAGTTAAATAAAATTGAATTGCCAAATTTAAAATAATCTATGGTAAATGCCTCTCCCTTGGACTCTTCTGCCTTCGCCCATCTATATGTTAGGAAACCCAAAATATCACCAGTTTAGCGACACTGACAGAAACCAATCTGGCGGTCACTAATCAGCTTGTTTCCATTATTTTGATGAACAAGGAAGGATATCATTTTTTTAGAGCAAATATTAAATAACAATATTATATTTTCAATAAAAACCGTTCAATGATAAAACGTTCTACGTTAATTTCTGAGTAAAGTATTTTTTTAAAGTATTAGAAAGAATACGAGGCATTTTATCCATCTTCAATCAACGACTGAAATTTGTTAATTGGCGAACTTTACGTTTGTTTCTTTAAACTAGTGTAACAGATTTATTAGTTAAGGTCACGTAACTCTACAGATACGTTTGAACTCAAAGATATAAAATATCAAAATAGGTTTTAGTCAACATTACAACTAGTACATTTGATATATATGTTTAAAGGCACACAGTAACAAATTTAATTTCATTAATCACTTATTACAGAGGATATTTTCCATAGTTGCTACGCTTGGCAAGCAGGTTGGCAGCAAGTTTTTTTTAAACTATTTTGTTGTTATCAGTAAGATCAATATAATATTCGGTTTTGCGCCTGCATCTTATTGAATCGTGTTTTTTATTGATGTTATTTTATTCTAAAATTCGCTAATAAAATTTGTGATTGGTTAATTTGTAAAGTCTCAATTCCTTATCACTCTTGCATTTTTTTTACGGAGTGGCTTCTCCAAGTGGATGGACCTAGAGTGAAACAACATATATTCTGTGATTCGTGCCCCGAGCTGCTGCGTTTGTTTGTGGGGCTGCGTCGCGCCAACTGAGCCACCGAGCTGTAGAGGTAAGTCACAAAACTACGCTACACTAACTGCTTAATGTCATTCGTACAATTTATTTAATTATCGTCACTGTTTATGGAATTAGACCTTCTGCGCTTCTATATACGTTAGAATATCAACGTGTGCTGAATGTGGGCGATTTTTCATTCTTGCGGAAAATATTACAGGTTAACAGAGAACTATGTGATGTAAGTATGTATCACAGAGTACGGTAAGCACCTAAGCGCTGAGCTTCCAAGGTCAGCTTAGATTATGTATAGAGTAATATATATTCTATATAGTAGTCTATCTGTATATATATAGTCATATATATATATATATATAGTGGATGTGTTACCACCCCTTAAGAGTAAGATAGAATAAATTCGTGTGAGTAAAAAAGAGTCTCCGCTTCTCTACGCTCATCATAAGAATCACAATAGCATTAAGCTGGTTTTTTACGCTGTTATTCTCTAAGAGCGTAGTCTATAGTTGTAGCAGATGTATGATGCAGATGTAGAATATAGCCACAGCGTGGCTCTACCGAATTTAAAATTTTGAATTCATTTAATGTATATTGCATAATAATACTATAGCTTAAACGAATATTATAAAACTAAGATTTCCGTAATGTACCCTTAGAGAACACTGACCGCCTTCAGTAGTTATGAGTTGAAACCACTCAACTGGGCGGTTCATTGACAACTAGACATCGTTGCAAGAGTGTGGTGGCACTTCATGCCGTCACAGCTTATTACCTTATATAAAGCGAAATCTGGTCGTGCATGGAGTACTGCTGTCACATATGGGCTGTTGATGGCTGGGCAAAGTGCCACCTGTCAGTGTTGGATTCATTAGAGAGACGTACTAAGAGGCTCATCGGTGACCTTGGTTTCATTGAAACCGATCTTGTTAACCTTGAGCACAGGCGCATAGTAGCCAGCCTCACTATAAAATTCATTTAGAACCAAACGGTTTGCTTCTTTTTGGTAATGCGTACAGAAAAGAGTGAAATAATTATCCGCCGTCTATTTGTCCGTCCGTATACAATCTCTGCGTCTTTAGCTATATTATGGTTGTAGCACAAATGTGTCGCATTGCCCGGGTTCACAACCACGTTCACGCAGAATACCAGCGCAAAATGGCAGTTTAATGCTTAGAGTTTAGAGAACCGCAGACCCTATTTACTGAAAGCAAGTCATTTACACAAGGTATCTATATTTTGATTCTTAATTGTAGATAAATGTAAATTTGTATGGGTCATAGTATGCAGATGGACTGTGTACACATTTATCACCCTTATTCTATAAAAAAACATAAAATTTAACATTTATTTCACGAGATAGACAAACACCACGATTTACGACACTCATTTGTTTTTGTGAAACCTATAGGTAAATATTAAGGTTTATTTTAAAATCGGTTGAAATTTATAATTAACGATGACCATGATGATGATAATGATGATGATTAATATTTCCTATGGTTTTTCAGGAGATGACTTCATAGGGATCCCTTTTGGTGACCATAATGTAAGATGAAGTATTTTTTTTAATATTTATTGCAGAGGAACGTGCAATACAGTTGGCGGGCAACTAGTGACTAACTGAAAAATCTTATTCACTAAGTATATAGATACAACCTCACAAGGTACACATGCGTGTATGTGCGCAGCACACCTATAATACTTCTTCCTCTATAAAAAAATTGATAATAAAAACAACTTAAAAATATACAATGAATACAAACAAAAACTTAAAACTAACAACAAAAACTTGCTAACCCGCTGGGGCGCAGGGCTGTACGGAGACTACAGCTAAAGGTCTTGTCAAGATCCTTGCGAAGTACAGACCTGAGACTGAAGCAGTTATGAAAGAACATCTTAGGAAAGCTGCTGAAGCTAAGCTTGCTAAGAAAGATGAGCCACTAGCAGAAACATCGTGCTGGCACCAACACTGTGACCAAGCTAGTTGAGAAGAAGAAAGCACAGCTTGTAGTCATTGCACATGATGTTGACCCCATCGAGCTTGTTCTCTTCCTGCCCGCACTCTGCCGTAAGATGGGTGTTCCATACCGTATTGTGAAGGGCAAATCACGTCTGGGTCACCAGTTTAGGAGCTGACTCCATAGGAATCTCTATTGGTGACCATAATGAAAGATGAAATAACTTTTGTTAATATTTATTATAAAGAAACGAGCAATACAGTTGGCGGGCAACTAGCGACTAACTGAAAATTTTTATTTACTGAGTATATAGATACAACCTCACAAAGTATACAAGCGTGTGTGTGCGCAGCACACCTACAGTTTTGTTTTAAAATAAGTTTAAATTTTAAGAGTTACGCAGGTACTGAACTTATTTTATTGTGTTTCTGTTTTTATTTTATAGCAGTTAGAAAATTAATAAAAACAAAACAGTTTTTCTATTATTTTTCTTTAATTTTAATAATTTTATAAAATAAATAATATTTAATATCATCATGTAAATTCTTCAATTGGAACAATATTGAAAAAAATTAGTCTTACGTATACAACAAAATGAAATAAAAAAATTAAACGACTTTAAAAACTGAAAGGTGTAGTATTTTACACTTAAATGATTTCGAAGTCGAGAAAGTCAAAGAAGTTAAAAGACAGTATGAAGTTATAGTTGTAACAAAGAATTATGGCTCCGACTACAGAATCTTGAATTGTCTTATGCTTTCCAGTTTTTTAAGTTTTTTTTATAGGAGAGGGTCATGCACACTAGGGAGCATGCTGCTCACCTGATTGCAAGTGATTACCACCCCTCATAAACAACTGCACTACCAGGGAAATTGTAGATGCATTGCCGGCCTTTTAAAAAGGAGAAGGCTCTTGTTTTGAAGGTCCCTAGGTCGTATCATTCCGGAAAAATCTCTGGTGGTAGTCGAATCCACAAGGAAGTTGTGTGAGAATGAAAACTAGTGTGTTATAATTTTTAAAATATTAAATTTTTTACTCTTTTAGAGTCTTTGCTGATATCACTTGGTTCAAGGTAACAACAAGAGGGTCGTATAAATAGTTACATTAAAAACTCATCTTCTATTTTTTTATACCTTTAGTGGCGGAGAATTCTGAAAACTTATATTGAATCAACTGACAAATAATAAACTGAACTATAACATATTTACGCTTTTCCAGGAAATCGGGAAACATTTATTAAAACATACTCGTCGAATACAGAATAAACTCATTTTTTTACTTGATTATAAGCCTTAAGTAATAAAGTTAATTAATATTTAAAAAATACAGTTATATTTGGAGAAAAGTAACAAAATTGTCTTTTTACGTACCACTACTGGACACAGGACTCTTATTTCTGAGCGTTGCATCGAATGGTCTACCACATTGCCCTAATACTAAATGACTAGTGGATTTCATCACTTATCATTATCGTCATTACATCTCTTCATACCTGACAAGAAGATTTGTTGTGATCTCCTGAACGCTGCCCGACCGAGTTGAATGCGTCGATTGATCTCTCGGTCGAAGTTGAACTTACCTAGGCGGACTATTTGTACCAGGTAAAAGTACTCGCCAACTTTTTCGTGGTTAGTGCCCCCAACAACTATCGGAATAGGTGTGACATGGATATAAAACATGGTCTTTGTTTTGTCCATGTTCCATTAAGATCCATTCGTTGGAAGACACTATTGTGGTCATTGAGCATATTGCTTAGGGTCTAAAGCAATTCTGCCATAAGGATTTTATCGTCAGCAAATTCAAGGTAAGTGATGTACTTGCCATTGATATTAATATCTTATAGTTCCCAGTCCCATAGCTTGAAAATTTCTTCCAATTCAGCAGTGAAAACTTTAGGTATATAACGTCACCCTGTCTTACACCTCTCTGCAGTTGGATAGGATTCAAACTCTGGTTCTGTACTCGGATAGCCACAGTAGCCCTACTGTACAAACACTTCAGCACTTCGATATACCGACAGTCAACTTGACACCGCTGAAGGGACTGTAGCACCGCCCAAATTTCGACGGAATCAAAGGCTTTCTCGTAGTCCACATACGCCAGGCCAAGTTAAAAGTTAAAGTTACAGCCTATATGCGACCCACTGCTGGGCACAGGTCTCCCCTCATTTCTGAGATGGTTTTAGAGCAAGGAAGTGTCCGCCACGCTGCCCAAATGTGTGTTGTCGAAATATTTTTTTCTTATGCCTCAGACATGCAGGTTTCCTCACGATGTTTTCCTTCACCGTCGAGAGCATGGAGCACGCAGCCAGGCAAAGTGTCAGATTGTAATTAATTTGTAATTTCAGTCTTCTGTTAATTCTGCCACAGGGTATGTATGTGGTCTATGGTACTGAAGCGTTTTCGGAAACCGGCTTGTTTTGGAGGCTGGAATTAGTTGAGTCTTAGTGCGAGACGATTCGTAATGACTCTCTAAATCAGCACGCAGAAACTACTCTGAAGAGTCTCGGTGTGTGTGTTCTTCAAGAAAGCGTTGTCACTTTTTTTTGAAGAAGTATACCACCGCATTTTTTGCTCCACGTCTCCGGAGTAGCGGAAGTAGCAGCATGGAGGACGGAATTAAAGGGGTGTTCCACCCGCTTTCAGAAGCTCCGCTGTAATTCCGTCCTCGCCTGGGGCCTTGCCGATTTGAAGGTGCTGGATAGCCATTCTAATCTCGCTCAGACTGACATCCGGGATATCATCGGAATAGGGTTGGGTAAGACTTGCTCTTGGATCGTTACCTTTCAACCTCACTCAAAATCTCAGGTGTCCCGGAAACAATACTGCCAGATTCAGCCTTCAGCTTTGATAGTTGATTTTTTCTGGTAGAGAGATTTCTGATATAGACTTTGGAGCACTGGTTCCGCTCGATCGCTCCTTAAATAAGAGCAGTATTAAAGTTGCGTAAGTCCCGCTGCATGTATTTGGAGGTCTGTCTGTTTATTTAACTGTATGTTTCAAATCTGTTGAAGACTGCAGCTTCATTTCCTGACTAGCAGCCATGATATTAAGAGTGTGATCGGAGAGTTTTTGAGTTCTTCTGTGGTGGTTCTTGCCCAACTTAGCTCCGAACGCCTGGGCGGTTTCCACGAGCTTGTCAGTTATATCGTCCACTGCAATGCAATCTTCCAAATACTGAAATCGATTTTGTAATTCGAGCCGAAAGGTTTCGGGAATTTGAATTAGAGCACGGATGGGACGGAGCGTTAATTTCATTAGACGAAAACTTTCCAACTAAAAGTTTAGGTTCAGTAAGCGTCTAACCATTCAGTAATCGCTACCAGTTTTCACTCTTGCGATCACTGAGATATCACTGAACAGTTGCTCTCTAGTCGTCATAATGAAGTCAATCTCATTTTCTGTCGAGCCGTGTGAGTTCGACCAGTTTCACTTTCTATGAGACTGCTTCTGGAAGAAAAAGTTCCATAGAGACTCCTTGTTTCCCCATGAAGTCGGCCCGTTGCTGGCCCCTTTGGTTCCGTTGCTGTATCCCAAATTTCACTACCTTCAGCTCAGGAATAGTGAAACGTCGGGGTGCTAAGGGGCCTATTTTGTAGTTGCCGCGCTTGGCGGGCGGATTGGCAACCGCAGGTTTTTGTTATACAGTAGCTGTTATCAGGAAGATGCTGTCTCCAATATCCCACCTGTTCTCCTCTGTCACCTGTTACGTCACCCACGGGAAGATATGAGGTAGTAGATATTCTTAACCGCCACTACACGGCTGAAGAATATATTTTACAAATATTATGCTCTCATGATATTTTTTACACTCGATCATTTTGTAAATCAACACTTCGAATCATCATCATCATCATCATCATCATTACAGCCCTTCACAAGTCCACTGCTGAACATAGGCCTCCCGCAAGCAATGCCACAAAACAAGACCAGCGCACTTCTGCTCCACGCCTCCGGAGTAGTGCCACCATGGAGGACGGAATTGAAGAGCTTCTGAAGGACTTCAAGTACCGTTGTTCCACCCGCTTTCAGAAGCTCCGCTGTAATTCCATCGTCGCCTGGGGTCCTGCCGTTTTTAAGTTGCTGGAGAATCATTCTAATCTCGCTCAGACTGACGTCCGGGATGTCATCGGAATAGTGTCGGGTAAGACTTGCTCTTGGATCGTTACTCACACTTTCGTGTGCCTTCAACGATGATGTGTACAGCTGCCCATAGAACCTCTCAATCTCACTCAAAATCTCAGGTGTTTCGGAAACAATGCTGCTACACTCAGTCTTCAGCTTTGACAGTTGGCTCTTTCTGGCAGACAGATCTCTGGCAGAGACTTTGGAGCCCTGGTTCCGCTCGATCACTTCTTTAATACAAGTAGTATTAAAGTTGCGTAAGTCGCGCCGCATGCATTTGGAGATCTGTCTGTTCAATTGCCTGTATGCTGTCAAATCTGATGACGATTGCATCTTCATCTTCCGTCTAACAGCTATGAGATTAAGAGTGTGATCGGAAAGTTTTGTGTTCTTCTGCGGCGGGTCTTGTAGAACTTAGCTCCAACCGCATGGACAATTTCCACGAGCTTGTCTTTCATATCGTCCACTGCATTGCAATCTTCTAGGCACTGAAAGCGGTTACGTAACTCGAGCTGAAAAGTCTCGGGATTCTAGATCAGAGCACGAGGGGGGACGGAGCGTTGACTTCATTAGACGCGACCTCTCCAACTTAACGTTAAGGTTCAGTGTGCCTTTAATCATTCGGTGATCGCTGCCGGTTTTCACCCTTGTGATCCCTGAGACATCACTGAACAGTTGGCGTCTGGTCTTCATAATGAAGTCAATCTCATTTTTCGTCGAACCGTCGGAGCTCGACCAGGTCCACTTCCTGTGGGGCCGCTTCTTGAAGAAAGAGTTCATCATAAAGAGTCCCTCTTTCTCCATAAAGTCAGCCAGCTGCTGGCCCCTACGGGTCCGTTGCCCTACTCCAAATTTTCCTAACTTCAGCTCACCGCCTTCTCTTGTGCCTAGTTTTGCGTTGAAGTCTCCCATCAACACCGTGTAGTGGGTTTTGGAGGAATGCATAGCTCTAGAAATATCCTCATAGGGATGTGCCGAGGTTGGTGCGTAGACCTGTATGACCTTCAGCGAATACCGTTTGGTTATTCTGAGTATCAGGTACGCGACCCTCGTCGACACATTCCCAATCTTTACAACGTTGTTGACGAGAGACTTGTGGACGTTAAATCCGACACCACCTTGGGACAGATGGTCGCCCTCCAGGTGATAGAACAATTTGCCGGACTCGAGGATAACCGTGTCCTCCCTCTCTCTTCGGACCTCAGATAATCCAATAATATCCCAGCGCAACTTGTCTACCTCTTCTTCCAGTTCCAGTATCTTCTTGTCACTCCTCAGGGTGCGTGCGTTATACGTTGCCAGGTCGAGTCGTCGTAGGTGGCAACCGAACCTCCACCGGAGATTCTTAGCACCCCCTGCCCCGCCGTTACATTGGTCGCCACCGTAGCCAGGAATAGCGGGGCCGCCGGGGACTAGGGGCCGTTTGTTTGCGTCGTTGCTCATGGGGGATATTTGCCATAGTTGCCACGCTTGACGAGCGGGTTGGCAACCGCAGTTTTTTATTATGTTATTGTTTTTATTAGGAATATGCTACTGCCCATCTCCTTTTTGTGTCTCTCTGTCGCCTCTTACGACACCCACGGGAAGATATGGGGTAGTGGATATTCTCAACCGCCACTACACGGCTAACACTTTAAATGAGCAATTAAAATTTTAGTAGTACCCGATTATAGCGAGCACTGGGTAAGTGAGTTTTTGGCTAAGCTTTTTAAGAGTAAAACTTTAATAAAGATATTAATAGTTACTTTGAAACCATTCGCTCAATTAACTAAAATGATGTGTCTTACCTAGTTTGAAGAGCACCTCCCGCCCTCCCTCAATTGCGTGCACTACTCCCGTTACCACGAATCCCAGCTCCACTACTCCGAACACCACTATTCTAGGAAAAACACACCATCGACGATAATACGAACCGTGTTTCGCCTCTACACGAGGCATCTTTACTTGATGTAGTCTCTACGGCGCCTGACGGCTGCCTTAGTAGTCAGCCGCCGTGGTTAATTGAACGGATGGTTGCAGAGTAACTATTAATATCTTTGTTATAATAGATTTCCGCAAATTAACGCCTGATTCTATCAATTATGGTAAAACTTTAAATAAAATTGTATTTTATATATACCACATAATCTCCTCTTACGTGAGGTTATAACTACAGCAATGTAAAAATGCCACCTATCCCTTGCATGATTTCTCTATGGATATCAGTGTCATACATTTTTGTTCTAGATAATATTTCGTTTCAATATGAATGTCAACGGGTTTAACCTTTATTTCTTTATTTAATTCTCGTATGTGCGTTCGCCTTGTAAACAAAGACAGTTTATAGGAAAAACGTAAGTGGTGTAATCGTAGCACAACTCCCACTGCGAATACTTTTAAGTAATTGAGAATATTACTATTATTTTTAGTTCAAGGCAAATAAATAAACACAAAATATTTATATATATTAAGATGTCGGAGCAAGTACATCATCGGTTGACAAAGCATAAGCTTTGCATTGTCTTTTAATTGATTATAATAATCAACGGTGTATAATTATTAATACTACAATTTAATAAGAGCAATTTATCAGAAACATAACATGTAACTAGCTAGTTCTTTAAAACTCTTTTGGTTTACAAATCTCTTTATTGACCACTAATTCCTGGTAAAACAACTATTTATTCCATTATCAACTTTTAACTCAAATATGATTTTAAATCGTAGAATAAATAATTGTCGATTTGATTAATAATCCTGATAATTGAAATTGCTTAAGTAACCTAATGAATTCAATAAAAAGTTATTGTTTAGTCAAGTATTGACCAATCAAATCGTCGACCAATCAGAGCACACCTAAGTCGTTATTACGTTTTCCTTATTGAATGAACGCGGCAACAGAATCACTTCAGTTCCAGCGCTCGTCAGTGTAGTTCTATTTTCCTGGTAAAACTTTGCAAGTATTATTTGTGAGTCTCATAATAGGAAGTGTAGAATAAAGTTGTAGTGCAAAATTAAAAGTGCGTGGTCTTAGATCTCTTTCATTACAATGGAAACAATATGCGGTAGCTCGACTGAACCCTTGTCAAATGGGGACAGTGGTGCTGCCTCACCATAAAAACAACCACTAGGTTTTCCGCTCCAACAATCATGTAGTTGTGTCCTTCACATTGCGCCGGTGTGTGATTGTGACGGGGACACACTGCAGTATGGTCAAACTGTAATTACTCTATGCTGAATGTATAGAGCGTTACGCTGTCCTATTATTGATAACAATAAATTGCGCAAGCAAGAGAGCAAGTTGAACATCAGCTCTCACATTTTTACCATTTTTAATAATTAACACTATCCTGTTATTTCCCACACAATTTTGGTTTATCGTATTACACACTATTTCCGACATACATTCTTATACATACGTTGTATTAAAATTATAATAAAATTTTAGAAAACTTAAAAACACGCATTGATCATAATCTCTGATGATTCTACAGATAAATATACTGGTAATCCTGATCAAGATACAAGAATAATAATACTAAATTATTGTATTGTCACATATCCTCTATATTAGTACTAATTTTAATGTCGTTTACAATTTCTAAAAAATATATCAAAAGATTCTATTGCATAGATATAAAGATATCAATGTACATGCGAAGCTAAAAAAAGCGGGTTTAAATGTATTTGATACTGCGAAGTTTTTAAAATATGACTCCTCTCCAAAAAACAGACAACACACCTGCAATTTCTCTAGTGTTACAGACGTTGCATCATCACGTCATACATCAGTTTGAATTCCTTTCATTATAAAATCAAAGCGAATTGCAAAAACCAAATTAAAAAAGAGAGTTCATCTGACTTGGAACTAGCTACTTACCTATTTCTACCGCGAAAAGAAGTGTTTTAACCCCAAAGTGTTACGTAGAAATCCTTGGTACAAAATACAAAATATACGCCTTTTTACTCGGTATATTGACCATTGGAGAAAGAACATTTGAAATCTAAGAGAATTGACAACATTTAAAAAAAGTTTGTCGATAATCTCTTCTCTGTGTGACTGTTGAATAACAGAATAGACTAGACATTGGCAGTATAAACGTTACCTAATGTATTTGTAGAATTAAGTGTATATATTTTAGTTCTTTTTCACGCCTTATATTCTTAACTTAAAAATGGGTATCAACTTTTCTCTTCACATAATAATGTGTACATTACACGTAAAGTTTTCTGGAGAGTATTTGCAACGTGACAATTATACAACGCAAACCTATTAAATTGTATTACCCGAAAATAGAACAGAATAATCGCGCAGTAGAACTAGAGTGACTGACATAGCCCAACAGATTAGTAAACCGAAGTGGCAATGGGTCGGGCATATAGCTCGAAGAACCGACAACCGTTGGAGTAAAAAGATTCTTGAGTGATAGTTTCGTACCGGTAGGCTAAGTGTAGGGCGACCCCCCACTAGGTAGAGTGACGACCTGGTAGGACATGCAGGAAGTCGATGGATGCAGGTGGCATAAGATCGTGCTTTGTATACCTTAGTGCTTTGTATAGCTTTGTATTAGGCATACCTTGCATGGGAGGCCTATGTACAGCAGAGTACTTGTGAAGGGCTGTAATGATGATCACGATGACACAAGAATCTATCAAAAAAAATCGAAATTATGGGGCAAATTGTCTCATTATTTAAATTTCTGTGATATATTTTTATTAATACGTGGTAGAGCCATCCTGCAGCTATATAAGTAGTATAGTTGTAGCACGAATGGATCGACAGGATCTATATAAGAGGTTCGTTAATTATTGACCAATAAGAGAACTGCGAAACTCATTTCCAGGTTTTCCTATCTACCGCCTTTTTATGTCCAGAATGTGCACTCGTGTGTTAACGGGGCTCACACAAGTTGACAAGACCCGCAACCAACCGCATCACTTATATCTCGCGTCATTGCTTCTGCCCTTGTGTGATTTGGATATTGAACTATACCAGGATATAGTAAAATGTTAAGACATTTGCAATAACGCTATATTTTGCGATTATCTGTGAAGTTTAAAAGTGTGAAGAAAGCCGGCACCAAATCATCGTGGTTGCGCAGCCTTTGAGACATGAGGCAGATCAGCGGAAATTCAGGTGAGTGCGCAGGCATTCCCTCACGTCCTTCCTGTAGCCCGAATCTAGGGTATTTACAGTATCGCGTATATATTAAATTCTTCTCTCCGCTCGCATCGCACTTTATATACACTCCACTATTAAATTTAATAACAGCACCGTATAATATTTAATAAATTTGAACCAGCTGTTGGTTACGTCGTTAAAACTTTCTTCAATTCACTGGATGATGTGTCTATGGATTTGTTTATGTCATATAGATCGAAGCGTTTTTGTTAGATTACCGTCCGTAACAACTTTTTACTCGCCTGATTTAAGATCTTAGCGCTTCCTCTAATGTCCTTTTTGGTTGATATTTTAACACACGTAGGAATGAGATTATGGTCACGGCATCTCTTCAAGAAATTTAAGGCCTTTAGATATCTTGCGCGCTTGGTCTTTAGATCTTCTAATCGGCGTATTTTATTTGCAATTACCAGTCCGTACTGGTTTACATAATGATTTCTTATATTTACCTCAAAGACTTTGAGGAGAAAGCCCTGCTTAGTTCTCCCATAAATCCAAGGTTCTACAAGCGGTACGTAGACGACACTTTCACAATTCTACCTTTAGATAAAGTAACTGCATTTTTAGACCATCTTAACTCTATAAATTCTAAAATTCAGTTCACAATGGAGTTAGAGGCAAACAATTCCTTAGCTTTTCTAGATGTGTTAGTAATTCGGAATCCTGATAACACATTGAGCCATACTATGTATAGAAAAAAGACCCATACAGATAGATATTTAAACGGTGATTCTCACCACCATCCTTCACAGTTAGCTACCGTGGGTAAATCTTTGTTTCAGAGAGCACGAGGGATCTGTGACAGTAAACACCTGGCTGCAGAGCTCCACCATGTCAAGCAAATTTTTTCATGACAACAAGCTTCGAGTCCCGCGCCTACGTCACAGTGAACGAGTGAAGCCGGCCACAGTCGAGCGTGTACCTGCGGTACTGCCATATGTTAGAGGAGTCACTGACAAGATTGGCTACATCTTGAAGCGCGCTTCCATCAAAACATACTTCAAGCCGCTGAAGAAGATTGGTCAGTTTTTACCATCGGTCAAGTGTAATGTCCCTCTGCATATATATATATATATATATATATATATATATATATATATATATATATAAATATAAATATTTTGTGTTTATTTGTTTGCCTTGAACTAAAAATAATAGCAATATTCTCAATTACTTAAAAGTGTTCGCAGTGGCAGTTGTGCTACGATTACACCACTTACGTTTTTCCTATAAACTGTCTTTGTTTACAAGGCGAACGCACATAAGAGAATTAAATAAAGAAATAATTCATATTGAAACGAAATATTATCTGGAACAAAAATGTATGTCACAGATATCCCTAGGGAAATCATGCAAGGGATAGGTGGCATTTTTATTTTGCTGTAGTTATAACCTCTCATCTACCTTTTCAAAAACCTATTAACAACCCGGTAAGAAGAGAATATGTGGTATATATAAAATACAATTTTATTTAAAGTTTTACTATAATTGATAGAATCGGGCGTTACTTTGCAGGAATCCATTATAATAAAGATATAAATAGTTACTCTGCAACAATCCGTACAATTAACCACGGCGGCTGACCGCTAAGTCAGCCGTCAGGCGCCGTAGAATCTACATCACCTGAAGATGCCTCTTGTAGAGGCGAAATACGGTTCGTATTATCGTCGATGGTATGTTTTTCCTACAATAGTGGTGTTCGGAGTAGTGGAGCTGGGATTAGTCGTGACGGGATTAGTGCACGCAATAGAGGGAGGGCGGGAGGTGCTCTTCAAACTAGGTAAGACACATCATTTTAGTTAATTGAGCGGATCGTTGCAAGTAACTATTAATATCTTTATTAAAGTTTTACTCTTAAAAAGCTTAGCCAAGAATTCACATACTACTCACGTACTAGGTACTCGCTATAATCGGGTAGTACTAAAATTTTAATGGCTCATTTGGAGTGCTGATTTATAGAATGATTGAGTGTGAAGAAAAATATCACGAGAGCATAATATTTGTGAAATATATTTTTCAAGACTTGCGAATTTACAGCCGTGTAGTGGCGGTTAAGAATATCTACTACCCCATATCTTCCCGTGAGTGTCGTAACAGGTGACAGAGGGAAACAGGCGGGATATTGAAGGCAGCATCTACCTGATAACAGCAACTGTATAACAAAAAACTGCGGTTGCCTACCAGCCTGCCAAGCGCTGCAACTATGGCAAAATACTTCCATGAGCATCGACACAAATAGACAGCTCCTAGACCCCGGCGTTTCACTATCCCTGAGCTGATGGTGGGGAAATTTGGGATACAGCAACGGAACCAAAGGGGCCAGCAGCTGGCCGACTTCATGGGGAAATAGGGGAGTCTCTATGGAACTCTTTCTTCCAGAAGCAGCCCCACAGAAAGTGAAAATGGTCGAACCCCAAAGGTTCGACAGAAAATGAGATTGACCGACGACTAGACAGCAACAGTTCAGTGATGTCTCAGTGATCGCAAGGGTGAAAACTGGCAGCGATCACTGAATGATTAGAGGCTTACTGAACCTAAACGTTTAGTTGGAAAGTTCTCGTCTAATGAAACCAACGCTCCGTCCCCTCCGTGCTCTAATTCAAATTCCCGAAACCTTTCAGCTCGAATTAAAAAACCGTTTTCACTGTCTGGAAGATTGCAATGCAGTGGACGATATAAATAACAAGCTTGTGGAAACTGCCCATGCATTCGGAGCTAAGTTCCGCAAGAATCGCCACAGAAGAACTTAAAAATTCTCCGATCACCCTCTTAATCTCATGTTACTCGGGACATGAAGCTGCAGTCTTCAACAGATTTGAAAACATACAGGCAACTGAACAGATAGACCTTAAAATATATGCAACGGGACTTACGCAACTTTAATACTGCTCTTATGTAAGGAGCGATCGAGCAGAATCATAGCTACAAAGTCTATATCAGATCTGTCTACCAGAAAGAATCAACTATCAAAGTTGAAGATTGAATCTGGCAATATCGTTTCCGGGACACCTGAGAATTTGAGTAAGGTTGAGAGATTCTATGAGCAGCTGTACACATCCTCGTTGGAACCACACGCAAGTGTGAGTAACGATCTAAGAGCAAGTTTTATCCGACACTTTTCAATGCCATCTCAGACGTTAGTGTGAGCGAGATTAGAATGGCTCTCCAGCACCTTTAAATTGGAAAGGTCTCAGGCGAGGACGTAATTACAGCGGAGCTTCTTAAAGCGGGTGGAACACCTTTTTAATTCCGTCCTCTATGCTGCTACTTGCGCTACTCCGGAGACGTAGAGCAAAAATGCGGTGATACACTTCTTCAAAATAGGTGACAACGCTCTCCTGAAGAACTAAAGACCGAGGCTCTTCAGAGTAGTGCCTGCGTGCTGATTTAGAGAGTCATTACGAATCATCTCGCACGCAGACTCAACGAATTTCAGCCTCCCAAACAAGCCGGTTTTCGAAAATGCTTCAGTACCATAGACCACATACATACCCTGTGGCAGAATTAACAGAAGACTGAAATTACAAATTAATTACAATCTGCTACTTTGCCAAACGCCAATGCTTTCTCTTAGTCCACATACTAAGAGAAAGCCTTTTATTTTGTTGAGATATGGGCGGTGCTACATTTCCTTCAGCGATGCCAAAAGCACTGTCAGTATATCAAAGTGATGAAGTGTTTGTACAGAAGAGCTACAATGGCTGTACGAGAGGTTCAGAGAGGTGTAAGACAAGGTGACGTTATATCCCCAAAAGTTTTCACCTTTGAGTTGGAAGAAATTTTAAAGCTATGGGACTGTAAAGGACAAGATATTAATATCGATGGCAATTTTATCACTCACCTCCGATTTGCTGATGATAAAGTCCTTATGACAGAATCACTGGAGGACCAAAGCAGTATGCTCAATGAACACAATAGTGTCTCCCAACGGATAGATCTTAAAATGAACATGGACAAAACTTCTGTTTTGTATCCATCCATATCCTGGGACAAATAGTCCGCCTAGGTAAGTCCAACTTCGACCAAGAGGTCAATCGATGGATTCAACTCAGCTGGGCAGCGTTCGGGAGATTCGTTCGGGACAAATCTTTTCGTCAGGTATACATCAAAACCTGAAAACTATTTTGCATAACCAATGCATGTTTTCAGTGATAGCTTACAGATCTGAGATGTGGTCCTTCACTGATGGCTTTTATGAAGACGCTCAAGGTCGCTCAGCGGGCTATGGATAGGGATATGTTTGGATTTTCTCTGCGTGAAAAACTTCGAAATGAGGATATCCGCCGTAGAACCAAAGTGACCGATATAGCCAACAGATTTATAAGCTGAAGTGGCAAAGAGTTGGTCATATAGCTAGAAGAACCGACAACCAATAGAGAAAAAAGGTTCTCGAGTGGCAACCTCGTACTGGTAGGCGTAGTAGAGGGGGACCCCCACTAAATGGAGTGACAACCTGGTAAGACATGCAGGAAGTCGATGAATGCAGGTGGCTCAGGACCGTGCTTTGTTGCATTCCTTGGGGGATGCCTATGTTCAGCAGTGGACTTGTGAGGAAATGTATTGATGATAACGATAAGTGTTGAAGTCCACTAGTCAGTACTAGGGCAATGTGCTAGACTAATCGATGCTACCCTTAGAAATGAGAGTCCTGTGTCCAGTAGCGGGACATAAAAAGACAATTTTCTTACTTTTCTTTTAATATAATTGTATTTTTTAAATATTGATTAACTTTATTGTTTAAAACTTATAATCGAGTTAAAAAAATCAATATATTCTGTATTCGACGAGTATATTTTAATGTGTGTTTCCCGATTTACTGGAAAAGCGTAAATATGTTATAGTTCAGTTTATTATTTGTTTGTTGATTCTTCTCTGCCACTAAAGGTATGAAAAAAGGAGATGGGTTTTTAATGTAACTATTTAAGCGACCTTCTTGTTGTTACCTTGAACCAAGTGATATCAGCAAAGACTCCAAAAGAGTAAAAAATTTAATATTTTAAAAATTATAACACACTAGTTTTCATTCCCACACAACTTCCTTGTGGAATCGACTACCACCAGAGATTTATCCGGGCGGATACGGTTTAAGGACCTTCAAAACACGAACCTTCTCCTTTTAAAAGGCCGGCAATGCATCTACAATTCCCCTGGTATTGCAGTTGCTCATGAGCAGTGGTAATCACTTACAATCGGGTGAGCAGCATGCTCGTTTGACCCTCTCCTATAAAAAAGACTTAAAAAACTGGAAAGCATAAGACAATTCAAGATTCTGTAGTCGGAGCCATAATTCTTTGTTACAACTATAACTTCATACTGTCTTCTAACTTCTTTGACTTTCTCGACTTCGAAAGCATTTATGTGGAAATTACTTTACCTTTCAGTTTTTAATCTCTCAACCCCCTAGCGGTCTCATGAGACCGCGGCCATATTCCGTCAAATCCCTAGAGGTGTCATGAGGTCGCACCCACCCACAGCACTTTAACCCATAAAACTTATATATTATAGAGACTACTTTTCTATGAAGAAGTTGGGTGGGTGTGATCGCATGCGACCGCTCGGGATTTTCCGGGCGCGTGCGACTGCATGGGATTTTTATGGCGCTTGATTGGTTAAAGTCGTTTAATTTTTTATTTCATCATAGTTGTGTACATTAGTCTAAATTTTTTTAATATTTTTCAATGAAGAATTTACTTGATGATATTAAGTATATATACGTATCATAAATATTATATATACTATAAAATTCGGTAAATGCATAGTTTGAAATTATTTTCTCGGCAATAACTTGTTGCAAGAAATTAATAGAAAATCTGTTATGTTTTTATTAATTTTCTAACTGCTATAAAATAAAAACAGAAACACAATAAAATAAATGTAATACCTGCATTGCCCTGAAAAGTAGTTTAATTTTAAAACAAAACCATAGGAAATATTCATCACCATCATTATCATTATCATGGTCATCGTTAATAATAAACTTCAACCGATTTTAAAATAAACCTTAATATTTACCTATAGGTTTCACAAACGCAAATATGTGTCGTAAATAGTGGTGCTTGTCTGTCTCATGAAATAAATGTTAGATTTTATGTTTTTTTTTTATAGAATAAGGGTGATAAACGTGTACGAAGTACATATAATGGTAACTGCATGCTGTGACCCAAATAAATCTACATTCATAATGATTTCCTATATTTACGCGAACACTATACATTGATTAAAACTACTTTTACGGATTTTATCGCGTTTTATTTATATTAATTTTAATACCCGACGTTCCGGGGGCTTTCCAGCACCCATGGTCACGGGGGACTGAGGTGTCTCACCACTCATCACTCACCTCAGTCCCCCGTGACCATGGGTGCTGGAAAGCACCCGAAACGTCGGGTATTAAAATTAATATAAATAAAACGCGATAAAATCCGTAAAAGTAGTTTTAATCAAATCTACATTTATCTACAATTAAGAAACAAAATATAGATACCTTGTGTAAATGCCTTACTTTCAGTAAATAGGATCTCGGATGTTTTAAACTCTAAGCATTAAACTGCCATTTTGCGCTAGTATTCTGCGTGAACGTGGTTCTACCCAGTCGAGCCGACCCATTCGTGGTACAATCATAATATATCTGAAGACACTCATATTGTATCCGGAGTGAAGAATAGACGTCGGCTAATTATTTCACTCTTTTCTGTACGCATTACCAAAAAGAAGCAAACCGTTTGGTTCTAAATGCATTTTATAGCGAGGCTGGCTACTATGCGCCTGTGCTCAAGGTTAACAAGATCGGTTTCAATCAAACCAAGGTCACCGATGAGCCTCTTAGTACGTCTCTCTAATGAATCCAAGACTGACAGGTGGCACTTTGCCCAGCCATCACCAGCCCATATGTGACAGCAGTACTCCATGCACGACCAGATTTCGCTTTATATAAGGTAATAAGCTGTGACGGCATGAAGTGCCACCACAATCTTCCAACGATATCTAGTTTTTTTGCGGCTGCTTTTGCCCTGGACTCAATGAACCGCCTACTTGGTAGATTCAACCCATAACTACCGAAGGCGGTCAGTGTTCTCTAAGGGTACATTACGGAAATCTTAGTTTTATAATATTCGTTTAAGCTATAGTAATATTATGCAATATACTATATGCAATATATGCAATATATATGAATTCAAAATTTTAAATTCGGTAGAGCCACGCTGTGGCTATATTATAGTTGCAGCATCATACATCTGCTACAACTATAGACTACGCTCTTAGAGAATAACAGCGTAAAAAACCAGCTTAATGCTATTGTGATTCTTATGATGAGCGTAGAGAAGCGGAGACTCTTTTTACTCACACCAAGGCATTCTATCTTACTGTTAAGGAGTGGTAACGCATTTACTTTTTGATTCCTAATCGATGACTCTACTCTTTACAGAAAACTACTCTATAGAATTAAAGTTACTCTCTATATAATCTACGCCCACCGCTGGGCAGAGGCCTCCTGAGGACCTTGGAAGCTCGGTGCTTAGGCACTCACCGTACTCTCTGATACATACTTACATCACATACTTCTCTGACAACATGTAGTATTTTCCGCAGAAATGACAAATCGCCCACATTCGGCACACGTTGATATTCTAACGTATATAGAAGCGCAGAAGGTCGAATTCTATAAACATTGACGAAAAGTAAATAAATAGTACGAATGACGTTACCCAGTAATCAGTTAGCGAAGCGTAGTTTTGTAACCTACCTCAACAGCTCGGTGGCTCAGTGGGCGGGACGTAGTCCCACGAACAAACGAACCTAGCACACAAACGAGGTTCGAAACCCCAAAGACTCTGCAAACAGGATGCTTACTTTCAGCAGCAGCAGCAGCAGCTTGGAGCAGGAACCACATAATATACGTTGTTTCACTCTTGGTCCACCCTAAATTTGAAATTTTACAAATTAATCAATCACAAATTTTATTAGCGAATTTTAGAATAAAATTAACATCAATTAAACGCAGGCGCAAAACCGAATATTATATTGATCTTAATGATATTAATTTAAAATAATTTAAAAAAAACTTGTTGCCAACCCACCTGCCAAGCTTAGCAACTATGGAAATATCCTCTCTTTATGGCAATATCTGGAGAGTCTATAATGAATGAGTGATTATTGAAATTAAATTTATTACTGTAAGCATTTAAACATATATATCAAATGAACTACGAGTAGTTGTAGTATTGACAAAAGCCTATATAACCTATCAAAAACATTTTTTTTAGTTTAGTTTCATATTTTATATCTTTGAGTTCAAATGGATGAGTTGCGTGAATTTAACTAATAAATCTGTTACACTAGTTTGACGAAACAGACGTAACATTTGCCAATTAATTAATTTCAATCGTTAATTTAAGATGGATGAAATAACTCGTATTCCTTTTAATATTTTACAAAGAATTACTTTACTCTGAAATAAACTCAGAAAATTTTCTCATTGAACGGTTTTTATTGAAAATATAATGTTTTTATTTAATATTTGCTTTAAAAAAAGTGATGTAATTAATAAAAAGTTGGTCATGGTCTATACGGCCTAAAGCAAACATATATAAATCCTGGGATTATACTGTACCTTCCTATTAATATATGACAAGGGGTTGACAGCCAGATTTATTTCCTACTTTGATGTAAGAAATGAGATTCGTTTACTTGAAGGGATGCCATCTTTGAGTTTCATTCCACAGAGTTAATGATTTCCAGACATTTGCTTCGAAACAGATTTTTAATTCATTAAAAATATATATGCTATATAACATACATGTTTTAACATAGTTGGTAATATACTACTTAATACTTGTAATTTTATATTACTTTTTTCTTTATAATTTTTAAGCGTCCATATATGGAAAATCGTAGGATCTCAGCATTATGTTTTAAACCTCAATTGTATTTGCCAATAGATAGATTTAAAAAGTACATGAATAAGGCAAAAGGCTTTTGTAATGCCCAGTTCGCACCTGTGCACGTAGTTGTTGGAGTAATGTAATCGAAATTGTTGACGAGTGTGTTTACCTAAGATAAACGCTCAAGCCCTAATTCGAACGAGAGTTCGAAGTATGGCTTGAGCGTTTATATTCAATCCACATATCCAAATTATTATTCACAATGCGGGAGATTACGAAATATCGTTGTATACCTCAAAAATTGAAAATTGAACAAAAAAGTATGTTGAAACTGATACATGTCACCATTGATGTTTTAATATAAATCTGCCAGTCACAGAACATATGACGACGATCCAGACAGTGAATTATGGAGAGGGTTTTACGCGGATCTTTAAATGATAGACTTCATTTGAACCAGAGTAACCGAAAAAATAAAACGGATCAATAAGCAAATGGCAGGGGCAGCGAGCAACTTATGGAGCAGAAGGATATTCAAAAATTTTGGGACATTCTTTAAGTAAGCCCTAAGTTCAGCGGTCGACTTTCAAATATTTGCAAGCTAAAACCAATGATAACATTTGTAGTCTCACCAAGTTGCATAAGCGACCTAATAACTGCAAAACCACCTTCAGTGGCAAAGCTGTTGATCTCAGTAATCTCTGACACTAGTCGGTCTCGTGTCTGGACTTGCACTGTATGTAGGTAAAAATGGTACAGGAAGTAAAAAATATTAAAATTCTTCTCTTCTTAATCATCATTAGTCCGTTAAGTTATGGCTGATCATAGGCCAAAGAAGATATGCTGTAACCCTCACGCTTGTCAGATAAATTGACGAGAGTCAGGCAACCTGCACCTTTATCGCTGCTCCCTGTCGCTAGTCTGGGTATACAGAGATGGTTATAAGAAGTCATAAAATTTTTATGACTCTTACGACACACTATTCTCTTTTGACAGACACTACGCGATATTTCTAGTTTTAATACAAGTAGTAATAATTTTTTAAATAAATCTATCGTGTCCAGTGTAACGGATTAGTATTAGGTCTATGGGAATAGCGATTACATTATTTTAAGACACAATGTCGCCCTCCGCACAGATAATCAGCTTTCATATAAGTTTTCTTGAAACATTTACTTTACTGAAGACTCGTTTTCACAATTCACTTGATGAAATTAAGATTCCTTAAATCGTCTCATGTATTTAAAAGCTGTATATAAACTGATATTTTTCTCAAACATAGTAAAACTTACTTAAGCAATCATCCAAAATTACCATAGTCTGGTTATTTATTAATCTGTATATAAATTATTCTGCTGAGAAAAGCGTCTAATACGCGAGACATTAAAATCTTAATAGTTTTTAATAATCATGAGCTATCTTTTGAGGCTTTTTTTTTTTTTTTTTTTGCGGATGGAAAATCATCTAATGACCCCTTTCGCTCTGGGTGGAGCGTAAGGGAGTGTCAGACTTTTACTGACTAAAAACCATCCGTGTTCCTTCAGTGCCCTTACGTTCCGGAGCTGCGGTATCTCTTTCGAACAGCCCGCAGCCCCGGCAGGCGTCGGCCCTTGCGGGCCCCTTCACGCTGCTGACAGCTCTTTGAGGCGCGCGTGGAACAAAACGCGCCGTCGACACGGCCTGTCGTCATTAGACGGACGGACGACGAGCTACCCATTGCTCGCCGTCCACAGGCCCGCGCCTACGGTGGCCGGGGGGCCACGACGTAGCCCCCGACGCCCGGGGCGTCTCCCGCGGCGGCCGGGGAGGAAAGCTGCTGCTCTCTCCTTCTCCCGCTCCGCCACCTCCTTCGCTAGCATCACTGCTTCGCAGAAAGTGGTGACGGCATCCCATTCCGTCTCGCTCCGGACCATGGCTTCGACCAGGGCCGGACGCGAGAGGTCGCCGCCGCCTATCGCCGCTACGAGGACACGGCGGTGCTCCGCCCAAGCAGGGCACACCTCCACGGTGTGTTCAACCGTGTCCTCCGGTCCATCCTCGCAGTGGGAGCACCCGGGCGTTTCCTCCCGCCCGATTCGGTGCAGGAACCTCCCAAACACACCGTGTCCGGTGAGGACCTGCGTCAGGCGGAAGGTGAGGATGCCGTGGCGTCTCTCAAGCCACTCCTCAAAGAGGGGTCTTATCGCCGCTATAGTGGCGTGCCCAGCACGGGGTTGCGACAGTCGCTGTCTCCATGTCGCCATGAGATCGTGCCGGAAGTCTGTCCGCTGCGCGACAACTTGCCGCGGCAGCGGGGTTTCCCCACGGCATAGTGCCTCCGCACGCCATTCGTGCAGGCGCGCGAGGACTATCGCCTCCAGATCCCATGGCGGCAATCCGGCAAGGAGGCTCGCCGCCTCGCGGGAGATCGTGCGGTAGCCGCGAACCATGTTCACGGCTATCACCCTTTGGGGCGCGTTCAGGTGGTGGACGGCAAGCCGCGCCAAACCACGCGCCCACACCGGGGCCCCGTAAAGGGCCATGGACCGCACGATCCCCGCGTAGAGCCTCCGGCAGGAGGCGTTTGGCCCTCCCAGGTTCGGCAGGAGCCGCCTGAAGGCAGCCGCGGTCCGTTCCAGTTTGGGAGCCAAACGTCGGAAGTGCTCAACGAAGTTCCATCGGCCGTCGAGGACGAGTCCTAGGTACTTCAGCGTCGACTCAACGTCGATGGATACCCCTCCTACCATCACTGAGGATCCCGGTGGTGGCCTGTTCCGAGGACCATGGAAGTGCATGGCCTCGGACTTGTGCAGAGCCACCTCGAGACCCAGTTGCCGAATCCTCTCAACGACTATCGCAACCCCGCGTGTCATATTTTCCGCCGCCGCCTCGTACGACCCCCCTTGTGCCAGTACCAGCGTGTCGTCAGCGTAGCAAACTACGCTGACGCCGGTAGGGAGGTCGGCGCGCAGCACCCAGTCGTAACCGATGTTCCACAGAGGTGGCCCCAGAACCGAACCCTGTGGGACACCGCACGACATCTCTCACCGGTTCCACTCACCGTTGCGACCGGGGTAGATGACGGCCCTGTCCGTCAGGTAGTCCCCGACTATACGACGGAGATAGGTCGGCACCCGGTGATACCGGAGTGCCTCCCTAATGCAGCTCCAGGGCATGGAGTTGAAGGCGTTGGCGATGTCGAGAGACACCGCCAAGACAACCCCCCTCTGGCCACTGCATCCCCCGTCGTGAGGGCTCTCACGCGCATGATGGCGTCCACCGTAGAGCGCCTCTTGCGGAAACCAAACTGGTGTTCCGCAAGATCCGGCCCCGTCTCCGCAAGGTGCTCGGCGAGGCGGTTTGCAATGACTCTTTCAAAGAGCTTGCCCACCTCGTCGAGCAGCACCACGGGCCGGTATGCGGACGGAGAGTCCGCAGGGCGCCCCGGCTTCCGAATGAGGACCAGCTTCCCCGTCTTCCAACGAGGCGGGAATTGGCCTCTCTCCAAGCATGCGCTTAGGAGCCCCTCCAGTCGGGGCCCGAGAGCCTCCGAGGCCAGGACCCAGGCTTTGCCAGGCAAGCCATCGGGTCCTGGGGCGGTATTCCTGGCCTTGAGCCTACGTACCGCCACTCTCAGGTCTACCCCGGTCCCTTCCGGGATGTCGTCGTCGTCGTCCTGGTGGTCCGCTTCCGGCACCGCAGGTGGCGGAGCTATAGGCGGGGGCGGATTTTCCCGTCGCGCAGGGAACAGAGCGCTCACCACGTCCTCCACGAGCTGGGGCCGGAGACTTTGCGTCAGCGGGGGGGCCCAGGTGCGGAGTTTATCCCGCACCATCTTGTAAGGGCGCCCCCACGGATCTCTGTTGAGAGTCTCCAGCATCTCTTCACGGGCCCGATCCCGGGCCCGCAGGACAGCCTCCCGGAGGGCGTTCTTCGCCGCTCTGTATCCCTCGTACAGCTCCGCCTCAATGGCTGCCGCATTTGGTGGACGAATGCGGAGCCTGCGATGCCTGGTGTACAGGTGCCGCGCGGCGACACACGCCTCGCGCAGAGACGTCAGCTCACGCGACCACCAATACACCTGACGCCGGGCGCTTCCTGGCCGGACGCGGGGCATTGCCACGTCACATATTTCGGACATGGCCTCCTGGAACCACCCTGCCTCATCATTGACGTCGGCAGGCCTGTCCGGTGATGACACCCAGGCCTGCACGATCGAGGCTTCCAGGAGGAGCTCCCGGTCCAGCTGCTTCAGCGCCCAACGCGGACCACTCGGGGCCTGTTGGACTGGCGCGCTCGAGGGCTGGGTGGAGACATCAAACCGGATGTACCGGTGGTCGGAGTAGGTCTCCACCCCCCTCCATGACACGCCAGTGCCATGCCATTGGGGTGCGAAGTCAGAAGTCCTCCACGTGTGCCTGGTAGTTGCGGGTCCCTCTCGATACGTCTGGAGGGAAGAGCAGCAACTGGGCCGGTGCACCCTGGGCGCGGCGGTAATCTTGCTCGAGAAATGAGAAGAAATTCTTATTCCTTGGGGAATGTTGCTGCCGCGGCTAATTATTCTGACATGGGGGGGGTCCATCCCGGACCAACAGTGCGTTCCTCTGCGTGACCCTCTGATCAGCAGAGGGCATAGCAGAGGTGCGAGGGCGGGCTCGGTGTGCACTTACCCTGCCTCCGGGCAGACAGTGAAGGATTCATCCTTTGCTGTCACCGCCGGTCTCGTAATCCCAGTCGAAGTGTCGTGGATCATGTCTCGCGGCTTTGATAAGGACCGAGGGTCTTGGCTTAATCGCCCGGACCGCGAGGGAGAAAACCTCTATAAAAAGTTACCCCGAATCCCAAGCGGCGACGCACCGCGAGGGATGGATGGCTGACGGGGTTCTATGAACAAATCAGCCGCAAGTGCGGTCCTCGCCAGGGTACCTGCAGACCCCCTGGCGAGTAATAAATCCTCTAAATCTGCTTACCTTGGTACAGGGGTCTCTGCCAAGGTGGACCTGTAATTCCCCCATACTCGTGGGTACAGAAATGGAAACACTAAAAGCAAAAACAACAACAACAAAAAACAAAACCAAAACCGCCGGCAACGGCAACGTAGAGGAGAGGAGAAACGATGCGGGGACTGAGTCCGACGCCGCATCGAGCAGCGTGGGAGGTTCAGAGAGCTCCCGACGCGTGGGGCCTGGGACCGCGGAGACCAGTAAGTTCTTCCGCAAGCGGTCCAGGCTGGATGGCTACCAGGGGCCGGCATCCGGTGAAGAGGAGGGTTCGGCCCGGAAAATCCCCACCAACAGGCGGGGCGGGCTGAGAGCCAAGGGGAGGGGGCTCTCTGATAATCAGATGGCCGAACGAGCGGCAAAGCTTGCCGAGGAGGGGCGCCACCCGGGCGATACGGCTCGGGTATCAGGCGAAGAGACGAGTGCGACTGGCGGCTCCGAGGTGGAGCGTAAGGCCAGATTCGTAAAGGAGGTGGAGGCCGCGATCAAGGTCGTGGCCCACAAGCAAAAGTCCTCCTCAAAGTTTAAGGCCATTCCCGGGGCCTCCGCCTCCATCATGGCGGCTGCGGAGGCCAACTTTGTTGGGGCCGGGCCTAATGCGGACGAGGTGGCGAAGCTGCGGGCGGACGTGGCCCGCCTTACGTCTGCCATGGAGACTCTCCAGAAGGAGAACGAGCAGCTCCGCGCAGACCTGGCCAGTCTACGGGAGCCTGCCTCACACGCGGTGCCCCAGACGCAGCGCCCAAGCCAGCCCGTGCCGGTGGAGAACCAGGTTCTGAACCTGGTCCGGCAGGAGCTGGCTGCCTTCCAGCACCGGTTTTCCGTGCTGGAGGGCATCGTCCTGCGCCCCCCCCCCTAGGGGGCAAACAAGACGGCGGCGAGGCCGGAAACGTACGCGGCGGCCACGGCTACCGCATCCAGGCCGGGGCCGTCCAGCCAGCCCTCGGGCGGGGCTGCAGTTGCCCCTCCCCCCTGAAAAGCCGGCTCTGGCAAATCCGATACCGGCTGAACTGGCTCCGGCTAAGCCGGCAACGGGAAAGGGAGGCAAGACGAAGGCGAGAAAGGGCAAGGCGGCAGCACAGGTAGTGGCTACACCAGCCCCAGTGCCTGCGGCGAATGTGCCAGCGCCAGCGGCAAGCCAGCTGCCGCCGCCGTCACTGGCCCCCCAGCTACCTACACCTCCCGCGGCTGAAGCCGGTTGGCAGGTGGTCGGGAACAAGAAGAAGGGTAAGAAGTCAGCCAAAAAGGCCAAAGAGCAGGAGCGGCAGCGCCAGTTCAGGGCGCGCAAGATCGCGGCTAGGCTCCGCGCCCCGAAGACCGCAGCTGTAGTGATTACACTACAGCCGGACGCGGAAAAGAAGGGCGTTACCTACCGCGATCTGCTCGCGAAGGCGAAGGAGGCGGTGGATCTCGGGGAGCTCGGGATCACCGGGGGCCTCCGGCTCAAAGTCACCCAGACGGGGGCCCGTATGCTAGAGGTTCCCGGGGGAATCCAGGGGCGCGACCGCGGACGCTCTGGCTGCGAAGCTCAGAGCGTCTCTGGACGCGGAAGAGGCCCGGGTGTCCAGGCCCGTCAGATGCGCAGACCTGCGCATCATGGGTCTGGACGACTCGGTATCGGAGGAGGAGTTGGTGGCCGCCGTCGCCAGGTCCGGGGGGTGCACTACTGACCAGGTCAGGTCAGGCGCCATACGCCCGGACCAACAGGGCATGCATGCCGCCACGGTGCGCTGCCCTGTTACGGCGGCCAAAACCATAGTGGAGGGCCGAAGGCTTCTGGTGGGCTGGGTCTCAGCGCAGGTTAAGCTGCTGGAGCCCAGACCTCTGAGGTGCTATCGCTGTCTCGTGGGGCACCACGTATCAGTGAGATGCGCCTCGGAGGTTGACCGCAGTGGCCTTTGCTTCCGCTGCTGTCAGCCCGGACACATATCGGCGACCTGCTGCGCCACGCCGCACTGTGATGCATGTGCGGCGACCGGCAAGCCAGCCGATCACCGGGCCGGAAGCAAGGCCTGCGTGCCACCCGCCAAGGCCAAGGCCGCGGGTAGGGTAGGGGCCAAAGCCGCCACCGTCTCTGTGGCCTCCGCCGCAGCCGCAACTGCCACCGCCACCGCTGTCACTGTCGCCGCCGCCGCCGCCGCCGCCGCGACACCGACGCCCGCAGAGGGGCCCCCCGTGGAGGAAGCTGAAATGGAATGCCTATAACGGCCCCATTAAGCTTCCTCCAGGCGAATATCAACCACTGCGCCTGCGCTCAGGATCTGTTGCTCCAGAGCATGGCGCAGTGGTCGATTAACATCGCTGTGGTCGCTGAGCCGTATTTTGTCTGGCCTAGGGAGGACTGGGTGGCGGACCTTAACGGCTCAGTGGCCATCATCTCTTCGGCCGCCGCCGGTACCCCGACCCTTGAAGGTGTCAGGAGGGGTCAGGGGGTGCGTAGCAGCACGGTTCGGGGAGTTCGTCATTGTGGGGGTGTACTTCTCCCCGAACCGATCTCTCGCCGAGCTCCACAACTCTCTTGCAGAGCTGAGAGCAGTCGTCGTCGGAAGTTATCCCCTCCCCCGTACTTGTCCTCGGGGACTTCAATGCCAAGAACTTGGCTTGGGGTTCTCGTCGTACAGATGTGCGGGGTAGGATGGTGGAAGACTGGGCTCTGGAGACAGGCCTGGTCGTCCTAAATCGGGGTTCTGTCCCCACGTGTGTGCGGATGCGGGGCGAGTCGGTGGTGGACATCTCGTTCGCTAGCCCCGCTCTGTCGCCGCGTGCCATCTTTTGAGGCTTGCGGTTTGTACAATTTTTGAGTTCAGAGATTATAGGTTACTAAAGCATTCACCGGTAAAAACTTAAAACAACAACCTAAAGTGTACATTACACTTACACGTATTAGACGCTTTCCTCAGCAGAATAATTTATATACAGATTAGTAAATAACCAGACTATGATAATTTT
The DNA here is from genome assembly GCA_907164705.1 of Parnassius apollo. Lineage (NCBI taxonomy): Eukaryota > Metazoa > Arthropoda > Insecta > Lepidoptera > Papilionidae > Parnassius > Parnassius apollo. The sequence continues at coordinate 9,354,431 of CAJQZP010001697.1, forward strand.
GCGTGAATTATAAAAGATAGCACACCATCATCTATCGCAGACCATAAAGTCACTTTAGACTTACGCGTTCTCTTCGCCGCCTTCTTACGCAGGAAATTCTATATGAGTGTGAGAAGATGGAGGCTTAAAATGTTTACTGAATATTTTAAAAATATTCTAGTATTGCAACATTTTTAAAGAGATATCAAACTACAAAGTAATGAAAATAAGATGGATGGAATTTTGAAAATAAGCTTGTACTTCAAAGTCTTAAAAGAACATCAAATTAGCCAAAGTATATAAAAACTTCATTTTAATTATGTTATGAGATAATTGACGTAATTGTTATGAGAATAAAACTATCGATTTGCCAGATATTTTAAACGAATACCAGTAACCAACCTACGAGCATGTATTTGAGTAAATATATTGAGATGAAGGAGGATAAATAGGTATTTTGGGACCATAATAGATGGAAGTCCGTAGTTTTTGCCTATAGTAGGTAACAATTTATTATTGATCATATTTTATTTTGTGGGTAATATAATTGTTCGCTTCCTAAAGCTTAAAATGCTTGTACTAGGAGATATAAAGACGACAATAGTTTAATGACAGATTATCCTCGATTACAATACAATACAATACAATACTCTTTATTGTACACCAACAAAACATAAATAAAACAAATATTGAACAAGGAGGGAAAACAAAAGGCGGTCTTATTGCTACATAGCAATCTCTTCCAGACAACCCAGAAGAGAGAATAAAGGGTAGGGTGCACTGAATTAGACAAAAAAATACAACTTATATACTATAAAATGACAACATACTTAAGGTATATTAGTGACCATAAATAAGATTATTTTGCTGAATCAAATTTAACCATACACTATTTTATATAACGTAAGGATAGATTAGGGGGATAAGTTGTTCGTGTCCTTAGGCTTCGACTACTTAATCTTAGGCCCACCCTACAAGTGTCACCCGGGTGGTGCTAAACGAGCGACAAACCGAAAGTATAGACTCAGTTCCTCGCCGTGTGGTAGCGGCGTAAAATATACAACTCCATAGTTTGGCACTATGAGGCAGCACAGAAAAGAAATGGCTCCGAGTCCCCGGCGCCCATTTAAAGGGGCATTAAAAGCCGGCGAAAAGATTCGCCACCCGTCAAGTTCTGTCTCCCGAAGGGGTGAAAAGTGGATTGTAGAAACCCGTCTGGCTACGCTGATTTTATGTAGAACAATGAAGCATAACATGGATAAATTAAGCTGTTATGAGTAAACGGAAACAGAAAGGAAAGGATGTTACTACACATTGCAATTATACCGCTTACTTGTCTGGTGTAGGCGAGGCCGAGCGGGCATGCCAGAGAGTCGGTATCATCCTTCCAGAAAGAATGAGTCAACGTTAGATAGACTATGAAGGTGTAAGCCCAAGACTGCTATGGATACGAATGAAAGTTGGCTTGAAGAAGTTGTTTGTTCTAGTGGTCTATGCCTCAGACATGTCTAAGCCCACGTATATTCAATGGCAGTTTTGAGAGATAATAAAAATGGTGTTTATGAAATGTAAGGGAAACGAAAGTATTCTTATGTGAGGAGGCATTAATGGAAGAGTTGGGGTGATGAGACTTGATTATAAAAGGATATTGGGAACGTACATTTGTGGCCTCATTTTGTTTCACCAATGGGAGGCGCGCTCGCAAAAATTAAAAGGCAGAAGTGCCTTTGCTGTCACGCATCACTGCAGTTGCAACGCAGTTCCGTCGCTTCAAGGCCTTAGAGAGAGGCCGCTAGTAGAAACCTGTGTGGAAGAAGTGCCTGTTCCCTTAAATTTTGAGCTGTTTTTATTTTGTTGTGCCCAGTTGTAGCAGTTCATGTTTCCTTCGTGCCGGCTAATGTAGTAAATCGAATTTATAGCAAGTATATTTGTCAAAAGACCGCAACGTGCCGCGTCCGCCATTTTGTTTTGGTTCACAACGAGCCACGCTGATATAGTGCACAATTTGGTTCAGACCATAATAACTTTCCTCATTCGCTCACTCATAATTTTGTGGTCATTAGTCCATAAATCGAACCGGGGACCATGTGAACCAACCATATTTGTGATACTTCCATCCGAATTTAAATAAAAAAACATTAGCACAACCATGTGGCAAAGTCTTAGAAAAGGTTTGATGGATGCAGCTACCGAAGTATGTGGTGTTAGTAAGAACTATTGAAAAGAAAAATAATACGCTATGGTGGTGATGGTGAGGTACGTACGAAAGTTTAAGCACAGAAGAGAGCATGATTTGATTTACTAACAACAAAGGCTGGTAATTCTGGCAGTACGAATGATGATATTGAACGAAACGAAAAAGGCGGTCTTTCGTAACTTAACCAGGCAAATATAAAAAGTTCCAAAAAATGATAAGAACTGCCCAGGGACATTTAAAACAGCCTCAAATGAATGCTATACGAGACGAGAATGACTGTATTCAGAATTATGAAATTTTTAATTTAAAGAGATGAAAGGAATATTTCTAAAGCATGTTTATAAGTACGGAAACGTACGAATTAAATGGAAAAAAAATTCGAAGTAAGAGGAAAGAAAAAGTTGTCTCCCTTTTTCTTTCCTCTTACTTCGAAATTATAGTATAAGTATAGATGAAATAATGAATGCAATAAAAAACATGAAAGCAGGCAAAGAAAACAGATAATATGATAGAATATTACTCGAAATTCTAAGTGTTTGATAGTGTGACGGCACAATATTATTATTAATAATTAAATTCAATATAAAGGGGCATCAAAAGTAGTCTTAAAATATATATATGTATATATATTAAGCAATAAAATTACATTTAATAAGCATAAAGTTAATATAAATACATTTCAGACATTAGACCAATAACATAGTAAATTAAAGGCAAAATATTGGCTTTCATAATAAATAAATTTATTACAAAAACTTGTAAAAATATTTAAAATATGATAAACAATAGAAATACAAGTCGAAAATATTATAAAAATAAAAATAAATAACGTTTATAAGATAATAAGAAATCATCATCATCATCATTACAGCCCTTCACAAGTTCACAGCTGAACATAGGCCTCCCCCAAGCAACGCCACAAAGCACGGTCCTGAGCCACCTGCATCCATCGACTTCCTGCATGTCTTACCTCTCTCTGCAGTTGGATACGCTTCGAACTCTGGTTCCGTACACGGATAGCCATCGTAGCCCTACTGTACAAACACTTTAGCACTTCGATATACCGACAGTCAACTTGGCACCGCTGAAGGGACTGTAGCACCGCCCAAATTTCGACGGAATCAAAGGCTTTCTCATAGTCCACATACGCCAGGCAAAGTGGCAGATTGTACTCCTCAGTCTTCTGTACAATCTGCCGCAGGGTATGTATGTGGTCTATAGTACTGAAGCCTTTTCGGAAACCGGCTTGTTCGGGAGGCTGGAAGTCGTCGAGTCTGCGTGCGAGACGATTCGTAATGACTCTCGAAAACAGCACGTAGACGCGGGTCAGAAGGGAAATCGGTCTGTAGTTCTTCAAGAGAGCGTTGTCGCTTTTCTTAAATAACAAGACCACCGCACTTCTGCTCCACGCCTCCGGAGTAGTGCCACCATGGAAGATGGAATGAAGAGCTTCTGAAGGATTAAAACTTCTTTTACGGATTTTATCGCGTTTTATTTATATTAATTTTAATACTCGACGTTTCGGGTGCTTTCCAGCACCCATTGTCACGGGGGACTGAGGTGACTGACGTCCCGATGCCAAAGTTAACCCGGAGTACCTTCAGCTTTTTAATTATTGTCTTTGGTCCGATCTACGCAGAATGAGGCTATTGAAATTAAAAAACATCCTAATTTCAATAGAGAAGGAGGCTGGGTACTACCACCTGCTTGGGATCCTATAAATAATAAAATTAAAACTAAACCCAAGCATACCACTGCAAGACTTCAAAATACAGTTAGTTCATGCACCCGAAACGTCGGGTATTAAAATTAATATAAATAAAACGCGATAAAATCCGTAAAATTAGTTTTAATCAATGTATAGTGTTCGCGTAAATATAAGAAAAAAAAAGCTTCTGAAGGACTTCAAGTACCGGTGTTCCACCCGCTTTCAGAAGCTCCGCTGTAATTCCCTCCTCGCCTTGGGCTCTGCCGTTTTTAAGGTGCTGAAGTGCCATTCTAATCTCGCTCAGACTGACGTCTGGGATATCATCGGAATAGTGTCGGGTAAGACTTGCTCTTGGATCGTTACTCACACTTGCGTGTGGCTCCAACGATGATGTGTACAGCTGCCCATAGAACCTCTCAATCTCACTCAAAATCTCAGGTGTCTCGGAAACGATGCTGCCACACTCAGTCTTCAGCTTTGACAGTTGGCTCTTACTGGCAGACAGATCTCTGGCAAAGACTTTGGAGCCCTGGTTCCGCTCGATCGCTTCTTTAATACTGAGATCTGTCTGTTCAGTTGCCTGTATGCTGTCAAATCTGTTGACGATTGCAGCCTCATCTCCCGTCTAACAGCCATGAGATTAAGAGTGTGATCGGAGAGTATTTGTGTTCTTCTGCGGCGGGTCTTGCAGAACTTAGCTCCGACCGCATGGACAGTTTCCACGAGCTTGTCATTCATATCGTCCACTGCATTGCAATCTTCTAGGCACTGAAAGCGGTTACGTAACTCGGGCTGAAAAGATTCGGGATTCTGGATTAGAGCACGAGGGGGACGGAGCGTTGACTTCATTAGACGAGACCTCTCCAACTTAACGTTTAGGTTCAGTGTGTCTCTAACCATTCGGTGATCGCTGCCGGTTTTCACCCTTGCGATCACTGAGACATGACTGAACAGTTAGCGTCTGGTCGTCATAATGAAGTCAATCTCATTTTTTGTCGAACCGTCGGGGCTTGACCAGGTCCACTTCCTATGGGGCCGCTTCTGAAAGAAAGAGTTCATCATAAAGAGTCCCTCTTTCTCCATAAAGTCAGCCAGCTTCTAGCCCCTACGGTTCCGTTGCCCTACTCCAAAATTCCCTAACTTCAGCTCACCGCTTCTCTTGTGCCTAGTTTTGCGTTGAAGTCTCCCATCAACACCGTGTAGTGCGTTTTGAAGGAATGCATGGCTTTCGAAATATCCTCATACATTTCCTCCACCTCCTCATCGGGATGTGCCGAGGTTGGTGCATAGACCTGTATGACCTTCAGCGAATACCGTTCGGTGATTCTGAGTATCAGGTACGCGACCCTCTTCGACACACTCCCAATCTTTACAACGTTGTTGACGAGAGACTTGTGGACGATAAATCCGACACCCCCTTGGGACAGATGATCGCCCTCCCGGTGATAGAACAAGTTTCCGGACTCGAGGATTACCGTGTCCTCCCCCTCTCTTCGGACCTCAGATAATCCAATAATATGCCAGCGCAACTTGTCTACCTCTTCTTCCAGCTCCATTATCTTCTCGTCAGTCCTCAGGGTGCGTGCGTTATACGTTGCCAGGTCGAGTCGTCGTAGGTGGCAACCAAACCTCCACCGGAGATTCTTAGCACCCCATGCCCCGCCGTTACCATGGTCGCCACCGTAGCCAGAAATAGCGGGGCCGCCGGGGACTGGGGGCCGTTTATTTGCGTCGTTGCTCATGGGGGATATTTGCCTTAGTTGCCACGCTTGGCGAGCGGGTTGAAATGAATTTATTAATGGTATGAGTTCTTCCGGGTCGATTGTACAAATGGGCGTGCCTCAGGGCTCAATTCTTGGCCCCTTTCTGTTTCTTGTATATATTAATGACTTACCTTACATAGTAGGGGATAACCATGATATAGTATTATTTGCTGATGATACTTCATTAATTTTCGAATTAAAACGACAGTTATTAAATTACGACGAAGTAAATAATGCTATAGCTAAGTTAGTCAATTGGTTTAATGTTAATAATTTGCATTTGAATGGAACTAAAACTAAATGTATGAAATTCATAACTCCAAATGTTAAACATGTCAATACTAATGTAATTTTAAATGAGGAGGAACTGAGTCTTGTTGATACCACCATTTTTCTTGGAATCACACTGGACGCAAAGCTTCAATGGCTCCCCCATATATCAAAACTAGCTAGCAGACTTAGTTCTGCAGCATATGCTGTAAAAAAGATTAGAACTCACCAAACATTACTTCAGTTATTTCCATAGAATTATGTCGTATGGTATTTTGCTATGGGGACACGCGACTGACACTGAAATTATATTTATTTTACAGAAGAGGGCCATTAGAGCAAGCATATAATTTAAAACCAAAAGAGTCACTGAGAGAAAAATTTAAAGAAATTAATATATTAACTCTGGCCTCTCGATACATTTATGAAAATGTAATGTACGTACACAAAAATAAAAGTAGTTTTGCGAAAATAAGTGATATTCATTCTGTAAATACTAGGAACAGACACAAGCTGGTAGTACCAGTTACTCGACTCCACCGAGTCAGTAATTCATTCTTGGGGCGATGTATACCCTTTTACAACAAAATCCCAGAAAATATACAAAATTCGTCATACACAAATTTCAAAAATGTTATTAAACTAAGTTTGTATAAAAAGGGTTATCATAATATTAAGGAATTTATAGATGATAATAACCCCTGGGAAGGGTGATCGCTACCAAGCTATTTCTAATTTGTCTTGTGTTGTTGATTGTAAACATGATTGTAAGCTATTATTAAAAAAAATAGCTGGGGTTCCCGCTGGGTTTCTTGCTGGTTCTTCCCAGGACAGAAATTTTTTTTTTGCGAACCAGTGGTAAATTAAAAAAGTGACTTTCAATAAGTATTTTTATAATCTACATTGAATAAATAAGTTTCTATTTCTATTTCTATTTCTATTTCTATTTCTCCACGATGTTTTATATAACAACATAATATTATATCTCTATAACTTTCCCACCTTTGAATGATTGAAGGCAACTTGTTGGTGGGTGAGACAAATATGATCGAAAATGCATTTACTCAACGTCAGTGACACAAACGCTTTCTGATGGCAAATTATTACTCTTATCTTAAAACTGCCTTTTGGCTATATCTGCCGTTGTATTGGTGGAGCATATGTGTCGACCTCATGCGGGTGGTAGCTGGCGGGAGGATCTGAGGAGACTCTCAGGGCTGCGGACGAAAGTCGCACAACGTGGGACCCCATTCCCTTGAGGTGAGCGGTAGACTCATGACACGCTCTGCGGCTAGTAGCCGTGCTGATCATGCAACTGGTGGTGATGCCATACACTTACATCACGTCTGCAGGAGCGGCGGTCTGGCAGGTGGTGGCGCTCACGGAGGGTTTACGGCCAGTGTGCCTATTTGCCTCAACCGTGTGACGTACATTCACTGTGGCTGGATTCGTTCGTATTCTGTATGGCGTCTACACGCATTGACATGCGCGACTGCGGTCGATGTTTGTGCTTACGCACTAACAAGGGGCCAAGCCTCTTTTACTGGTTCGCCAGTTATTTTGCTGTGGACTACGGTCCAGTTCCCGAATTAACATTCCCTTCGGGGGGTGTGAATCAAAATGGTTGGCGCTCACCGCGCACGGCGTGTGTGGAGCCGTGTGCCTCCCCTACATTTTTTTAAATAAATGTAGGAGAGCGAAGCCCTTGTATCGGGTAGTTTGCATAAATATATTTTGAGCCTTTTCCGAGCGGGAAGGGATTAATAATAATAAATTAATAATGTAAACCTGATACAAGTGGAATAGGGACGTTTTATGTTCTTAACCTTTCTCGAGCCCTGTCTTCGTGAACAGGGTTCACTTAGCTTATAAGGCACTACCAACAGCTTTCAATTGCTCTAGTGAATATTCATTCTTCCAAAAGACACCTAAGAGAACTAAGTTACTAAACAAACACAATTTAAACAAGGGTCCTCACTAAGTTAGTTAGGATCCTTTGATCGAGTTTAGGACGATCACGCCAAAATATTACAAACGGCCTATTATTAAACCTTTTGAAAGATCATTTAGAAAGATCGAAACATATTTTATTAATCCTGGTCAAATATATATAATTTTTATTATAAAGGGGAGCTAATTATATTTAATATAATATTATTTTTATATAGAAAGACGGGGAAGCGTTACAACAGGAAGTGGAGGTAGGTCTGCTTTACACCTTGTTTATTTAATGCTGGAAAATGAAATAGTTACCGGAAGACTGGTACAAAGCCGTAATAGTCAAATATAAAGGAAAAACGTCGCAGCAGGACTGTAAAAACTACCGTGGTATCAGCCTTAGCGTTGTGGGAAAACTGTATGCTAAGATATTCATTGAAAGAGTTATGCAAGTAACTGATGGAAAATTTTGGGATGTGCAAGCGGGATTTAAAAAAGGGAAAGGAGTTTATAGGTCAGTCTTTTCCTTGCGAATGGCAGCGAAGAAGTTATTGGCCAAAAAATAAAAAAAAAATTGTGCGTTCATGGACTTGAAAAAGACTTATCACTAATGACAGGGATGTGTTATGGCAAAAACTGAACTTATTTGGGTTGAGCGCTGCGTTGATACAGACAATAAAGTATATTTATAGGGACTCTAGTGCTTGTATTAGGATCAACGGGGATTAATTGGACTAGTTTGGCATCCATAAAGGTGTTAGACATGCCTGTGTGGCTTCCCCGTGGCTGTTCAACCCATTTATGGAAAGAAGTTTGGAAAATTTGAAAATTTTAGAATGTGGATTGAGCATGGGTAAGTTAACCATCAAATGCCTTTTATACGCCAATGATCAAGTCATATTTGTCTCGTCGGCAGCCGAGTTGCGAGTGATGGTTACATTAATGAACAAGTCATTGAAAGAATGGGATATGAAAATGAACGCTCAAAAGACAAAAGTTTTGGTTTTTGAGAGAGAAGAAAGTAAAACGATACGTAAATTGGATTAGAAGAGGAGTTGACTGAGCAAGAAAGTCTTTATGTTGGGATGCGTATTTAATAGGAATGGGAGATAAGATAAGGATAGAGAACGTCAAGTTAAGGCTGGAAATAGAGTGGATGGGGCTCTATACTCTGTTGTGAAAAGTCAGAATGTGTCAAAAAAGGCAAGAAGGGCCCTTTACAATACTGTGTTATTCCCTACTTTAACGTATGGTAGTGAAAATTGAGTGTGGTAGAAGAAGCACGAAATTAGAATAAACGCAGCAAATTCGGTCGTTAAGGAGTATGTAAGGGTTGTATCTGAGTGACAGGGTGAGAAACTGTGTGATAAGTGAAGAGTGTTGTTTGTAAAGTGATATTGTGGCCAGCATTAAAGAAAGAAATGCTTCGGTGATATGTTCTTGTAGAAAGAATGAATAAGGAAAGAGTAACAAATTAAATTTATGTAGCAGAAGTGAACGGCAGAGTCGGAAACGGACGTGCTAGGCGAAAGTTTATCGACCAATTCGGCAATATATTGAAAATCAGTCAAATTAAGAGTACCTTTATTTGACGAGCATACATGCGTAGGTATATGGATGTGGCGGAGGCGAGAGAGGTGTGTTAGTACCATGCCAGATAGAAGTACGTAATCTCTGCCTACCTTTATGAGTGACAGGCGTGTGTTTTTTTTTAAGGATAGACGGGCCAGATATATAGATATACAGAAGAGAAGACATTGTGTGGTGGCGGTGTAACACGTCGTGGTGTCGTTTGTCCTTTGCTTCCCTTGTGTTGTCTTAATAATCCTACTGGTGTTGATTTTAAGCTGATAACATTTGTGTATGATTATTATTGATATATAATAAAATTGTGATATATAATAAAATTGTGTGTGATTATTGTTGATATATAAGAAAACGCGTGAAAAAAGATATAACTGATGTGAAGCACCGACGCTCCGGGACGTCTGCAGTATATCAACATATTCAGGATCGTTCCAACCATTATATCAGATTTTAAATGTTCCACCACACACCACACCACAACCACACCACAGACGACAAATCCTACCGAAGAACATAAATTCCTACGAAGGGCAATTTGCGAGGTTATTGAAATGAAAAAAAAACATCCTTATTTCAATAGAGAAGATGGCCGGGTGCTACTATTTGCTTAGGATTCCATAATTAATGAAACGAAATCTAAACACAAACATATTACTGCAAGAATTCAAAACACTGTAAGCTTATTCTGCGTAGATCGGACCAAAATTTAATATTAAAAGTGGAAAGTAGCCTTCGTTAACTATGAAATCAGGACGTCAAAGACTGTAATAAAACACTCAACCCCGTGATCGTGGGTGATATAAAGTTCCGGAAACGTCGAGAGTTAAAAAGTTAAAATAAAACGCGATAAAATCCCTAAAATAAGTTTTATTTCATCTGTATTATTCACGTAAACATAAAGAGATCATCATGGATTTTAAATAGATTATCGTATAATTGGTATAATAATTTTAATGTAATATATAAAAAACATTTCGAAAATTTTCTTCATCCCATAGCATTAATTTTTCACGAATTTAATGTAAACACCGAATATGACATTGGACCCTCTAGGGAAATCAACGTAAGAGGCAAACCGCGTTAAATTTGACGGTGGAGGAATCTCTGTCAGCTTCTCTGCATTAAACATTTAAAATTATTTTATTCTAATTAAGTTTTATAGATAAACAGCATTTGGTATAATTTTTAAAACTGCAATTAAACAATTAACTTTTTTAAAGCTATATGATTAGTTTGGTATTTGTTATATGTATTAAAACGATGAATTTTTTTTCAAAATTATGTGCAATGTTAAAATGATAATATATTTCAAAAGCGGATACAGCACATTCAATCATAGTATACAAGTCGACTACCACCCATTAACGTAGCCCAAAAACTGCCACAAATATTAAAGTAGGCCTTCTTTATTTTTTTATAGGAGACTGCTAATGGAGAAACTTTATTCTCTATCAAATATCCATGTCTCGACCATATAGACTAAAATATCGTTAAGGTAACAAATGGAACGACTTTGTTTTGAAATTTTATGATCAGTGTGAACTTAGCCCTTAAAACCAAGTAATCATTTTTACAACAGACTATAATATTTAGAACTACTGGGCTTAAAAATATAATCTTTTGTGAAATTCGTTGATTTCATGTTAATTTTACACACACGCATTCACGCAGGCAGTCCCACAAGAACTTAAACACGCATGCACGTACGCACACACTCGACCATCCACGCACGCAACGTGCTCTCGCACATACACTTATTAAAACTTAATTCAATGTTTGAAAACGTTAAGGTTTAGTGTTATTTCAAAAAAGCAGGGCTGCCTTACAAAAGTATATTATTTACTTACTAGGTAATTTGTAAGTGTTAGAGCCACGCTAGGGCCCAAATTACGGATATAGCACGAATGAGTCAGCTCGACAGGAGAAGGACCACGCACTTACAGAATACCAGTGTACAATAGCAGCTTACTACTGCGATGTTTCGTATGGTGAGTATCGAGATCCGATACCCTTTTTTACTGGAAAGTAGGCATTTCATCTTAGTCCTCAGGGTTATCACGCATCTGGATTTTGATTCTTAATCGAGGATAAATATAGATGTATGGTATGTATATGAAAAAGGTAGTTCCAACCGATAGATTCGATTTGTAAAATTGTGGAAGGAATTTCTAAATTATGATGCTTTGTTAATGAAAATTTTGTCCCATTTAGATAATGCAAGAATTAAAAAAATATTTTGAAACGTTAAGCTGTTGGATATTGCTCGATGTTGGGCAATATTGGACAAAATTTAGTTTATTGGAATATTTTCATCCATGCAGATGCCTATAAAAGTCGACTGTTGGACGTAGATCATTTTTATTTCAGTGTGGCAATTAGGCATAATTACTGTGCTCATCAGACATATTGATGAATGCAGTACTTGATACTTTTACTTGATATTTATGTAATATTAAGTTGGATTAGCCTTTACTTTATTTAATGGCCACCCTTCAATTTGCTTACCGACGACGATAATCTGGTAAGACATACAGGAAGTCAATGGATAGAGGTAAGGCTTGAGATCGTGCATTTCCTGAACTTGCTTATATTTATTATCAGTGAATGGATGTATGATGCCGATAATGAAGCTAGATTGTGTATTAAGAAGATACAAACGATTGATGGTTCAGAAAGAGAGAATTCCATACATCAATTGCAAATATACAAGATGAATGTATCCCTTAAAAGTGAAACATTACGTTCGAGTATATTATATAACAATACGCTAGACCTTTATCTTTACCAGTAAGCTGGGTCTACGCTAGTGGAGCCAAGGACGAGCTGAACACAAACTGAGACGTTGTACTCGCGGTGTCAAGTGTGGACGTACAACGAGCCTACATAATGCAAATATATGCATGCGATGAAAATCCCTTTATGTTCGTCAAAAAACCGAAAGTAGGCGGAGCATAGTCGAACACGAACCAAACGCTCGAAGCGCGTTCGTTCGAGATTCTTAAGTCAGTCCACACTACACGAATTTGTGCTCGGCTCAAGCTCCGCTCGTGCTTGGCTCGTCTAGCATAGACCCACTTTTAAATTTTAAACTTGATTTTTACAAATTTGTGGTGATTTCGTATATAATACTTTTTTCTGTTGATGTTAAAAATTAATAAAGAATGTACTGAACATATTATTTCTAAGATGGGAATATTTAAAACACATCGTGTTATTATATAAAAACGACGACAAAAATAATAAGCAGTTTTAAGAAAATAGAAAGAAAATGTTTGAGTGAACGTATAGTGACCATTAGTATTTTATTATATTAATTTTTTTATAGGATGGGATGACAAACGATCACACAGTTTACCTGATGGTAAGGTTGCTGTGGCCCATAGATACGAGGGTGGATTGAAAAGTACTCGGCCTAACCAAGAAAATAAACACATACAAAATCAGTTATATTTTTATTTTTCTACATAATCACCATCAAGTTCAATACACTTTTGCCACCTCCCCCTTCCAAGCATTTGGACCGTTGAAAAAAAATGATTCTGCCTTAGAGTCAAAATATGCGTCTACAGCTGCTTTGACCTCGTCGTTTGTCGAAAATCTTTGACCTCCCAAGTGCTTTTTTAGGTTAGGGAACAGAAAGAAGTCTGATGGTGCCAGATCAGGTGAATACGGCGGATGCGGTAACAGTTCAAAGCCACAGTTGTGAATTTTAGCCATTGACTGTACTGACGTGTGAACACGGGCGTTATCTTGATGAAACAGGACTTTTCTTCTGAGCATTCCTCGACGTTTTTCTTTTATTTCCTCTCGTAAACGACGTAGTAAGGTGCAATAGTAATCAGAGTTTATAGTCGGACCCCTTTCAAGATAATCAATCATAATCACACCTTTCGAGTCCCAGAATTCTGAAGCCATCACCTTATTTGCCGACAAAATTGACTTAGCCTTTTTAGGGGTGGTGAACCAGGTCTTCTCCACTATTTTGATTGTTGTTTTGTTTCCGGTGTACAGTAATGAACCCATGTTTCGTCCATAGTACCAAAACGATTCAAAAAATCATCTGCATCGGCTTCAAATAACTCCAAACAGTCGCGTGAAATAGTCAATCGCGTCCTTTTTTGTTCAACTGAAAGCAGTCGCGGAACCCACCTCGCAGACACCTTGTGGAAACCCAACTCGTTGACAATGATGTTTTGAGTTCGTTCATAAGAGATGCCTATAATCTCGGCTATCTCTCTAATTTTTAATCTGCGGTCTCCCATTATTAAATCAAGTACTTTTTTAATATTTTCGTCAGTAGTTGACGTCGAAGGCCTTCCAGAGCGGGGTTCATCTTTCACACTCTCTCTACCACGCTTAAATTCTGCTATCCATTTTTTTGACGGATGAATATGACAGAGCACAATCGCCTAATGTACTGACCATGTCATCATGGATGGCTTTTGATGATAGCCCCTTCTTATGGAGGTACTTAATGACGGCACGCTGCTCGATTTGCTCCATTCGCGGAAATTATGTCCGATTACTTTGTTAATAAATTTATAAAATCACAACTAATTATCGCACACGTTTCGAACTTCACACAATGAACTAGTCTGAACTGAACTAAATAATGTGGGTAGACTTGATTTTTAGAATTGAATGGATCTGTGTTAGGCCGAGTACTTTTCAATCCACCCTCGTATCTACATCTATCCCCGATTACGAATAAAAATGCGGATGCGTTGTCGTCCGTGAGGACTTAGATGGAATGCCTCGTTTCTAGTAAAAAGTGTTTCCGGTTCTCTACACTAACCATAGGGAACACAGCAGCATTACGCTACTATTTGACACTGTGAGAAATTCGAAGGAGTTTGACAAAATATCATAAAGATTACACGAACATTTTATTTTATTTTACCTTACCAAGTAGTAGAAGTAAAAATATGATTACATTATATCTGTTCTTTCTACAAGCGTTAATTTATAAATTTTTTTCTATGTAAATTACATTTTTACACTTCTGTGAAAATTTTAACAGTATATTGAGAATATCGTGAGCGCTTGTAACTACCCTCATTTCTTACACCAAACCAGGGAATTTATGCAATTGTCAATCCCTTTTTCTTATATGTATTTTTTGCACAATTCCAGATATTTATTTCGGGATTTTACTTGTGACATTTATTTTATTGCCACGTAAACAAAAAAAGGCTTTTTATACTTTTATAATAAATTTTAATTAAAATAATGTATCATCTTTGACGACTTAATTCCTTATAGACTGAGACAATACCTCATTTAATGTTGTCTCATTATTAGTAAAAAAACTAGCCAAGTGCATGTCTGGCCACAACGCACAATATAGATGTAGGGTTCCGTAGTTGTCCGACAAAATACGTGGGCTTTCTTGATAATTAGCATAATAACAGACTGAAACCAGTTTCTGGACTCCACAGAATCAGTAATTTTATCTTGGGACAATGTAGACGCTATTACAACAAAGTTCCAGAAAATATACAAGGTCTCTCTATTACCAACTTTAAATATTTAATTAAACAAAAGCTTTATAAAAAGGGTTATTATGATATAAGTGAATACATGGTTGATAATAAACCCAGGAAATGAGGTGGTCGCTTCCAAGCTGTTTCCAAAATAAATTTTGCAAATATTTTGTGACCATTGAAATTGTAAAATTTATTTAAAAAAGTCCCGCTGAGTTCCTTGCTGGTTCTTCCCAGGACAGAGGTTTTTTCGAACCAGTGGTAAAGTAAAATTGACTTTCAATAAGAATTACTAGTAACTAGTAATTCTTCAATTTCTATTGAATATAATATATATATATATATATATATATATATATATAATTTTATTCAATAAATTGAATAAAACATTATTCTATTATTTTCCAATGTTCACGTAAACCATCACTGCCCTGAATTATCCTGAGGGTCCCCCACGTAAACCAAGAGTACGACGATGAACGACGACGACGATGAAGCAATGAAAATGAAAAAGGGCTATACTAGGAATTTTTCAATGGGATAAAATCAGTAACGAGGATATTCTTAGAAAATTAATAGTAACTGATTTAGCCCAGTGGATCAGTAAGCTGAAGTGGCAATGGGACGACCGCATAGTTCGAAGAACCATTAACCAAAGGGGAAGAAATGTTTTCGGGTGGCAGCTTAGCCATGGAAAACGCTGTGTTGGTCGAATTTCCACTAGATGTAGTGAAAAACTATTGAAACACGCATGTATTGGATTGATGCAGGTGGCTTAGGACCTTAGTTTGTCAAAATTTATGGGGGATGCCTATGTTCAGCGGTAATTGTGATGAGCTGTAGAGATAGTGATTGTTAGATAACCTTAAGGAATTTCTAATGTAGGAGGTGATTTTTTAAATATTTAATTTGTTTGATTTTTAGTTGAAAACAAATAATAATACTATTTTATTTATAAATATTCATCTAAGCTGACAAACGAGATATACAAGGAGGGATAAGCCGCACAAGCTTCATAACTAGAATTCATAAATCTAAATCACCACAAGAGAAAGGCCCGATTTTCGGTTTTATATCTTAGCATTTCGAGACATGTGTAACGGGATTTACTTGTTTCATAAAAAGAATGACATTTAAATCTGTATATATACATGTACCGCAGTAAGATAGTTAAAGCCGTGACGTAGTTAAATTCCTAGGGATGTAGCTATAAACCGTAATATTATTATATGAAAGCGGTTGATAAATATCTCACTAGACTAATCTAGTGAAATAATTAAATATTTATACGAACTTACCTTAATTGAATTTCCACCATAACTATACGAAGCTCCTTGTTTGAGACCTTCTTTAAAACTTTCACAAAAATGCCGCACTACTTGCTCAGCATCACAGATATCCAAGCGCCAAAATTTTTATGGAACGGCAGAACGTATGCACAACATTAAGTCAACCCGTTCGTCTAATGCAATGTTATGATGTTTAAATCAAGGAATTACATGAGCAACCCTAACCCAGGGAGGGTTGCTGGGATTATCTTCACAGCAAGGAGTTTCGTATAATTATGGTTGAACTTCACTAAAGTTAAGTACGTTAAACCATTTAATTGAACTCCGTTATTTTCCGAGACGTTACTAACAACTTAAAGGTACCTGTATGAAAGCCCAGGTTACACAAAAGCTTCATAGGTTCCGCCAGAACATGGCAACTATCTTTAAGTACCCTGTGGCCGTGTTAGGAAAAGGGGAGATCTCCCGCCGGGAAAGGTGTTCTGCCCGGGGAGCGGCCAACACTCCGTGTGATAGTTCGGAGATGTTCTATATATACTGTTTATGATTCGGAATGTTGATAGCATGATTTAAGCTTCGATGTATTTCGCTTGTGGCGCGACAACAGCGCCGCCACATCACCCCCTGCTCAGACCGGAGGTCGATAGTGCAGTCGAGTTGTCGACGAATGTGCAAGTTGCCAGGAGATTGCTTTGTAGTCTGTGGTGAGTCGACAAGAAGGCAAGTAATCTGCGAGAGTGCCGTGAAGCAGAGGCGAGCAGTAAGGCTCAGAGCCGTGCCGAACACTGTATGGCGCAGAGAGTAGCTTTAAGGAACAGGAATGATTATTATTCCAGTGCTGCGATGAACCTTGTGAAGCTAGATGGCTTGCAGGATATGAAGACTGCAGACGATATCTGCTCGGGAGCGAATACCCTACAAGGTATGTTATCCCAGCCAGATGCACTAAATTGCCTGAGGTACTTTATGGCACTTAATACTTCCAACGGATCAACTTAATAAAGCACACATGAGTTTAGTGGAGCACTTTTTGTAAAGATTTTGCAAGTTAATTCAACGTCTGTAGTATTTAGGTTCTTGAGTGTATTATTAGCTATACTGTTGCCAATACTGGTAAAATAATTATTGATTTCATTAAGGGACTACTTTATAATTGTTGGTTTAATTTTCAAGAGACATTCAGCTGTTTCGATGCTTTTTTTGAAACCCCTAACATCTTTAATTAGGTTCCACATTTTCTTACTATCCTTAAGATGTTTTGTAAATTGCTGTTTGTAATAATTAATTGTACGTGTTTTAATTATGTTATTACACATGTTTCTTTAAGTTAAGTATTTAAATTAAAGTGTGTTACCATTTTTAGACTTTTTATATTTGTTATAAAATTTATTTCTTTCTTTATTGCTCTAACTACTTCGTCTGTAATCCATCCATCCACTTCAACATAATACTTAACAATACCACGAAATATACCATTTTTAATGTACTTTTCAATATGCATAAAATTTGTCCTTGAGTATATTGATACTGTTATATTCTCTCCAAAAATTCGATTCAACTAATGTTACAGACATGGATAATAATATTTATCCCCATTGAATCTATGTAGATGACACAATATATTGTTCAGAATTATTAAGTATTCGCAGCATAAATCGTAATCTAGATACATTGCTTATTTTTCTCTCTAGCCTGGAATATACTATCGATGTTCTAGTACCAACAGAATTCTGGACTAACGATTGATTGCTAGCTGAGGCAGCAGGGGAGCTAGCATCGGATTCCTCGGCGTCACCATATTAGAGTATCATACAGAAGAGAGGGCGAAATTCGCCTCTAATAAGCCGGGCATTTCCAGCAGCTTGGGACAGTATTTCATGCCAAGACACCACCTGCAACTTTATAAAACGCAGGTTGGGCCTCACATGGAATATTGTTCCCATCTCTGGGTTGGGGTTCTTCAATGCTAGCTTAGAATCGTTGGCGACCGAGCTCTTTCCGATCGCCTTGACTCACTGGCACAGCAAAAAGTTGTTGCATCTATGTTAAGGAATTGTTCAGACTAATTTTTTTTATTTTTTATCCGCTCAATTTCATCATCGCATATCGCGACAAAGCTCGCGATACCATTGTACCATCTGGATGATTGGTGGTCCACCACTGTGCTATTTGGAAGAAAATTACTTCCTTGCAAATCTTTTTGTGTAATCGACTACCATCAGAGATTTTCTAGAGCGATACGACTTAGGGAACTTTAAGCAAAGAGCCTACTCATTACTAAAAAGTCGGCAACGCATCTGCAATTCCCCTGGTGTCACAGTTGTTCATGGGCGGTTATAGTCACTTACGATAAGGTGAGCCGCATGTTCGTTTTTTTATAGTATAGGATGAAAATGAGCACACAGTCCACCTGATGGTAAGTGTTTGCTGTAGCCCATAGACATCGATCGCGAATTACGAATCAAAATGCAGATGCGTTGTCATCCGAGAGTCAATACGAATCGCCTCGAACTCAAACTCGACGACTTCCAGCCTCTCGAACAAGTTTGTTTCCGAAAAGGCTTTAGTACCATAGACCATATACATACCCTTCGGCAAATTGTACAGAAGTCCGAAGAGTACAATCTGCCACTTTGCCTGGCTTATGTGGACTATGAGAAAGCCTTTGATTCCGTTGAAATTTGGGTGGTGCTACAGTCTCTTTAGCGATGCCAAGTTGACTGTCGGTATATTGAAGTACTGAAGTGTTTGTACAGTAGGGCTACGATGGCTATCCGAGTACAGAACCAGAGTACGAAACCGATCCAACTGCACAGAGGTGTAAGACAGGGTGACATTATTTACCCGAAACTCTTCACCGCTGCATTAGAAGACGTTTTCAAGCTACTGGACTGGAAAGGATACGGTATTAATATCAATGGCGAGTACATCACTTTGCCTTTTTTTTCGATTTGCCGACGATATAGTCCTTATAGCAGAATCGCTGCAGAACTTAAGCACTATGCTCAATGACCTCAATAGTGCTTCCCAACGGATAGGTCTTAAGATGAACATGAACAAAACAAGGATCATGTTTAATGTCCATGTCACACCTATACCGGTAGTTGTTGAGAGCACGGTGCTCGAAGTTGTTGACTATTACGTTTACCTGGGACAAATAGTCCCACTAGGTAAGACCAACTTCGACCGAGAGGTCAATCGACGGATTCATCTCGGCTGGGCAGCGTTCGGGAAATTGCGACGCATCTTCTCGTCAGGTATACCTAAAAACCTGAAAACTAAGTTGTACAACCAGTGCGTGTTGCCAATGATGACATATGGAACTGAGACGTGGTCCTTCACTGCTTGCCATATGAGGACGCTCAGTCGCTCAGCGAACTATGGAGAGGGCTATGCTCGGAGTTTCTCTGCGTGATATACTTAGAAATGAGGATATCCGCAGTAGAACCAGAGTGACCGACATAGCCCAACAGATTAGTAAGCTGAAGTGGCAAGGGGCCGGCCATATAGCTCGAAGTACCGACAACCATTGTTTAAAAAAGGTTCTCGAGTGGCAGCCTCGTACCGGTAGACGAAGTGTAGGGTGACCCCCTACTAGATGGAGTGACGACCTGGTAAGACATGCAGGAAATCGATGGATGCAGGTGGCTCAGGACCGTGTTTTGTGGTATATCTTGGGGGAGGTCTATGTTCAGCGGTGGACTTGTGAAAGGCTGTAATGATGATGATGATGATGATGATGATGTCATCCGTGAGGACTTAGGCTTAATGCCTCGTTTTCAGTAAAAGGGGTCTCTGGTTCTCTACACTCACCATATAAACACAGCAACATCAAGCTACTATTTGATGCTGGTATTCTGTGAGAGCATGTTCCTCCCCCGGTCGAGCCGACCCATTCGTGCTACAACTATACTACTAATATAACTACAGCATAGCTCTACCACGTTAAAACGTTTGCCCCTTCCCCTACTAAAAAATCAGAATTGAAACTTTGAAAGGCTATAATGAACTAATGAATTAATTAATATACTACAAGGTACTTAAACTTTACTCTTTATTGTAACATCGACTGCAACTGTCTTTTTAACTAAACTTAAAAATATTAAACTTAAATAAAATAATATAGTACTCTACTTACAAAACAAAAGATACAAACTTAAAATTAAAATTAAAGGGTCAACCAAAAAGTAATAGTCAGACAAAAATAATATAAATTTGTGAAACCAAGGCGGACATATTTTTGTATACATATAATATTATGAATAATGATATACTAAATCGAATCTAGAACTCCAATATTTGTTACGTTGTCCGTCATATAATCCTGAAAATGATAATATCCAAAGTTTTGGTTATATGAAGAATTGCTCACTAAAGTGATAAGTGCCTATTAAACTTAATATAAACTTCATTTAAATTATTAGACTAGGACAAAAAAAACAATTAAAACTGTTTTATCGTCGAACAACAAAAAGTATTAACGTTTGAGACGTGTTTACGAAATTTGAAGTGCATATATATCTCGCAAGTCTCAATATATGAACCAAATTTGACAATTTTATGTGAAATAGTTTTTGAGTTATGAGGGGGTCAAAAGTGGCTCCAAATGGTTCGTGTAATATTACACACGGTGCGGCTCGCCGTTCTGCGTGAACTTGGCTTGACATGCTATCGCGTGTCTAGATCTACGAATGCAAGGGCGAAATTCTCACACTAATAATTTTCCATATTACCAGTGTGGGAAATATGGGACGAAATATTTAAATGAATTTTCTACCATCAGTCGGATGCCAGATCCTCGTAAGAGTAATGCACTATTTGAGTTGAGGTTGATATTTAAGGTTTTTCCTTTTTATGAAATTAAAGTGTCAAATAAACTTACTGTTTGCCTAAGGGTATGTGGCTGCTACAGCATGTGGACGATTTCTAACAAAGAAGATTTCCGATGAGTTTTCTTTCCCAAGGATCAAGATGGAATTTCTCACAGCTTGTAATACACATACACACATAAAAAAGTTTGTGATCACTAGCAACAGCTGAAATATTTTTAAAATTTAACTTTATGAAGAAAAATTGTTAACACTTTTTTTTTAAATAGGTGTATTTCTAAGTTTTACATCACAACGATTTCGCCGCATTTCGCCGGATTTCGTTCAAGTCTTGAACGGAGGTACGAACAAAGGCATGAATTGATCCGCACACATCAGCATATTCAAAAAGTAATGAGATTGATGTGATTTACCTGGAATTTTCTGATTTGCACAACTACACTTTGAAATTTACTGTCACCAGCGGTTTCTCCAGACCGATATGAATTAGTGACCTTCAAAAAAAGAGTCCACTCCTTTCTAAAAAGCTAACAATGCGTGCAATTCCCTTGGTGTTGCGGATGTTCATAGGCGACGGTGATTATTTACCATCTGGTAAGGCGTATGCTCGATTGCCTCATTTTCCGTCAAAGAAAAATTCAATCGTAAATAAAATGTAAATTCAGTTAGTATATATATATATATATATATATATATATATGTGTGTGTGTGTGTGTGTTTATGTATATACGTATGTATATGTGTATCATATTTTTTAATGTATTAGTTATTTATATGTTATTTATTGCATGTATTGATATTATATTAGTATATTTTTATTGCACCACCTACCTAGTATTCACTGTTTTATTCCTTTACACCTTTGGTTGCCTGGAAGAGATCGCTATATAGCGATAAGGCCGCCAAATTGTACAAGTAATCTGCTCTCTGTTATGTTCTTTGTAAATTTGTTTGTGGTGTACAATAAAGTATATTCATTCATTCATTCATAGGTAATAGGTTCGGTTAGTTCCTTTTATGGCTAGGAGTACGTATATATATATATATATATATATATATATATGTACCACGCTGTTAGCTACTCGTATTTCTGCTCCAAATAGCAGTGCTTGTATTGCTGTATTCCCATCTGAACGAAAAACCAGTATCATTACAGGATATGAGGCATTCCAACTTAGTATTCAGGGGTGGAAAAGCATATGTAGCATTCTTTGTATGATGTTAGCTACGGATGTACATGGACTGTAGCAGCTACTTACCAACATGTAGATTTTAAAATCGTTTGTCATTTCATCGTTTTTATTTAAAAAAAATAAGAACAAAATCACTTTTATTAAAAAAAATATAATTATAAGCATACACATATCATATTTTCTGTTAGCAAGAAAAACTAAAACGCGAATTTCCGTCTTGAGTGTTCCTAGTGAATATAACACATATACGTTCAGCGCGTATTTAAGGCAACGGTAACACTTGGCTAACTTCAAAACAATGTATTAAACAATGTAATATATTATAAATAGTAGGACGGGGATGACGAAACTTGTCAAAATTACATTTTACTCAACAGGTTAAAGAGAAAATCAAGTTAAATGCAATATTGAGAGCGAAAATTTTCATCTACACACTTTAACGTGGTAAAGCCACTTCATATATATAATATATAAAAAAAAAATATATAGCACGAGTGGATCGGCTGCCAGTAGTTTGTCTTATCTATTACAAGCAGAAGCTTTTTCGCTAATAATTAGTTTCCGAGCAGTTCTGTTTTAGTCCTCAGGGTTTTAAAGCATCTGCATTTTGATCCCGGATAGTAGTCTGTAGGCCACAGCATTCACTTACCACGAGGGTCTTTTGTCTCACTTCTTAAATAAAAATGTAAACACCAAAGTTATCAGCCACAATGTGAACAAATACAGTTCTGCAGGTTGTTTTTGTGCCTGCCTTTTTGTGTGTGTGCCTTTACCATTGATAACCGTGACGTGAATCGCGGAGGGAAGATTCCTTAGCTGGTTACGCTCCTTGAACATCATGAAAACAGATGACGTACTAAGGTTATGTACTTAACTTTATTTAAAGATGATTCAATTTTTTACTGGTGGCTGTGGTGCAGTAGAACACAACAAGTTTTTTGTGGCGTACAAATAATTATTCCGGGTCTGGATTTTTGTGTTTGTGTAATTTATGTATGGAAACAGACACTAAGATACAGAAGAAAATTCTAATGTGGAGATAACGTTTTTAAATTTTTTTAAATTTAAATTTAATCAACATGATGATATTATAGTTCTAAATCCAATTCTCCGCAATTTGAAATTTAAGAATAAAACGGTGCTTTAACTGAGATATAGGTAGTACGACGTTTGATGTACTCTTTCACAATAGATCAAGCTTTTATATGGTTCAACAATACTTGGGAGATATAAGAGAGAAATAAATATGAGCAACAGCTGACACAATGTAATATCACATAAAAGTAACATTTCAAAAGAGTTTCCACGTTACATTAAACTCGGCGTCTATAGTCTACGTTCATTCATCATGTGCGTTCAATCTCTGTAAAGTATGACGTATGATTACGAGGGCAGCTACAAAAGATACGCACGGATGGAATCTGAGAGATCTATGTTATGGAACAGTGTGATTATAGGGCATTATTCATTGTGTCCAGACAAATTTAAAATGGGAGTAAAATATGAGTAGACAATAAGAAAAAATCTACTTTAATATTTATATTGACTGACTTTATGATCCAGTAAGTAACGGAAATTTACTGGGCAAAGTAACTCAAAAATAGGTTAGATTATGATCCCTCCCCCTGACCAGGTTCTCGCCTATTCGTGATTCGTGGGGTTAGAAGCCATGACTTGCTCAACCAAGTTAAACAAAGTGTGGCTGGCCCCAGGTGTACCGCCCGCCCGAAGTGGTTGCTCCTAGTGGGCTTGCCCATCTCACTTCGGATGTGTGTTGTTGTTTAGAGGCGGGAAGGATGTACTCTCTTATACCCTATCGTAGCCGCCGTATCCTTCGCGACTCTGGCGGGGCCGCACCGTTAATGCAGGGTTGGTGGAGCCACGAGCTGAGGGGAGTGTCGGTATTGCGAGGCACCGCTCTCGTTACCTGCGCGGCCGAAACTCTTTTTTGAAACGGTTGGCGCGGTCACTTGGCCCATAACATTATATATATATATATATATATATATATATATATATATATATATTAAATACATATCGGACGACAATTTTAATAATTGAAAAGGGCATAGCAGAAAGTAGTCTTGAATATCAATATTCGAAATCGATAAAGTTGTCATCTACAATCGGTATATTTGTAGCGAAATCGTTATATCAAAAAAACCAGGGGGTAGGACTCCTTTTCTCTCTGTGATCCGTCTGTGTGGGTAAATGGGTGGTCATTTACCTATTTCTGCCGCCAACATCAGTACTTTTACTACTTTGTTTTCGTATAAAGGGTAGGAAGAAGTCAGTATTATTACAGGCTTTAAGGCAATCTATATTAGTTTTAAGAAGTGACAAAGCATCTGTTGCCTTCATGGCATTTGTACATTGACTTCAGTAGCCACACACCGTCAGGTGAACTGTAAGTTAAAAAATACAGTTATATCAAAAAATATTTCTTAGTCTGCTTGCAATGTAAAATTGTACTCTATCTAGCAATATAAATCTTACAAAAAAAAAAATGTCCGTCGTAGGATTGCACGTCAGAAGTGAAAACTTCACAAACTCGTAAACATAATGTTTGGTTTGTTAAGAAATATTATTTTGGAAGTATTTTAATAGAAATTATTTTTTTCAAAGTATTGATGTAGAAATAAAATTTTAATTTAATGTGATCTTTTACATGAAAAGGAATGACTATTATTCATACAGGGTTATTTTGCAATTATCAGTAAAATTTGCAAAGAAAATTAATTTAAATAAATCTCAAACTTTCCGACATTTTTATCTTTTAAATTCAAAAGGCGTGGTAAACCAATATTTTAACTGACTTTACCTTAACACGCACTCATTCGTAAACCTCATTCCGCGCATATCTACCGTTATACAGAAAGTACCTATATCTACTCGCCCGACCGACAGCTGACAGTGTTGAGCGTAATCTCATTACGTTCGCGTCATTGCCAATAACGTAACGAAAACATTCGAACCGCGGATGCTATAAACTGTGAAATGGTGATATTACATGTAAATTAGCGTACGTATCGTAATTAACCTACCAATCGAATCAAACTATTCAAGTGCAGTAAGCGATAACTTAAATATTGAACCTACAAACTCGCTCGAACTTTCACCGTCTTTTATCTGTATATAGAAAGTCGTGTTTACGTCAAAGAGAGAAGGGCTCTAGAATTTTATCTAAGTTTTAAAAATATTTTAGCTAAACGTCCTCATCAATGCATAAAGAATGTGGCCCGTTAACATGATACCGTTTTGAAATATTCAGAAGCCCCCCGGCGCAGAAGCAACTAGTTTGGTGTTTCTCTCTCACTAATCAATACCATAGTACGAGATCCATCGATTCCCTTTTGATATACCAATATTAGAGGGAATACTTGCGTAATTGTAAATAGTATATTCCAACTTTTTAAATACGCTGTAATAAGGACCTTCGTCGGTTACGTCGTTGATAAGCAAAAATATATTTTTAATTTAATTATTTATGATGACCCTAAGCGCGTTCAAAGTTTAAAAAAAACTGAAATCATAATTCGCAAAATGTACTTATTATCTTAAGCATAAGTAGTATGCGTGTTGCTCAAAAAGTAAACAGTAGGCAAAAACTTGAGAAACGAAAATGTGAATTGAATCTCACACTCAGGAGGGCGCGTTTTCAAATAAAAATCATACTTACTTACTTACTCGCATTTTCAAAAATGTAATATAATTGTGTATTTGTGTGTAAAAATAAATTATTGTTTATAATAATTTATTGATTTAAACTTCAATGTGTTTGCCTACTCTTAGACTATATTCTTTAAATTTGTTTGTATTGTACAGGGTTACTCTGGAAAAGTAACCCTGTATAATACAAACAAATTTAAAAATACATATCAATTTTATAAAATTAATCAATAGGATTTTCAACATTATTGTCATCAATTTTATTTATCTGAGCGTTATAGTCAAACGAGTTCAGTAATTTTTTCCCCATCCCAATGTGCCTAAAGAAGTTTTCACTTCTTTGAAAGTTATTTTATTTCTTCCGCTAATCAAAGATACCACCGCTCTATGCCTGTGTGAAAAATAATATATTACGGCATACGGCGGAAAACATAGAATTTGAGTTCCTCTATAAATATTAGTTTTATATTTGCCATCTAAGCGATAAAATATGTTAAATGATGCGAAGTTAGCGAAGAAGTTTTAGGAAGTGTAGAAATTTGTGACCATACCGGACATGGCTCCCGGCTCGGCACGGCACCTGAGAGCATAGCGTGCTGAAAATATAAGAGTCTAGAATTTTAGCTTTTTAATATTTGTTTTGAAATAAGATTTAACTTTTTTCCGGACATTCCGAATTTTATTGTCAAACTTATTAATGAATCAGAATTCCGCTCAGCCCTTTCCTTTCACTTCTGCATTCGCAACGAGCGCATAATTCAAACCCTGCTTGCACGTTAGTCAGCAACAGATAGACAGTCAGTTCCCGTACGCTGCCCAAAATAGTATATTATCTATGGCGTGCAAGCTGTCCATCGTCGCGTAGCAGTCATCGCATCGCGCTATCCTATGCCAACGGTAGCTAACTGTGAAGGACGATGGTGAGATTCAACGTTTAAATATTAGTTATTATGGAATTTTTTCCTATAAACAGTGTGACTTATGGTGTTGTTATCGTTTCGGATGGCCATCTAGGAAGTCTATGAAATTATTTACTTCTAACTCCATTGTGAACTGAGTTTCTGTATTTACGGAGTTAGGATCGACTAAAAATGTAGTAACTACTTTCTGAGGGTACAACTGTGAAAGTGTCGACTACGTACCGCTTGTAAAATCTTGGATTTACGAGAAAAGTAAGCAAGGCTTTCTCTTTTAAGAAATTATTTGCTTCTAATTCCGTTGTGAACTGATTTTTAGTATTTATGGAATTAAGATCGTCTGAAAATGCAGTAACTACTATCTGAAGGTAGAACTGTGAAAATTTCTTTGAAGGACCGCTTGTAAAATCGATTTCCGAGAAAAGTAAGCAGGGCTTTCTCTTTCTCCATAAATATGTCGGCGACAACGGAAAATATAGGTGAGCCCATCATCACACCATCTACTTGCTTTTAGAAGTCCTCTTTCTATAATAGGTAGCTAGATATAATGCAGTGTCTGAGTAAAACTGCATGTTCCATGAGCACATTGTTTCCTTCTAGCCTTCTAGTTATAAAATGCAGTTTTCAAAGGTAAGTATGTGAACAGTGATTGCACATCAAAACTGACCTTAATTTCATTGTCTGTTAGATGTAGGTCTTGAATCTCGCTGACAAAATTTCGCTCTATGACGTTTTAAAATATTATATTTAATGTAACATATTTTCCCGAATGTTTTTAACGCTATCAAGTAGAAGTAATATCTATATAATCAGATCGAGGAGACAAATAAGGCGACGACTCGGCGGGCGCCGAAATTTTTCTGTCGTATTTGAATGTAAATAAAGCCAAGTAAAGTACGAAAGTTGTTTGAAGTTACGATAAACGATTAATTAGTTTTTATTTAAGTTTACAAACAAACGAGGGATGTAATTATTTGATTGATAAGCTATTGGTTCTGGTTTTGAATTTTAATAGAGGCCGTTTTGTATTTTATTACGCGAAGTAGGTAAATTTAGAATTTTTATAAATTTTAAATAATGTATATTATTAACTATTTTATGTATATGAATATACTTATTGGTTCCGACGTGATAATGATTATATTCGCGATAAATATTATCCAGGGTCCTTCCAAACTTCTTAAGGGATTCCTTGACTTTTTGGAGAGATTAACATTAGAAGGCCGACGAGTAAATTTTAAAATAGAGTTACTATCAGCAGTAGTCTTACACTTCTATATTTATGTAGGTAAGTTAAGGACTTTTAAAAGAAAAAGAAATTCATTTTTTAAATAACTGAAGAGACACAGTTTAAATGATGGTAAATGGTTACTGCTGTCAATGGAAACATGATTCAAATAAAGAACGCTACGAATGCGTAATTATCTTCTAAGATGGAATGCCTCAAAGTCTGTAATTAAACTAGAGAGAAAAGGAGCAATACAACCTAGAAATAAAATTATGACTATTCAGTTTAAAATGTGCAGTTGCTAAGTATGGTTGCAAATAAACTATTTTCTCTAATGTTGCGGAAGAAGGGTATAAAATACATGTACATACATATCGCACCTCCGCGCAGGGAGCGTGCAAACGAAGCAGGAGATGCATGCATTTAAAATATAATGCAATTGCCAGAAGCGAGTAGTTTCAATATGAAATAAGTGTAGTTTTCTCAGTTTTTAGGTAAAAACTTCTTTAGAATCGTTGTGATTTCAAACTCTATAAAATAAAAAAGGGACACAACTTAGAGCAATGCTCTAAGGGACACAATAACATAATATACATCTATAGGATCTAGTTTCCGAGAGAATGCGAAAGAATACAGAGTAGTAAGCGACAGTGACCTAATGGCAGGTTGTGGCCCGTGAATCAATAGGTTGTGGGTTCGAATCCAACATTCTACTAATGTCGTGAACCACTCCTAAAATTTTCTTAAATTCTGCCATCTAGTGATAAATAATTACCTAATATTACATAAAGTGAGAAAATTATAACTCCTACCATATAATTGATGGCGTTACTTTCTATGACCAAATGCCTCACTATTGAATTGTACCCCCCTGTGTGTTCATGCTAATTTCAATGTACTATGATATTACGCTATTGGGTAAATTTATCCTACTTTTACATAAATATACATACATAAACACTCACGCCTGTCACCCAGAGGGGTAGGCAGAGACTACAGACTTCCATTTGGCACGATCCAGACACACCTCTCTTGCCTCCTTCACATCCATACAGCTACGCATACATGCTCGTCGATTAAGGGTTCTCCTAATTTGGCCTGTTTTCAATAAATCGCCAATTTGGTCGATAAATTTTCGCCTAGGACGTCCCTTTTCGACTCTGACATTCATTTCTGCACCATAAATTTTCTTTGTCACTCTTTCCTCATTCATTCTTTCCACATGACCAAACCACCGAAGCATTCCTTTCTTAATACTGGTCACAACATCATCTTGCAAACCACACTCTTCCCTTACTACACAATTTCTGACCCTGTCATTCAGACTCAGCCCTAACGTACTCCTTAACGACCGCATTTCTACTGCGTTTTTTCTACTCTCGTGATTCTTCTGCCACACCCAACTTTCACTACCATACGTTAAAGTAGGGACCAACACAGCATTGTGAATTGCCATACGTGCCTTTTTCGACACATTTTGACTCTTCACAATAGAGTGCAAGGCCCCATTTACTCTATTTCCCGCATTCACTCGACGTTCTATATCCTTATCATATCTTCCCATCCTTGCTAAATACGCAGCCCAAATATAACTCATCTCCTTGCTCGATCAACTCCCCTTCTATTCTTATTTCACAAATCGTTTTACTTTCTTCTCTTTCAGAAACCATAACCTTCGTCTTAATTGCGTTCACTTTCATACCCCTTTCTTTTAATGATCCGTTCATTAATGTAACCATTATTTGCAACTCGGCCGCCGACGACGCAATAATAACTTGATCATCGGCGTACAAAAGGCATTTGACGGTTAACTCACCCATTCTTAATCCGCATTCTTCAACTTTAAAATTTTGCAAACAACTGTCCATAAATAGGTTGAACAGCCACGGGGAAGCCACACAGCCCTGTTTGACACTTATATGGATGTCAAAACCAGTCCGAGTAGACCCCGTTGATCCTAACACAAGCACTAGATTCCCTATAAAGAGAATCCAATTGCCTGTATCAAGCCAGCGCTCAACCCAAATGAGTTCAGTGTTTGCCATAGCAAATCCCTATCCACTCTGTCATAGGCCTTTTCCAAGTCCATGAACTCACAAAAAACCTTTTGGTTATTGGCCAGAAACTTCTCCGCCATCATGCGCGTGGAAAAGACTTCATCTGTACATCCCATTCCCTTTCTAAATCCCGCTTGCACATCCCAAATTTTTCCATCAGTTTCTTTCATGACCCTTTCAATCAGTACCTTAGCATACAGTTTTCCCACAATGCTAAGAAGGCTGATGCGACGGTAGTTTTTACAGTCCTGCTGCGAACCTCTTCCTTTATATACTGGGACTATCACGGCTTTGCACCAGTCTACCGGTACCCGCTTCACTTCCCAGCATAAATTAAACAAGATGTGTAGCAGGCCTGTCACCATTTCCTCTCCAGCCCTTAGCATTTCGAGTGAAACTCTATCATATCCGGCAGCCTTACCTGCTTTCATGCTTTTCATTGCTTTCAATATTTCATCTATACTTATCTCGCTACCTCTTTCCTCTTCTTTCGGTGTTTCTACTTCACTTAGTACACACGTTGTCTCCTCACTCATAAACACGCTTTGAAAATATTCCTTCCATCTCTTTAAACTCAAAACTTCATCATTCAGAATATAGCCATTCTCGTCTCTTATAGCATTCATCATAGGCTGTTTTGAATGTCCCCTGGCAGTTCTTACAAGTTTCCAGAACATTTCAATATTTGCCTGGAAGTTATCCGATATTCTTCTATCATTCTTATCTATTCTTTCTAGCTTTTTTCTTTCAACCACTTCTTTTACTCTCTTATTAAGATCTCTAAAAACTGCCTTTTTTCTTTCAATATCACCATTCGTACCACTAGAATTAGCAGCCTGTGTTGCTAGTAAATCTAGCCATGCTCTCTTCTTTGCTTCAACTTTCATACGTATCTCATCATCCCACCATATCGTATTATTTTTCCTTTCATTCTTTCTCTTACTAACACCACATACTTCGGTAGCTGCATCCACTAAACCTTTCTTTACATTTTGCCATATATTCTCCAAGTCTAACTCCTTCATACATAATTCATCCAAACCACTTATATTTTCTTTCAGTCTACATTTGAACTTGTTTTTATCACTTTCATCTTGTAACCTTTCTGTTCTAATACGCTGTAACGCAGTGGTAGACACAGACGATCGATGGCGCCAACGCCTGAATAGACCATTAATTCGGCATAAAACTAAATATCAGTTCCTACGTTAGAACCCCGGTAAACTCTCGTATCTACCACTGCACCCCCTCAATCTTTCATCCACAATTATGAAATCTATCATGCTTCCACCGTCACCTCTTTCCCAAGTATACATGTGAATCCTCTTGTGGCGAAAGCAAGTGTTCGTCACAAAAAGATTCTTTTCCATACATACGGTGAGGAGACTTTCGCCATTCTCATTTATACTTTCATCACCAAACGTTCCCAATATCCTTTCATAACCAAGCCTCCTGACCCCAACCCTTCCATTAAAATCTCCTAGCATAATAATATTTTCATTTCCCTTACATTTCATTAACACCATCCTTACCATTTCCCAAAACTGCTCTCGGATATAAGTGGGCTTAGACATGTCTGGGGCGTAGACCCCTAACACAAACAACTTCTCTAAGACCACTTTCATTCGTATCCATAGCAGTCTTGGGCTTACACATTCATACTCTTTCACAAATTGGCCCATTCTTTCTGAAAGGATAATACCTACTACCTGGCATGCCCGCTCGATCTCGTCTACACCAGACCAGTATGCGGTATACATGCCATGTGTAGTGACATCCTTCCCCTTTCTTTTCGTCTCATTTACGCATAACACATCTATTCCTCTATCATACATCATATCGCATACTTCATCCATTTTATCATTCATTGCCCCACATACATTCAACGTAGCCAGACGGGCCTCTGCAATACACTTTTTCGCCTCTCCGGGAGACGGAACGTGACGGGTGGCGAACCTCGTCGCCGGTTTTCCTCCCGGAGATTCTTCGCACCCCTGCCCCATTAAAGGGGCACCGGGAACTCGGGGCCATTTCTTTAATTCGATTCCTCATGGTGCGAAATGGGGTGGTATATTTAACGCCGCTACCACGGCGTGGAGCCGAGTCTGTGGTATCGGCTTGTTGCTCATTTAGCACCACCCGGGGGACACGTGTAGGGTGGGCCTAGGAACAGTTGGTCAAAGCCTACGGACGCGAGCGACTTATCCCCCATCCTACTTTTAATAACATACATTCAAAGCATTCTCACAAAGTCTAGTTTTCTGAAGGTTTCACTTCTACCACGTATGAACCGCACACATTTTCCGTCTTAAATAAAAGTCTTAAATAATAAGAGTCTAAAAGGATATTCAGATATTATGCTTATTGATAGGGCTAAATTTACCGGACAAGAGGGGCTTCTGTAGCCCGTTTTTTACTTGATGCGCATACCCGCTTCCCGGAGGCAAGGGTGGGTTATGTTTAAAGTGCACGCACTTAGTCACTATGGTGTAGTGCCGCATATTGGCAAGGCTACGGGAACTCTTCGCAGACATCAGTAGACATACAAGCGCCGGCCGCCCCATAGAGGATATTTCTCCCCCTGCTCTTTCCGCTGCGCTGTCGCTCAGATGCCACCACCCGCGTTAGTATTTACGCGGACAGCGTGTATGAAAATGGAAATAAAATAATTTTGGATAATATTTTATTTCCATTTATATTACTCATTGTCTTTTATTGACATCGTGTGCATACATATAAGTTGTAAAAATTATTTAACAAGAATTTTTTTTTATTACTACAAGTAAAAATTCATTAACAAGTGGTGCATTTCCAAAAAGTGTAAATTTTTGTGACACTTTCTTTTTATAAGTGTTTTCAGATTTCGATTGTTAAATTTAATTGTGTAATATTTGCATTCAGATAAATGAATTTCTCAAAAAAAAATTAGAGAAACATAAGCATGGCCGTCATTTTAATTCGATTTTACTTGGTGAATTATATAAATAAAACAGTAATTCATCATAATAGATATTATATTTTTCGAAAATGGCTCGGAAATCTAGTTAAATACTCGTAAGAACTGTAAAATACGCTCGCGCTAACCGCATGTATTGCATAATGTATTAGCCTTGTAAAGATCATCTTAAAGTCTATCCGCTAACTAGTTATATAATAATAAAAAATTGAAGCTAATATTTAAAGTAATAATGTTACATTTTTTTATGGAATAAGAGTGACAAAGGAAAGCGAATACTGTGGTCCATAGACATCTACATCTATCCTTTTTTATAGAAGAGGGGGCAAACGAGCATGCGGCTCACCTGATGTTAAGTGACTACCGCCACCCATGAAACCGCAATGCCAGGGGGATTGCAGGTGCATTGCTGGCCCTTTAGAAATGACTAAGCTCTTTTCTTGAAAGTCCCCATGTCGTATCGGTCCGGAAAAATCGCCGGTGGTAAACTATTCCACAGAGAGGTTATAAGCGGAAGAAAACTCCTTTTGAAACGTACAATGGTGGACCGCCAAGCATCCAGATGGTGTGGATGGTATCGGGACGTTTGCAGTGTAGTGTGTTCACCAAATTTGGCGAAACAACCGAACCGAACAATTCCTCAGAGCACTCCCCATGGTATTTGCGAAATAAAATGCAAACAGATACAACATCTCTTCACAGCGCCAGTGAATCGAGCCGATCGGAAAGCACTCGGTCGTCGACGATTCGAGCCGCTCTGCGCTGGATGCGGTCAAGTGGAAGGAGCTGGTACTGGGGAGCCCCAGCCCAGGTATGGGAACAGTATTCCATGTGCGGCCCAACCTGCGCCTTGTAAATCCTCGATTAGGAATAAAAGTACGGATGCATTGTCACCGCTCAGGACTAAGATGGTATTCTTCGTTTTCAGTAAAAAGGGTCTCCCGTTCTCTACACTTATCAAACGAAACAAAGAAGCATTATGCTGATGCTTTACGCTGTAATCTGTGAGGTCGTTTGCCGATCGAGTCAATTACAATAATAATATAACCGTAGCGTGGCTCTACCACGTCTATAAATATTACTATGTACTATGTACATATTTTCAATTAGTGATCCGCCTCGACATATAAACCTTCCTCTTGAATCGTTTTGTCTATTTCTGAAAACAGCATCACAATCCGTTGCGTAGTTTATAAAAATCTAAGCTTACAGACAGCGGGAAGCAACTTTGTTTCATGCTATGTAGATATAAAAACTGGAATTCAAAAACATTACAAATGCTATGAAACTGCTTGTAGTAGAGTAGCGACGGTCTTTTTTAAAATTTTTAAGTTAAATTTGAATTTAATGAAATTTACTCAATTCTACTACAAACGATGTCTTATCATTTTCATCATCATCATCGTCATCATTATAATAAATAAGAAGACTACTCTTTATTTAGAACAGGTTCCAGGTAAAGGTGCACTGTAAGTTCGTTGGTCACTTTAATTTCATACAAAATAATACAATATTTTCAACAGAGACATCTAAAAACATTAGATAGAGGTAAAACATGCATTCTCATTTCACCCATTCACGCTCAGACGAATCTTAATATTTATTATGCATCTGTAACATGAGAGTATCGCCAGCTGATGTAAGCACACAGCGCTAACGTATTTTAATGATTTAATTATTTATTATGATAAAAATATTGTTATAAACCTTTATTATGCGTTATACGTATTTGTTAGTATTGGGATGAATAAAGTAGATAGAACGAAATAATTTTTATTTATATAAATTACAAGAATACTTAGTGAAAGTCATTAATAGTTTTTGTAAAATATCTCATGTTGGTATGAGACATAATATGACGTATTATATGACCTTTAGAATTTGAAAAATTTAGGATTATAGAGGGTATGAGAGATTTAAAACAAAAAAGGATGTGCTAACTGTGTTACTAGACCAGCATATCATCAAAGTCTTATGTGATATTGGGTTTTTATTGTGCAGGCTAGGCACCTATCGCTTCTTTCACAAAGTTCGTCTAAAAACATTTTGTGTGTAAATTTGTTCTGTGGAACAATGGATTTTTATATATAAATAAAAGAGATAGTTATTATAATTTGATTGATATTTACAACCCTCATTTCTTTGTTACCAAACCAATAAAATTTCAAATAGACTGTAGAATCTTTTCTACCGAAAAAATTTACATAAAAATACCAGCCCCTCGGGAAGAAACGCTATGAAAGTGCTTAGTTTATTTATTAGTTTGTGGTGGGGTTTTTTAGGTCCAGAATTTACACTTGCCTGCTGACATTATGTCACGTAACCAAGAAAAAGCAGTGACCTCTAATGTGGATTATTATTACTAACCAGAATTTGTTTAATTAATTCAAAGTATATATATTATACAATTTTGAAACAGCAAGATTGATTTCGTAAAAGAAATAAAATGTGTATTTAGAGGGTAAATAAATACATTCACTGAGAATGAGGCTACCGCTATTCTACTGTTTTTATTTGAAATTAAATTACCATCAAATTTAATGTCAATATATTCCGCCGGGTTTTTTGAAGCTTCGTTCCAAAGCGGAGATATTTTACAAACCGTCATCATCATCATTATAGCCCATCACAAGTCCACTGCTGAACATAAGCCTCCCTCAAAGAATACCATAAAGCATGCTCATGTTTACATTGAATGAAAATTATTCCATTTTATTCTTTTCCTAAATATTAAAAGATCTAAGATTAACGTTTTAATATGTCTTAAAGATTTTACACGTGTGTATGTGAAATCTTTGAAACTAATCTCTTTTTAATTCAGTAGATTAAAATAACATTTTACGTGTTGGCAGTTTTCACATTAATTAATATAAAAGCTTAAGGAATAGTTCTACAAAGAACAAGATTAATGATAAATTAACAAGAAGAAAACGAATGAACATGAGGTGAATAAAATGGCAGCCCCGACTTTAGAAGTTATGTGGTGAAATTTTTTATTCATTTTAGTTTTAAGTTGGCATTTAATATTTATTTAAAGTTGAATGGTTTCATTCTTAGTTATAATAAATCAATTGTGAACAATTATGTTGAAATTTGCACTATATCTTAACCACCATAACAACTAGCCTCTCAATACTTTTAAAATTCCCATGCAGTAGCATTCGTCCGACAAATCACCTGCGGTTCCATGCGACCGCACCCACCCACAGCATTTTAAACCATTAAAACTTATATTTATAGACTAATTTTTTGTAAAGAAGTTTGGCATTATAGAATATATACGAAATTCTCTATTCTACCGTCTAAACAAAAGTCAGTTACTCTATGTATTTTAGTTTTATTCTCCTGTCAATTTACAACATTTGGCGACCATGCGAAAATGGTGCAATTTTACGGTAGATTACGAAAATTTTGATTTTTAAATTTCTCAAAACACACAATGACACACACACACACACAAGAGAGAGAGAGAACACACACACACACACACACACACACACACACACACACACACACACACACACACACACACATCCGTGACGGACGTCCACGTGAAATTAGTCAGAATAGCTTCCTGGGATCTCAAAACGTCGAGATATTATGAAAACTCGACTTTCGAAAATCAGGGTGAAACCTGTTACTTCCCTATTTATAAAATTTTAATTTTTTTAGCAGGAAGTTTAAAATAATAATATCAAAATCACTTAACACTAAAACACATTGCATAAACATACATACAAAAAGCACACACAGTGGAATTGTGAAGATTTTCCGAAGTGTCCTTTATCGAAGTCGATCAAAAACAAATACGTCGCGCTATTTTAATTGATTTACGATAATTAATTTACAAATGTATGAACTCAAAATGAGTAAACGCAATTTAATTTTAAAGCAGCAAAATACTTATATTATTTTACTTATACAATCTGCTTCACATAAATTACTTTTATTAATTGCTGCTTGCTCACAATAACCGCGCCGCTTTGTCTTGCTGATTAAAACAAATTGAAATTTATCAGAAGCGACCGCTGGAGTAACTAATTTACTGTACTCTCGTTAACAAATTAGGATTAGCATACATTATTACCTACAGTTACATGTTAAGTATTTAAGCTATGGAAAATCTTCTCGATTTGCCTTTGACTCCGTCGAAATTTGGGCGGAAGTCTACTACAGTCTTTTCATCGGTGACAAGTTGTCGATATATCAAAGTGCAGAAGTAGGACTACGGTAGCTATCCGAGTACAAAAATAGAGTTTCAAACCTATCCAACTGCAGAGAGGTGTAATACAGGTTGACATTATATCCCCGAAGCTCTTCACCGCTGCATTGGAAGATATTTTAAAGGAGCAACAACAGGGGTGCTAAGAATCTCCGGTGGAGGTTCGGTTGCCACCTACGACGACTCGACCTGGCAACATATAACGCACGCACCCTGAGGACTGACGAGAAGATACTGGAGCTGGAAGAAGAGGTAGACAAGTTGCGCTGGCATATTATTGGATTATCCGAGGTCCGAAGAGAGGGGGAGGACACGGCAATCCTCGAGTCCGGCAACTTGTTCTATCACCGGGAGGGCGACCATCTGTCCCAAGGAGGTGTCGGATTTATCGTCCACAAATCTCTCGTCAACAACGTTGTAAAGATTGGGAGTGTGTCGACGAGGGTCGCGTACCTGATACTCAGAATCACCAAAGGGTATTCGCTGAAGGTCATTCAGGTTTACGCACCAACCTCGGCACATCCCGATGAGGAGGTGGAGGAAATGTATGAGGATATTTCCAGAGCCATACATTCCTCCAAAACCTACTACACGGTGTTGATGGGAGACTTCAACGCAAAACTGGGCACAAGAGAAAGCGGTGAGCTGAAGGTAGGGAAATTTGGAGTAGGGCAACGGAACCGAAGGGGCCAGCAGCTGGCCGACTTTATGGAGAAAGAGGAACTCTTTATGATGAACTCTTTCTTCCAGAAGCGGCCCCACAGGAAGTGGACCTGGTCGAGCCCCCGACGGTTCGACAAAAAATGAGATTGACTTCATTATGACGACCAGACGCCAACTGTTCAGTGATGTCTCAGTGATCGCAAGGGTGAAAACTGGCAGCGATCACCGAATGGTTAGAGGCACACTGAACCTAAACGTTAAGTTGGAGAGGTCTCGTCTAATGAAGTCAACGCTCCGTCCCCCTCGTGCTCTAATCCAGAATCCCGAAACCTTTCAGCTCGAGTTACGTAACCGCTTCCAGTGCCTAGAAGATTGCAATGCAGTGGACGATATGAACGACAAGCTCGTGGAAACTGTCCATGCGGTCGGAGCTAAGTTCTGCAAGACCCGCCGCAGAAGAACACAAAAACTCTCCGATCACACTCTTAATCTCATGGCTGTTAGACGGGAGATGAGGCTGCAATCGTCAACAGATTTGACAGCATACAGGCAACTGAACAGACAGATCTCCAAATACATACGGCGAGACTTACGCAACTTTAATACTTCTCGTATTAAAGAAGCGATCGAGCGGAACCAGGGCTCCAAAGTCTTTGCCAGAGATCTGTCTGCCAGAAAGAGCCAACTGTCAAGGCTGAAGACTGAATGTGGCAACATCGTTTCCGGGACACCTGAGATTTTGAGTGAGATTGAGAGGTTCTATGGGCAGCTGTACACAACATCGTTGGAGCCACACGCAAGTGTGAGTAACGATCCAAGAGCAAGTCTTATCCGACACTATTCCGATGATATCCCGGACGTCAGTCTAAGCGAGATTAGAATGGCTCTCCAGCACCTTAAAAACGGCAGGGCCCCAGGCGAGGATGGAATTACTGCGGAGCTTCTGAAAGCGGGTGGAACACCGGTACTTGAAGTCCTTCAGAAGCTCTTCAATTCCGTCCTCCATGGTGGCACTACTCCAGAGGCGTGGAGCAGAAGTGCGGTGGTCTTGTTCTTTAAGAAAGGCGACAACGCTCTCTTAAAGAACTACAGACCGATTTCCCTTCTGAGCCGCGTCTACGTGCTGTTTTCGAGAGTCATTACGAATCGTCTCGCACGCAGACTTGACGACTTCCAGCCTCCCGAACAAGCCGGTTTCCGAAAAGGCTTCAGTACCATAGACCACATACATACCCTGCGGCAGATTGTACAGAAGACTGAACAGTACAATCTGCCACTTTGCCTGGCGTATGTGGACTATGAGAAAGCCTTTGATTCCGTCAAAATTTGGGCGGTGCTACAGTCCCTTCAGCGGTGCCAAGTTGACTGTCGGTATATCGAAGTGCTGAAGTGTTTGTACAGTAGGGCTACGATGGCTATCCGAGTACAGAACCAGAGCTCGAAACCTATCCAACTGCAGAGAGGTGTAAGACAGGGTGACGTTATATCCCCGAAACTCTTCACCCCTGCATTGGAAGACGTTTTCAAGCTACTGGACTGGAAAGGATACGGTATTGACATCAATGGCGAGTACATCACTCACCTTCGATTTGCCGACGATATAGTCCTTATGGCAGAATCGCTGGAGGACTTAAGCACTATGCTCAATGACCTCAATAGTGCCTCCCAACGGATAGGTCTTAAGATGAACATGGACAAAACAAAGATCATGTTCAATGTCCATGTCACACCTATGCCGGTAGTTGTTGGGAGCACTATGCTCGAAGTTGTTGACGAATACGTTTACCTGGGACAAATAGTCCGACTAGGTAAGTCCAACTTCGACCGAGAGGTCAATCGACGGATTCAACTCGGCTGGGCAGCGTTCGGGAAATTACGGCATATCTTTTCGTCAGGTATACCTCAATCTCTAAATACTAGATTGTACAACCAGTGCGTGTTGCCAGTGATGACTTACGGATCTGAGACGTGGTCCTTCACTGCTGGCCGTATGAGGACGCTTAAGGTCGCTCAGCGAGCTATGGAGAGGGCTATGCTCGGAGTTTCTCTGCGTGATAGACTCAGAAATGAGGATATCCGCAGTAAAACCAGAGTGACCGACATAGCCCAACGGATTAGTAAGCTGAAGTGGCAATGGGCCGGCCATATAGCTCGAAGAACCGATAACCGATGGGGAAGAAAGGTTCTCGAGTGGCAGCCTCGTACCGGTAGGCGTAGTGTAGGGCGACCCCCCCACTAGATGGAGTGACGACCTGGTAAGACATGCAGGAAGTCGATGGATGCAGGTGGCTCAGGACCGTGCTTTGTGGCATTACTTGGGGGAGGCCTATGTTCAGCAGTGGACTTGTGAAGGGCTGTAATGATGATGATGATGAACAATCTACCGGCAGTCAAGTTTCCACCAAAATCCCCCATAGATATATGGCAATCGTAAATGATTCGTTAATTTAACCCGAGACTTATCAGAGTGGTAGATAACAGTGGTAGAGCAACGCGGTAGCATTTCCTGTTGCAAGTTTGGGTCGGTTCGAACCAAGGTGGTACCACGACCTCACAGAAGAACAGCGTGAGTTAGAAAATCTTCTTCTGCATTTCGACTGGTAAGTGCAGGTGGCCAGTGGCCCAAACCCCCCCCCCCTTAACATGGAAGCGTTAAAGTTAAAGTTACAGCCCATATACGTCCCACAGCTGGGCACAGGCCTCCCCTAATTTCTGAGAGGGTTTTAGGGCAAGTAAGTGTACGCCGCGCTGCCCCAATGTGTGTTGGCAAACTTCCCATGTCTTTGAAATATTTTTTTTCTTATTCCTCAGACATGCAGGTTTTCTCACGATGTTTTCCTTCACCATCGAGCACGTGGTAAATCAGCACTTAAAATTGCAATTAACAATTTCATTGATGCCGGCGGGGATCGAACCCAGGTTACACGAGTTCTGTTATATTTTCAGCGAGCGTTAACCATCTGAGCTACCACGGCACATACATGGTAGCTTAGTTAAATAGAATACAATCCCAGGAGGGTATCAGTACCCCTGATGACGGAGAAACCCTCACATCTCCCACCTTACTTTTCCTGAGCGTGGTTGCTCAGGCTACGCCACGTAATTTGGAGCGGGAGGGGGGGGGGAGCAAGATTCTGCTCGAGACTAAACTAGCTTGGAGCAAACGCAGCAATAAGACAAAGGTGCCTCCTGCCGCGCTATCCGTGAATCCTGCTACAACAGGATCCCCCGTTCAAACCTTAATACCATCCACTACCATCTGAAAACGGTGAAGCCGGCCTTGTTTTTTCTAACTGAAATACAGGAATCTTCTCTGATAGATAATTTGAAATTAGAACACTTCTTTGTGCCCCGGCAAGGTGTTCGCGTGTACTTCAGAGGAGTATCTATTTTCAACACCTTAGTAGTTTTGAAAACACCTGCTCATCGCTTAAATTTCTTGCATTTATATGAACTGCGTAGAATTCTATCAATAAAAACCCTTAAAACTTTAAAGAACAAAAATATTATTGACAGTTAATTTAGTATACTAAAGGTTTACGTTGAAAGTAATAGGTATTATAAACCCTGCAGGCCTACGGCTTACCTATATCACCTTAACTTTAGCCCCTTGTAGAGAAATGACGCAAAAGTTTTCCAAAACCATACAATTCGAATTGTTAAAATTCAAAAAATCTATTTCAAGTTGTATCCGCAAAATCGTTTATTTTTCCATTTTATTTGACATTACAATAGAAAATTAAATTTACGTAAAACGTAAAAAATGCGAACGCAGTGTTACACAAAAATTGCGAAGACCAAGGTCAGGTTGCGAAGGTCAGGCACTTTTGATCCTACAGTATTGTTTGTCATACGCGAGATACACGCTCAACTCAAATGTATCTAGATCCGTCAATCAACGCTAGTAAATAGCGCGTGTCAAATGTTGTTTAAGACCTAGGGTGCCTCACATATTTTCAGTGAAATATTACGTCCGTTTATTTTTTACAGTGCGTAGTACGTACGAACTTTATCGTATTTATAGAATCCGATTAATTTAGAATTTAATAGTTATATAAGAGACTATTCTCATCTAACGACGCGCATAAAAACCCATTTTAACATGCAATAATAAAATGATTTTTAAGCAATTATTTCAATTACGAATACCAGAAAATGCGAAATCAATTTCCTTAATTGCATTGTAAATAGTAGAAGTAGTTAGTTCCTCTGTTCGATAATAGATAGCGCTAGTGCCATCAACTATGGCGCGCAACAATAGCATTGCTAATATTTTTTTATAAAAATGTGTAAAGTGTAATTATAAATTCATTTATAATTGTAATAGACTAAACTCATATAGAATATCAGCGTACAATAGCAGCTTAATGCTGCTGTATTTCGTATGGTGAGTGTAGTAACCAGAGACCATTTTTCCTGGAAACAAGCCATTCATGCACTTACATTCAAATGGACTGTGTGCTCGTTGATTACTCTTATTCTATAAAAAGCATACTTTGGTCTTAAAACTACGCGTCTATTGTTGTAACGGATAATAATAGGTGAAGTATCAGGTGACAGGTATTAATAGAGAAAGAACGGAAATTG
This sequence comes from Parnassius apollo, assembly GCA_907164705.1. Classification (NCBI taxonomy): domain Eukaryota; kingdom Metazoa; phylum Arthropoda; class Insecta; order Lepidoptera; family Papilionidae; genus Parnassius; species Parnassius apollo. Next base: position 9,396,966 of record CAJQZP010001697.1, read on the forward strand.
CATGGATTTGTTCTTATTTATTTGCTACGTCACCAGTTATATAAATTTTTTATATATATGGTAATAGTAATCTACGTAATAAATTTATTGTTTATTTTGTATTTTTTATTGCACACCATAAAAAAATTATAGTTACATATACAAAAGTAATATGCAGTGGGCGGTCTTATTGCTGACAGCAATTTCTTCCAGACAAAAAATATATTATGACCAACGGACGCTGTAGGGATCCGTTGTGACATTTTCGAACATGAAATATCGCGGCTTCAATTTTTAATCCTAATAGAAATGCGGTATCGTCTCAAATGTTGTGTTCAAAAGTATAACCTGATGATTTTTGTCGTGATCTTTAAATTGAGATAAGGCTGTTACAGTATCCTTAAAGAACAAAAAACTTAAATGCTTATTAAATTGATTTATGATTATTATATTTAGTAATATATATATAATATATGTTAAAAATAAAATATATATATATTGTTTTTCAATTAAATATTAACATATTTACAGCCTCTATACGTCCCACAACTGAGGCCTCTTCTCATATCTAAGAGCGCTTTAGGACAAGGAAATGACTGCTGCGCGGCTCGCATTCGTATTGGCGGACTTCACATGCCTATGAAATATTTTTTTAATAACTTAAACATGCCCTTGGGTGCCTTAAAGACAACAGAGGGAAACAAAACTAGCACAAGGGACATAGTGTCTTGCTGATAACAACTTAATAATAACGATATCCTGCGATTGACTATCCGCTATCCAAGCGTGGCAACAATGGATAATATCTCCTATGAGAGCCATGAAAAAGAAAACTGTCTTATTTCCAGCAGCCCTATTAATCCTCACATTTGCTATAGTTATTAATAAATAATTAATAAAAATCAGGTGTATGAGATAAGACAATAAGATCTTTGATCTGAAAGAAAAGTTAGAAAAGTTACGCTGCCATGTTATAATAATTTTATTTATTTATTTATTTATTCTTTATTGCATACCTTTTTAATATTTAATAATACAAGGGCGGACTTAATGTCTTGAGGCATTCTCTACAAGTCAACCCATGGTGTGGTGAGAATTTGACGTAGATGTGGCAATATAGAAGAAAATAATATAAATATGAAAATCAACACCGTAATATATACATTATACTGATATAAAAAATTAAATAAACTAGAAATATCTCCTATTTATAAATGTATACATAAATTTACATAGATAAATATAAATACACGTTACATATCAATATACATAATAATATAAATTACAATAGTACATATAAATAACTATGAATATATACGTATGATTACAGGATAAATGACATGGATAATTCAAGTATCCAGCGTTGAAAAGTAAAGAAAAGTAGTCTATAGATATAAGTTTTAATGGTTTAAAGTGCTGTAGGTGGGTGCGGTCGCATGCAATCGCTCAGAATTTGACGGACGCATGCGATTGCATGGGATTTTGACAGGATTGAGGGGCTAAAAAAGCGGCTCAAAACAGCTGGACAAACAAGACAGACGGTGTGATAAAATGTCAACTGAATACGAACCTGAATTTCGCAATAAGTAAATAATTGTTCGATGTTTTTAATTTATCATTTTGCTATAGAAAATTGGAAATTGAAGATTTTGTTTTAAATTTAATTTTAATTATAGCATGAACTTGCATAAAAAGTATATATCAGCTTATGTCCCTCTTGGTAGGCCTCTTATCTTAAAGCGATCAATTAATAGACCTCCTGTTATAAAAAAAAACATGGAGTAGTAGATTTAAGATTACTCTAGTGCAAATTAGACGAGATTATTTTACATGTTCTCGAATTTTTTATAACGTTATGTTGAGCCGTGGTAGCTCAGATGGTTAACGCTCACTGTAAATATAACAGAACGTAAGTAACCCGGGTTGGGTTCTATCCCCGCAGGCACCAATGTAATTGTTAATTGAAATTTTAAGTGCTTATTTACCACGTGCTCGGCGGTGAAGGAGAACATAGTGAGAAAACCTGCATGTCTGACGAATAAGGAAAAAATATATTTCAAAGACATGTGAAATTTGTCAACTCTCATTGGGGCTGAGCGGACAATTCCTTGCCCTGAAACCCTCTCAGAAATGAGGGGAAGCCTGTGCCCAGCAGTGGGACGTATATAGGTTGTTACTGTACTTTGAATAAAGCTATTATTTCGGTACGCTATACTAATTACCGCCGGGGCGCGCGGTGAAAGAAAAGAAATTAAAACCCGCGTGAAGGAATAACGACAACAAGGGATGCGGACAGCAAGAGCCCCCCTTATTTAAAAACAAAACCACAAAAAAAAAACCGACCCTACCAAAAAACGGGGATAAACATCCAAATTTCAATAGAGAAGATGGATGGGTGCTGCCAGCTGCTTGGGATCCTATAATTTACAAAATTAAACCCAAAACCAAGCATACCACTGCAAGACTTCATGATACTATAAGCTCATTTTGCGTAAATCGGACCAAAAATTAATATTCAAAAACTGAGGGTAGCCGGACTAACTATGACATTGGGACGTCAAACATCTCAGTCCCCGCCGTGACCACAGGTGCTGTAAAGCACCCGAAACGTCGGGATAATAAAAATAAATTAAAGTTGAATTAAACGCGATAAAATCCGTAAATAATAGTTTTATTCAATGTGTAGTGTTCGCGTAAATTTAAGAAATCGTTACTGTACTTTTTACTTTTACGTTGTTCAGCGTCCATTTCGCTCTGAGTGCGTACTCTCCATCTTAATCAGCTCGTAAAAGTCCACAGTTGAAGATGGGTCTCTACCATTGTAGAGAGAATTTGATTTAATTTTCACATTTTTCAGGCGAAATGATGATCACTGTATCAGAAAGAATATGTATGACCTAAATCAATGTCACGGTGAAGGTGTGATTCAGTCTTGGGTCAGAATGTTTGAGGACGTGTGCAACATTAAATCAGAAGCCACCAACATGCCTAAGGTACAAAAGAACTTAGTACGCAATTAACAAAGTTAGAAATTTTTACAAAGCAACACCGGATTATCTAGTTGGAAGAGATCAGCTCAGCTGTTATATTTACTAAAGCCGATGAACATAGTCTTAACCGTGATTTTGTACTTTGGTTTAAAAAGTATCTCCCAATTTCTAAAAGCGAAAGTACAACCTATGTATATGTGTCCCACTGGGGACAGGATTTCTCTGATTCCTAAAAGGGTCAAGTAGAAATTACATACCGTGCTTACCAAAGAGTTTTGGCGGTCTTAATATATTATCTTCTAAATATTTTTATTCCTTCGCCTTTCAGGTTTCTTTACGTTGTTCTTAGCCTCCGGGGCTTGGTAACTATTTCGATTTTTGTAAAAAAAATATCTAAGTTGATCGGATAAAGACAGCCTAGATCCCTCCTGGCATTGCTCTCCTTCTGTTTGAAAAGCTTTATCACAATCGGTTTAAACATTTCGCAGATTGGCCCGGAATGACAGTTTAGTTATAGATAGATATGTCTCAATAGCATGCAAATAACCCTCTGAGCTAGAAGCCAGTATTTTATGATTGCAGACTAACACTTAATATTTATTTATATTTGTGTGTAGATACAGTTGAAAATAATAAACGAAAGATGTCATAAATGAGTCGTTTAAACATAAAAGAGATGTTCATAATGACTTAATTCTAACATTTCACCCCATGATTGAGTAAAGATATTCTAGTTTAAAAATAATGGTAGCATGTTTTGAATTAACAGGTTATTAATTAAAATTAATAAGATTACTTTTACATACAAAACTAATATACAATTTCAACTTATCATAATATGTACATAGCAGAACAGCTAACTTATCATATAAACGTTTGAGAATATACGGCTATAGAACGAAGTTGTCCGCTCGACTGGGAATGGATCACACTCTCACTGAATACCAGCACGAAATTCATATTGCTTCAGCGAAAAAACCATCCTTATGGCTGCCGTGTTTCGTATAGTGTAGGAAACCGGAGATCATTTCTACTTGAAACGAGGCATTACATCTTAGTTCTTAAAAATCCAGTTTTGATCCATAATCGAGGATAACGTATATGGGCCAGAGCATCAACATACTATCAGGTGGACTGTATGCGCGCCTGTCACTTTTATTCTATAAAAATATCAAACTATTTTTGGTAGGTACTAGAACGAATTTACCTTATGTTATGAAAATCATATTCCATATTGTAGCGTAGCTAAGAAGACTAACAGCGTTACAGTAAGTAGCTCGTCGTAGCCATGAAGGTGCGACTACATATTATATAATATGTTATTATACAGATCCTTTATTCACTAGAACGGGATATTTCTACAGGCTCTGCCATTTCCAGAGGCTGCGGATTCTCTGCAGCATTTATTAATCCAATACTTATTAAAGGTATGCATGCATGGCTTTAATGATTTGTCGAGCCCGTACCCTCATACTGGTTACGCCGCTCTTCGTCAATAATCTAAAGTAGTTTTCTTCGATCATTTCACTGAAACTGGCTGTCTCGTTGGTCTAGTGGTCGTAAGTGTGATTACTGTATTATGTGAAGCCTCCATTTTCAAATGCCGGGTCGGGCCTAAATTATTTATAGGGTTTCACTGTCAAGAAGTTAAAAGGCCAACTTGCCGACGCGGCAGCTTTTATCATGTATCAATAAAAAAATTGCGGTCCGCTATTTGTAATAGGTATAGAAACCCTGCTATTTTAACTCTCACCGAACAGACTATTTTGTTGTAGGTGGCTCGCAGCTGTTGTCAGCGCGATCTAATATTAATAGTAAGAACAGCGTATCCTCAACTTCCTGGTCAAGCGCGAGGCCGGACGAGCGAGCCGACATAACGGCGGCTATTTAACTATTCATTAGTATAAAAAATTAGCAGGCTGAAATTAGTAACAGTTTTAGGAATCCTGATTTTTATAATCTGTAGCCGAACAAACTATACATACGAGTATGAGCGAAACATATAAAAACGTATAGATGTGTAATGGAGATGTATATATAACTTTAACAAACATCGATAATTTTGACATAGAAGCAGATCGGAAGTAACAGTAAAGAACCCGCTTGTGTGGCATAAGTGCACTTTCAATGAAGGGTCGTTTCAGCAAAGCAATCGGATGTAGCTATTTCAAGGCGGATGTCATCTTAACGCTTTCATGCGGCATTGAAAGTGAATATCTTTTCAGAGGTTCTTTTACTATGTTCCGTTAATTTAAATTTATGCTATGTGCTTTAAAATTAAGTTGTTATTTTAATTGCATTGTGTAATTTAGTGTAATTCATTTTTTTAAATGTCTATCAATTTTGCCTAAGACCTGACTAATGCAGAAAATTGATAAATCGAATTAACTGTTATAACGAGTGCTTGTGACTATTTCATGTCGATAAACCTGTTTGGTCGATGGTGGTGCGTATAATTTTGTCTATGGAGCGGTCATTTTATAGCAGACTTCACTATCAAAATCATTTACGATCATTGTATCGTATTATTTATCATCATCATAATTTTAATTTAGTAACAACTTTAAAAAAATATTTAGTGTTTTTATATAACTCGTTACTGCTAGGCAATATATCGATTCCGATCTAGGCATCGCGACGAATCGTGAAAGAAAAATACCTGATTTGTATGTTTTAGGTTGATCAATAAGTTTTAGAAATGCAATGAAACTCTAGGATAAGTAAATGCAAATTGTATATATTTTTCCATGTAATCGCCTTATAAGCTAATAAACCTTGAACAGCATTTTGCAACTTGCTTAATTTCTTTGGAAAAAAGCTTGATCCTGGGACTCTACGTGAGTGCTTTTTCAGGTGAGGAAAAATCTGAAAATCACTCGTACCTAGGACCCGAGAATATGACAACTGCTGCATCAACTACGAACCAGTTGTTCAGATGGCAGCGCCTACCACATACAAAAAATCCAGATCAATGGGCAGGGGCATTATCACTCTGGCACTAAATTTTCCTAGACTTTTTTTCTTTAGTTCTTTGCGTAATTTTTAGATAAATGATGCTTAATTATCTCCGAATATTGTCTCTTCTTTTTTACTTTGAAGATAACCAACTGATCAGTGACCGCCAATACGGTTTCCGTCGTGGTCGATCAGCTGGTGATCTTCTGGTCTTCCTTACTCATAGATGGGTGAAGGCAGTAGAGTCCAAGGGGAGGCACTGGCCGTTAGTTTGGACATAGCGCTTCTTTCGAAGCTCTCTTCTTATAGAATTCCCGAGAGATTGTGCGATTGGATCACTAGCTTTCTTGCTAATCGGAGTATTAAGGCTGTAGTAAACGGTGCACGCTCTGATAACAAGCCTATTAACGCTGATGTTTCACAAGCCTGAGTGCTATCACCAACGCTGTTTCTTCTGCATATCAATGATATGTTGCAAAATGATAACATTCATTGTTATGCAGACGACAGCACTGGTGATGCCTTATACACCGGCCGTGCCAATATTTCTCGAAAAATCATCACCGAGTACCGGGACAAACTTGTGTCTGAAGTCGAGTCTTTGCTTAGCAAAGTCTCGGATTGAGGGCGACTAAATCTAGTCCAATTCAATCCCCAGAAGACACAAATTTGCTCGTTAACCGCTAAAAGAACCCCTTTACCGTGTTTCCTCAGTTTGAAGGTACTACGCTTACTGCCTCAGCTTACATCAGAATCCTCGGCGTCGTCATATCGAATAGTGTGCAGTTTTGTGGTCACTGGGAGGGGAAGGCCAAATTGGGCTCTAAAAAGCTTGCCGTGCTCGAGACAGTATTTCATGCCGGCACATCGCTTGCAACTTTACAAAGCGCAAGTTCGGCCTCACATGGAAAACTGTTCTCATCTCTCCCAGATGGCACTGGGGCCGGGGCACCCCAGTGCCAGCTCCTTCCACTTGACTGCATCCAGCGCAGAGCGATTCGAATCGTCGACGACCCAGTTCTTTCTGATCGGCTCGATTTACATTACAACAGTATGCCACTGTAGAATCAGACGAAGCAATGTCTTCCAAAGTAGACTACAATTCCTCAAAAAATGATTTTCGTTGAAAAAAATTCAGAAGAAAGATTCAAAATTCAAGAATTTGAAGTAATAACGTCAAGTTATTTGAAATATGTTATAAAACTATTTTTTATTTATATTTTACACTAAAAATAAATGAAAATTGGAAAAATAACACATTTTTTACCAAACCGCTAAATTGAGCCTTCTCGATTTCGAAGTATTTTTGGCACTTACTTTTCACTTTTTTATGGCATCATTAACGTTTCTTCGTATTAGTTTAATGTGTAGCATTGTATTTTTAAATGTAAGAAACTATAGATTATATTCTTTTGCATCTATAAAATAGTTAACATTTATGCAAATGTACTTTAAATAGAATTTCATATTTACATTGCAATATTTTATATTTATAAAAGTACAATTTTTTAAGTATTTAGACCATAGGTAAACTTATTATTTAATTTATATACATTATGATATGGATTATAATTAACGGGCATAATATAATCAGTTGTTGTAGTCGCCGCACTCAATCGTAAGTACGACACACACGAGTCTATTCCGGTGAAGTTTTAAAGGCCGCAGGGCCAACAACTTCCACTTACATTAATAAATACAACTCATATTTGAACCTCGCCGGCATCAAATAAATTAGAAATTATTATTATTTGAAGTGCTGATTTACCCAGTAATCGTCGGTGAAGGCAAACACTGTGAGGAAACCTGCATGTATATCTGTAATAACTATTTACCGGATGTGTGAAATTGACAATGGCTCCTTAGCGCAGTGGCTAAGAAATGAGTTGCAGCGATAAGGGCCACGGGTTCAAATCCCGCACGGAACAAGCATAGCAAGGCCTACAAATAATTGTTCCAGGTTTGGATGTATGTCCTAGTAAAATTTATGTATGCAAACTACCCCACGATACAAGAGAAAATCTTAGTGTAACTCCTTTTTTGAGAAAACTAAAAAACAAGCGCTGGAGCAAGCATGGTGGACTCCATTCTATCAAAGTTATGCTCCCAGAAACAAAAGAAGGGCTATGCCCACAGAAGTAATTTATTTTAACTTTTTTACTTTTACTTCTTTTAGTACTTCATCTTTAAATCCTTAATTGGCATATATCTTGAACTATGCCTGAGACACGAACGGACGCGTTTTATGATGGCGTCTTTCTGATAACTATTTTTGAATTGAAAATTATCAACTGCGCACAAGTAACAACGTACTAAGTGTAAATCTTAACTGTAATGTCGCAGGTAACTTGTAATGTAGAGTAAGACACGCGGTCAATTAAATACAGATTACGGCTCTATGTTTAGTTTAGCTAGCAATTTGTGCATGAGTACAAATATTGGTTTCAAATACTCTTGCGAGGCGATTGAAGGCGACTATGGGTCAAGCGGCCGAAATTTTAATTCCTTTATTTAAACTATTGCACAATTATGAACAGAGCCTAGTCCATTCCCAAAATTCGGCAACACACCTGCAATTCTTTCTGTGTTCCAGATGTACTTAGGTGGCGGCCAGCAATAGAATGACGCTCGTTTTCCCTCTCTTCTTAAAAAAAGGAAAATAGAAGAAAAAAATTGTTTATGTTAGAGCTATTCGGTCACCGTGTACTTTCCATTGATCTTTACGTATTGTATAGACAAAATTACCAACAGAAATAGTTTATAATTAATAATTGTATTTATGAGTTTGTATGTACCGACCTTTGTTGCTTTATGTAAGTAAAGAAATAAACAAGCCCAATGGTTAAAACAGTAATAAAAAACCGACTGCTTTAATAAGTTTACTGAGAGTAGAATTTACACCTGTCACACTACCAAATTTCATGATTGCACCAAATTCAGGAAAAAATTCGTGATATCATACATACAATCTAAATGATTGGAGCCCACCACTACTCGAATCACTAGAAGTTATCTTTCTCGCACAACTAATTAGGGAAATCGGTTACTACCATCGATTTTTCCGGATCGGTACAACGGTATTAATAAATTCAAGAAAAGAGCCGTTACTCGTTTTTAAAAGGCCGGCAACACAGAAATTTACCTTATATTCTACAAAGCGTATACATTTCTAAAGTCATGTATACCATAAGCCAACTTCAAAAGATATTGAATAACGGATAAAGTTAGGGCACAAGTTTCAGGAAGTAAGTGATATGGAGCGCTTGAAACTTTTTTGTTATATTGTTTAGTAACGAACACGTCAACAGAAGAACATGCTGCATAGGAGCAGTGGAGACACAGGGGTTACTCATAGCGAGATTTTAGTTTCGCTTCTTTATACTCTCGACTTTTGCGATTAATGTTTATTTTATCTAATAGTTTAAAGCATATTTTTTATTCTTCACAGCCATTCACGAGTATACTGGCACTGCGAATAGATGTTGCATCTCTTTGCGTATTTTATCGCAAAGAGATGCAACATACCACGGGGGTGCTCTGAGGAATAGTTCGGACTAATTCCATCTATACCGTCTGGAAGACTGGTGGTCCACTATTGTGCGATTTAAAAGAAGTTTTTTTCCTCGCACAACTTCCTTGTGGAATCGACTACCACCAGAGATTTCTCCGGACCGATACGACTTAGGGACCTTAAAGAAAAGAGCCCATTCCTTTTTAAAAGAACGGTAACGCACCTGCAATTCCTCTGGTGTTAGAGTTGTTAATGGGCGGCGGTAATCACTTACCACCAGGTGAGCCGGATGCTCGTTTGCCCCCTCTCCTATAAAAAAAAATAAATACTGAACATAGGCCTCACCCAAAAAATGCTATTGGATGTGCCATTAAACTATGGCTGCTTGTATGGGTCGGTTCTACCGGAGAAAAAGCTAACTCACATAGATATCCAGCAGTATAAGAGCGCTTACGCACTTTTCCTGGTCCGCATCTAATTAGAATCCGTTTAAACACAAATCTAGAAAACTCAGATCAAATTCGGAATTCGATTATGCACTGCGTTGAATCTGATTTCGAAAAGTAAGATACGAATACATTTTGATGTTTAGTTAAGGATAAATTTTTGTTGTTGTTATTAAAAAAAGAAAGATATCTATGGGTCATAGAATCCGCTCACCATCAGGTGGACTGTGTGTTCGTTTTTCACCCTCACCACCTAATATATATAAAACGTCGAAACGAAATATCCGTACATCGTATTTTTATTACCTTTATTGCATTTATATTTTCTGTTTTCAATATCACGAAAGTTTTAAATGCCTCTTGTAATCGCCGACTAAATAACTCGATTTTGAATTTTCTTTCACGAGAGCTTTCTAATTGAAAAATATCTGAGGGACTTCGTGATCGATTCGAATTGAGAAGCATACTTCTTTATAGTATTATATTGAAGTTATTTTCTTTGCTAAGGGTTTGTTTCTTCAAAGTTTTTAAGCTTTCTTTTAAAATGGAAGACAAAAATACTGGTATTTAACTTAATTACAATACTTATTCATTAAAATAATCAAATATTTAAGTTTTAATTTAACAAAATAATTGTTTTAAGTAAAACTCAAAACGTCGGGAATTAAAACAATTGAAGAAGTTAAATTTAAACGTGATAGTATCCGGTATCTGTATAATTAGTTTTTTCAACGTTTATTATTTACGTAAATATTATAGGAAATTATTATAAAAGGATTTTATTTGTTTGATCTTGTTAAGATTTACATTTCGCACCATTTATGTGTATTTACAAATAGAAAAAAGTGTCTGTTTATTCATTATCATCATTATTACAAACTTCACGAGTCTCTCTGAACATATGCCTCCCCCAAGAAATGCCATAAAGCACAGTCCCGAGCCACTTGAATCCATCAACTTCCACATATCTTACTAGGTCTTCACTGCATATAGTAGTGAGTCATCCTACACTTTACTTACTGCTTCAAGGCTGCCACTCGAGAAATTTATTCAACATCCTGAGGCATCTTACGAGTGCTTCATGATATCTTCCTCTTTTCCCCCGTACCGTACCTAAAAACCCGAGAAAATAAGAATGAAATATAACGAAACAGAAAACTGGCACTTCATTTTTGAATGGATGAAATATTGCGCGTAAATATTGCAGGGTGATATACGTATCAAGTTTAAAAACAATCAATCCAGTTACACCAATTAAGCGAAATAACAATGAAATAGATAAATTATTGAAATAATACTAATTTTTACGGAATTTATCGCGTATATTTAACTTTTTAAAATTCCGACGTTTCGAGAGCTTTACAGCACCCATGGTCACGGGAAGGACTGAGATGTTCTTGTATGGGTTACCAAAAATACACAAGCCCAATGCTCAATTACGTCCCATAGTGAGCCAAATCGATTCACCAACTTACAGATTGGCTCAACACTTAGCCAAAATACTCTCACCGCTCAGGGGACATACAAGAAGACACATAAAGGATTCCTACCATTTTGTCAGCGAGATTAAAGACCTACGTCTGGCAGACAATGATACTATGGTCAGTTTTGATGTGCAGTCATTGTTTACATGCTTACCTATAGAAGACTGCATCTCAATTGTAACTAGAAGGCTGGAAGAAAACAACATGTTCGTAGAATATGCAGTATTACTCAGACACTGCCTTACATCTGGCTACCTATTGTGGAAGGAGGAGTTCTACAAGCAAGTAGATGGAGTGGCGATGGGCTCACGTGTATCTTCCATTGTCGCCGACATATTCATGGAAGACTTTGAGGAGAAAACCCTGCTTACTTCTCCCAAAAATCCAAGATTCTACAAGCGGTAAGTAGACGACACTTTCACAATTCTACCTTTAGATAAAGTTACTGCATTTTTAGACCATCTTAACTCTATAAATTCTAAAATTCAGTTCACAATGGAGTTAGAGGCAAACAATTCTTTAGCTTTCCTAGATGTGTTAGTAATTCGGAATCCTGATAACACCTTGAGCCATACTGTGTATAGAAAAAGACCCATACAGATAGATATTTAAACAGTGATTCTCACCACCATCCTTGACAGTTAGCTACCGTGGGTAAATCTTTCTTTCAGAGAGCAAGAGGGATCTGTGACAGTAACCACCTGGCTGCCGAGCTCCAACACGTCAAGCAAGTTTTGCATGACAACAAGCTTCGGGTCTCGCGTCTACGTCACAGAGAATGAGTGAAGCCGGCCACAGTCGAGCGTGTACCTTTTGTACTGCCATATATTAGAGGAGTCACTGACAAGATTGGCTACATCTTGAAGCGCGCTTCCATCAAAACATACTTCAAGCCGCCGAAGAAGATTGGTCAGTTTTTACCATCAGTCAAGTGTAACGTCCCTCTGCAAGATGCAGGAGTGTACAAGCTTGATTGTGAATGTGGTCTCTCCTACATAGGACAAACTAAAAGATCAATTAAAACCCGCGTTAAAGAACATATAGCTGATGTGAAGAATCGACGCTCCGGGAAGTCTGCAGTATGTGAACACGTACAGGATCGCCCCCGTCACTACATGAGATTTGATAGGCCACAAATCCTCGCTAAAGAACACCGATTCCTTCCAAGGATGATTCGCGAGGCTATTGAAATCAAAAAACATCCTAATTTCAATGGAGAAGATGGCTGGGTGCTAACATCTGCTTGGGATCCTATAATAAATAAAATTAAATCCTAACCCAAGCATACAACTGCAAGACTTCATGATACCATAAGTTCATACTGTGTAGATCGGAACAAAAGTTAAATTTTAATCTATGGTAACCGCGGTTAACTATGACATCTGGACGTTGAACATCTCAATCTTTCCCGTGACCATGGGTGCTGTAAAGCTCTCGAAACGTCGGGTATTTAAAAAGTTAAATATACGCGATAAATTCCGTAAAAACTAGTATTGTTTCAATGTAAAGTGTTCGCGTAAATATAAGAAATCATTATAGATAAATTAATTTCAAAATATTTCTCAAATTACAACGTATTATGGCTTATATATTACGATTCATAAAAAGCTCAAAACACGGGTCTCTTAAATCATCAGGACTCATGAGTTCTCAATACCTTACTAACTCTACTAGTTATTTAATTTGAATTCGTGGGTCAACGGTAGTAGAGGCACGCGGCAGCTTTGCTGTTGCACGAATGGGCCGGCTCAAACCGGGGTGGTACCATGACCTCACAGAATGCCGGCGTGAAGTGAAAGCTCTGCTTCCACGTTTAGTTTGGTGCGTACAGGTGTCTGGAGGCCCAAATCCCCCCCCCATCAACATGTTAGCGGAATTAAATGATGATAGACTACCCCAGCACCCCCGGAGAATCCCTCGCTGAGCATCCACGACCATGTTTCTCCACTTCTGAGCGTGGGTGCTCAGGCTGCCCCGCATATTCTGGGGGGGGGGAAAATTCGCTCAAGACTACAACTGCTCGGGGCAAACGGAGCAACAAGACCAAGGTGACCCCTGCCACGCTGCCCGTGAATTTCTGCAATATCAGGGGACTTCACTCTAACCTAAACGCCGTCCACTACCATCTCGAGATGGCGAGGCCTGCTCTGCTCTTTCTGACCGAGACGCAGGTGTCCTCTCCGTCTGATGTCTCGTATCTCTCCTACCCGGGGTATAAACTGGAACAGTCCTTTGTGCCTCGGGCTGGAGTTTGCGTTTACGTCAGAGAGGACATCTGTTCTCGACGTCTCGTCGGACGTGAAGGTTCGAACCTGTCCATCCTTTGGCTACGCGTAGACAGCGACGACCATCCGCGCGTCTATGAGTGCCTCTTTAGGTCCCATAGAGGTAATGTCAAAACAGACCGATTCTTCGACCACGTTCAAATGGTACATATTCGTTGCTACAGCAGATCCCCTCCGCAGAGATCGTGATCCTCGGCGACTTTAACGCCCATCACGCCGAATGGCTTGGTTCACGTTTAACCAATTATGTGAGGAGATTTGTTCATGATTTTGCCTTGGCATATGGTCTGACACAACTGGTTACTTCGCCTACGCGGATTCCAGATGTGGAGGATCACGCACCTTCCCTGTTGGGCCTTCAGCTGACCTCTCACCCAGACGGGTATCAGATTTCCGTCGACGCCCCTTTAGGCTCCTTCAATGCCTCAGTGCCAATATTTCTCGAAAAATCATCACCGAGTACCGGGACAAACTTGTGTCTAAAGTCGAGTCTTTGCTTAGCAAAGTCTCGGATTGAGGGCGACTAAATCTAGTCCAATTCAATCCCCAGAAGACACAAATTTGCTCGTTAACCGCTAAAAAGAACCCCTTTACCGTGTTTCCTCAGTTTGAAGGCACTACGCTTACTGCCTCAGCTAACATCAGAATCCTCGGCGTCGTCATATCGAATAGTGTGCAGTTTTGTGGTCACTGGGAGGGGAAGGCCAAATTGGGCTCTAAAAAGCTTGCCGTGCTCGAGACAGTATTTCATGCCGGCACATCGATTGCAACTTTACAAAGCCCAAGTTCGGTAAGGAAACCACAGCTGGCACTGGGGCTCCCGGCCCCAGTGCCAGCTCCTTCCACTTGACTGCATCCAGCGCAGGGCGATTCGAATCGTCGACGACCCCGTTCTTTCTGATCGTCTCGATTTACATTACAACAGTATGCCACTGTAGTACCTGCACTGAAATTCCTCAAAAAATGATTTTCGTTGAAAAAAATTGAGAAGAAAGATTCAAAATTCAAGAATTTGAAATAATAACGTCAATTTATTTGAAATATGTTATAAAACTATTTTTTTATTTACATTTTACACTAAAAATAAATGAAAATCGGAAAAATAACACATTTTTTACCAAACCGCTAAATTGAGCCTTCTCGATTTCGAAGTACTTTTGGCACTTACTTTTCACTTTTTATGGCATCATTAACGTTTCTTCGTATTAGTTTAATGTGTAGCATCGTATTTTTAAATGTAAGAAACTGTAGATTATATTCTTTTGCATCTATAAAATAGTTAACATTTATGCAAATGTACTTTAAATAGAGATAGAATTTCATATTTACATTACAATATTTTATTTAAAAAAGTACAATTTTTTAAGTATTTAGACCATTGGAAAATTTATTATTTAATTTATATACATTATGATATGTATTATAATTAACGGGCATAATATAATCAGATGTTGTAGTCGCCGCACTCAATAGGAAGTACGACACACTTATGAGTCAATTCCGGTGAAGTTTTAAAGGCCGCAGGGCCAACAACTTCCACTTACATTAATAAATACAACTCATATTTGAACCTCGCCGGCATCAAATAAATTAGAAATTATTATTATTTGAAGTGCTGATTTACCCAGTAATCGTCGGTGAAGGCTAACACTGTGAGGAAACCTGCATGTATATCTGTAATAACTATTTACCGGATGTGTGAAATTGACAATAGCTCCTTAGCGCAGTGGCTAAGAAATGAGTTGCAGCGATAAGGGCCACGGATTCAAATCCCGCACGGAACAAGCATAGAAAGGCCTACAAATAATTGTTCCAGGTTTGGATGTTTGTCCTAGTAAAATTTATGTATGCAAACTACCCCACGATACAAGAGAAAATCTTAGTGTAACTCCTTTTTTGAGAAAACTAAAAAACAAGCGCTGGAGCAAGCATGGTGGACTCCATTCTATCAAAGTTTTGCTCTCAGAAACAAAAGAAGGGCTATGCCCACAGAAGTAATTTAATTTAACTTTTTTAAATTTACTTATTTTAGTACTTCATCTTTAAATCCTTAATTGGCATATATCTTGAACTATGCCTGAGACACGAACGGACGTGTTTTATGATGGCGTCTTTCTGATAACTATTTTTGAATTGAAAATTATCAACTGCGCACAAGTAACATACTAAGTGTAAATCTTAACTGTAATGTCACAGGTAACTTGTAATGTAGAGTCAGACACGCGGTCAATTAAATACAGATTACGGCTCTATGTTTAGTTTAGCTAGCAATTTGTGCATTAGTACAAATATTGGTTTCAAATACTCTTGCGAGGCGATTGAAAGCCGGATTCTTCGGTCACGCGGCCGAAATTTTAATTGCTTTATTTAAACTATTGGGCTATTATGAACAGAGCCTAGTCCATTCCCAAAAGTCGGCAACACACCTGCAATTCTTTCTGTGTTCCAGATGTACTTAGGTGGCGGCCAGCAAAGAAAGCTCGTTTGCCCTCTCTTCTTAAAAAAAGGAAAAGAGAAGAAAAGAATTTGTTTATGTTAGAGCTATTCGGCCACCGTGTACTTTCCATTGATATTTACGTATTGTAGAGACAAAATTAGTAACAGAAATAGTTTTATAAATATATACGTTTATAATTAATAATTGTATTTATGAGTTTGTATGTACCAACCTTTGTTGCCTTATGTAAGTAAAGAAATAAACAAGCCCAATGGTTAAAACAGTAATAAAAAACCGACTGCTTTTATAAGTTTACTAGTTTAGTTTAGTCACACCACCAAATTTCATGATTGCACAAAATTCAGGAAAATTTCGTGATATCATACATACAATCTAAATGATTGGAGCCCACCACTACTCGAATCACTAGAAGTTATATTTCTCGCACAACTTGTTAGCGAAATCGGTTACTACCATCGATTTTTCCGGATCGGGGTACAAGGGTATTAATAAATTCAAGAAAAGAGCCGTTACTCGTTTTTAAAAGGCCGACAAGACAGAAATGTACCTTATATTCTTCAAAGCGTATAAATTTCTAAAGTCATGTATACAATAAGCCAACTTCAAAAGATATTGAATAACGGATAAAGTTAAGGCACAAGTTTCAGGAAGTAAGTAATATGGAGCGCTTGAAACTTTTTTGTTATATTGTTTAGTTAGGAACACGTCAACAGAAGAACATGCTGCATAGGAGCAGTGGAGACACAGGGGCTACTTATAGCGAGATTTTAGTTTCGCTTCTTTATACTCTCGATTTTTGCGATTAATGTTTATTTTATTTAATAGTTTTAAAGCATATTTTTTATTCTTCACAGCCATTCACGAGTATACTGGCACTGTGAATAGATGTTGCACCTTTACGCATTTTATCGCAAAGAGATGCAACATACCACGGGGAGTGCTCTGAGGAATAGTTCGGACTAATTCCATCTATACCGTCTGGAAGACTGGTGGTCCACTATTGTGCGATTTAAAAGAAGTTTTTTCCTCGCACAAATTCCTTGTGGAGTCAACTATCACCAGAGATTTTTCCGGACCGATACGACTTAGGGACCTTCAAGAAAGGAGCCCATTCCTTTTTAAAAGGCCGGTAACGCACCTGCAATTCCTCTGGTGTTAGAGTTGTTGATGGGCGGCGGTAATCACTTACCACCAGGTGAGCCGTATGCTCGTTTGCCCCCTCTCCTATAAAAAAAATAAATACTGAACATAGGCCTCACCCAAAAAATGCCATTGGATGTGCCATTAAACTATGGCTGCTTGTATGGGTCGGTTCTACCGGAGAAAAAGCTAACTCACATAGATATCCAGCAGTATAAGAGCGCTTACGCACTTTTCCTGATCCGCATCTAATTAGAATCCGTTTAAACACAAATCTAGAAAACTCAGATCAAATTCGGAATTCGATTATGCACTGCGTTGAATCTGATTTCGAAAAGTAAGATACGAATACATTTTGATGTTTAGTTAAGGATAAATTTTTGTTGTTGTTATTAAAAAAAAGAAAGATATCTATGGGTCATAGAATCCGCTCACCATCAGGTGGACTGTGTGTTCGTTTTTCACCCTCACCACCTAATATATATATAAAACGTCGAAACGAAATATCCGTACATCGTATTTTTATTACCTTTATTGCATTTATATTTTCTGTTTTCAATATCACGAAAGTTTTAAATGCCTCTTGTAATCGCCGACTAAATAACTCGATTTTGAATTTTCTTTCACGAGAGCTTTCTAATTGAAAAATATCTGAGGGACTTCGTGATCGGATCGAACTTAGGAGCATACTTCTTTATATTATATTGAAGTTATTTTCTTTGCTAAGGGTTTGTTTCTTCAAAGTTTTTAAGCTTTCTTTTAAAATGGAAGACAAAAATACTGGTATTTAATTTAATTACAATACTTATTTA
Source organism: Parnassius apollo (assembly GCA_907164705.1). NCBI lineage: Eukaryota > Metazoa > Arthropoda > Insecta > Lepidoptera > Papilionidae > Parnassius > Parnassius apollo. The sequence goes on from CAJQZP010001697.1 coordinate 9,415,026, forward strand.
TTAAAGTTATCAAATATTTAGGTTTTAATGTAACAAAATATATGTTTTAAGTAAAACTCAAAACGTCGGGAATTAAAACAATTGAAGAAGTTAAATTTAAACGTGATAGTATCCGGTATATGTAAAATTTGTTTTTTCAACGTTTATTATTTACGTAAATATTATAGAAATTTATTATAAAAGGATTTTATTTGTTTATTGAAGAAATTGATCTTGTTAATTTACATTTTTACACCATTTATGTGTATCTACAAATACAAAAAAGTGTCTGTTTATTCATCATCATCATCATTACAACACTTCACGAGTCCTCTGCTGAACATATCCTCCCCCAATAAATGCCCCAAAGCACAGTCCCAAGCCACTTGAATCCATCAACTTCCGCATGTCTTACCAGGTCTTCACTGCATATAGTAGTGAGTCGTCCTACACTTTACTTACTGATTCAAGGCTGCCACTCAAGAAACTTGTTCATCATCCTGAGGCATCTTACGAGTGCTTCGTGATATCTTCCTCTTTTCCCCCGTATCGTACCTAAAAACCCGCGAAAATAATAATGAAATATAACGAAAAAGAAAGCTGGCACTTCATTTTTGAACGGATGAAATATTGCGCGTAGGGTGATATACGTATCAAGTTTAAAAACAATCAATCCAGTTACATCAATTAAGCAAAATAACAATGAAATAGATAAATTAATTTCAAAATATTCTAAATTTCTCAAAGTACAACGTATTATGGCTTATATATTGCAATTCATAAATAGCTCAAAACTCGGGTCTCCAATCATTAGGACTCATGAGTTCTCAAGACCCCACTAACTCTACTAATTATTTAATTAGAATTCGTGGCTCAACAGTGGTAGAGCCACGCGGCAGCTTTGCTGTTGCACGTATGGGCCGGCTCCAACCGGGGTGGTACCACGACCTCACAGAATACCGGCGTGAAGTGGAAGCTCTGCTTCCGGGTTTCGTCTGGTGAGTGCAGGTATCCGGAGGCCCAAATCCCCTACACCCGCCATCAACCTGGTAGCGGAATTAAATGATGATAGACACACCAGGAGGGTACCAGCACCCCCGGAGAATCCCTCGCTGAGCATCCACGACCATGTTTCTCCACTTCTGAGCTTGGGTGCTCAGGCTGCCCCGCGTATTCTGGGGGAGGGGGGCAAAATTCCACTCAAGACTACAACTGTTCGGGGCAAACGGAGCAACAATACCAAGGCGACCCCTGCCACGCTGTCCCTGAATTTCTGCAATATCAGGGGACTTCACTCTAACCTAAACGCCGTCCACTACCATCTCCGGACGGCGAGGCCGGCTCTGCTCTTTCTGACCGAGACGCAGGTGTCCTCTCCGGCTGATGTCTCGTATCTCTCCTACCCGGAGTATAAACTGGAACACTCCATTGTGCCTCGGGCTGGAGTTTGCGTTTACGTCAGAGAGGACATCTGTTTTCGACGCCTCGGCAGACTTGAAGGTTCGAACCTGTGCATCCTTCGGCTACGCGTAGACAGCAACGACCACCCCACGTCTACGGGTGCCTCTTTAGGTCCCATAGAGGTAATGCCGAAACAGTTCGACTCTTCGACCACGTTCAAATGGCTACAGATTCGTTGCTACAGCAGATCCCCTTCGCAGAGATCGTGATCCTCGGCGACTTTAACGTCCATCACGCCGAATGGCTTGGTTCATGTTTAACCGATCATGCGGGGAGATCTGTTCATGATTTTGCCTTGGCATATGGTCTGACACAACTGGTTACTTCGCCTACGCGGATTCCAGATGTGGAGGTTCATGCACCTTCCCTGTTGGACCTTCTGCTGACCACTCACCCGGACGGATATCAGATTTCCGTCGACGCCCCTTGCCCGACCTGTGTGGGCCACTCACGCTGAAATCGCAGTTGCATTCTGCAGGCTGCCGCCGTGTTTGGCACTATAGGTCAGCCGATTGGGATGGGATGCGGTCTTTCTTTGCATCCTACCCTTGTTTGCTTCTCGCCGGACGATCCCAACGTTGTTACGGATTCTGTCACTGATGTGGTACTTCAGGGTATGGAACTTTTTATTCCTTCCTCCGTGGTGCCCATTGGAGGCAAATCTCAGCCATGGTATGGTCGCTCCTGTAAAATAGCATCATGCTATAAGCAGGAGTGCTACCAATCCTGAGCTGACGCATCAGCCTCCCGATATGTAAGCACCAGCGCTCTAAAAAAAAGTATAATTCCGCCTCTAGGTCCTTCAAAAGAGTCATTGCTAAGGCAAAGTCAGAACACATAGGCAGAATTGGCGAGAAACTAGTTCGCCTTCCTTCTGGACCCCTTGCATTCTGGTCTCTCACCAAGGCTGTCCAGGAGAATTTTTGTCAGCCATGTCTTCCATCTCTGCAAAGGAAGGACGACTCACTGGCCCATACCGCAAAGGAGAAAGTCGATCTTCTAGGCTCTTTCTTTGCGTCCAACTCGACTCTCGATGACGGGGGGAGTACGCCGCCGACCATACCGCGGTGTGAGAGCTCATTCCGGAAGTGCAGTTCACACAGCGCTCGGTTCGCAAAGCACTCCTCTCCCTGGACATCCTCCCAATTGTGCTGAGGACGTGTGCTCCAGAGTTGGCACCGGTTTTAACGCGTCTTTTCCGGTACTCCTACTCCCTAGGCGTAGTCCCAAAATCATGGAAGACGGCGTTCGTCCACCAGATCCCTAAAAAAGGCGACCGCTCAGACCCGTCCAACTACCGGCCTATCGACATCACCTCCTTGTTCTCCAAAACAATGGAGTCCATTGTAAACTGCCAGCTCATGATATACCTTGAGGATCACCAGCTGATTAGTGACCGCCAATACGGTTTTCGCCGTTGTTGGTCAGCTGGTGATCTTCTGATCTACCTAACTCACAGATGAGTGGAGGCAGTAGAGTCCAAGGGGGAGGCATTGGCCGTTAGTTTGGACATTGCGAAAGCCTTCGATTGAGTTTGGCACAAAGCGCTTCTTTCGAAGCTCCCTTCCTATGGGCTTCCCGAGAAATTGTGCGATTGGATCACCAGCTTTCTTGCAGATCGAAGCATCAAGGTGCAAGCTCCGATTGCAAGCCTATTAATGCTGGTGTTCCACAAGGCTGCGTGCTATCGCCAACGCTGCTTCTTCTGTATATCAATGATATGTTGCAAAACCGTAACATTCATTGCTATGCAGATGACAGCACTGGTGATGCTCTTTACACCGGCCGAGCCAATATTTCTCGGGAAAACGTCTCCGAGTGCCGGGACAAACTTGTGTCTGAAGTCGAGTCTTTGCTGAACAGAGTCTCGGAAATGGGGCGGCTAAATCTAGTTCAGTTTAACCCCCAGAAGACACAAGTTTGCGCGTTAACCGCTAAAAAGAACCCCTTTGTCGTGTCTCCTCAGTTTCAGGACACTCTCTTTGTTGCCTCAGCCAGCATCGGAATCTTCGTGGTCGACATATCGTCGTTTCGTGGTCACATGGAAGAGAAGACCAAATTGGCCTCTTAAAAGCTTGGCGTGCTCAGCATTGCGGGACAGTATTTCATGCCGGCACACCGCCTGCAACTTTACAAGGCGCAGGTTCAGCCGCACATGAAATACTGTTCCCATCTTTGGGCTGGGGCTCTCCAGTACCTTCCACTTGACCGCATCCAGCACAGCACTGGTCGGCTCGATTTACTGGCACTGCGAAGAGATGTTGCGTCACTTTGCACTTTCTTTCGCATATACCATGGAGAGTGCTTTGAGGAATTGTTCGGATTAATCCCAGCGGCCAAATTCCGTGAACGCACTACGCGGCAAACGTCCCGATACCATCCACACCATCTGGACGCTTGGAGGTCCACCACTATACGTTTCAAAAGGAGTTTTCTTCCACGTACAACCTCTCTGTGGAATAGTTAACCACCGGCAATTTTTCCGGACCGATATGACCTGGGGACCTTCAAGAAAAGAGCTTACTCCTTTCTAAAGGGCCGGCAACGCACCTGCAATTCCCCTGGTGTTGCGGTTGATCATGGGCGGCGGTAGTCACTTAACATCAGGTAAGCCGCATGCTCGTTTGCCCCCTTTCTATAAAAAAATGCCCCAGAACAATCCTTCTACGATGAATATTATTTATTAAAAATGGGTAAGCAGTTTCCACATAAAATCAAACTTGACTCATTATCACCGTTCTTAGATTCAAATAACATTATATGTGCGGGGGGGGGGACTAAATAACCCATTTTACGATTATAACGTCAAACATTCCATTCTTATGTTAAGTTCTAATCATGTAATAGTTTTACTCTCTAAAATGTTTCACATTAAATTATTTCTTGCTGGCCCACATTTACTGCTTGCTACAATTCAGCACATTACTGGTCCACTATTGGCAGAAATTTGGCTCGAAACATTACACGATAATCCTTAAAATGTTGTAGGTTATAGGCGATTACGATACGGCCAGTCATGGGTAATTTACCAGAGCAACGCGTTTATCTAGAATTCCCCTATCTCCATTCCAGAGTAGACCACGCTGGACCAATTATGATCACCGATTGTAAGGGAAGAGGTGCTAAACTCGTCAAATGTTTTATCTGCGTATTTGTGTGTTTTACCACAAGAGCCGTCCATTTAGATCTAGCGTCAGACATGATAAAGGATGCCTTCTTAGCTGCTTTTAGCTGTTTTATTGCTCGTAGGTGGAAACAACGCAACGTTATTTCAGACAACGGCACTATGTTTGTTGGAGCCTTTAATGAGTTGGCTCAACTGCTGTCACAAGGTCTACAATTAAACGACATTGATACAGGTATTAATTTTTCATTCATACCAGCCTATACACTTAAATTCGGAGGACTATGGGAGTCTGCTGTCAAATCTGTAAAACACCATTTACGTCGAATTTTAGGCGTAACCACATTTGACTTTTGAGGAAATAGCAACAGGTCTAATCCAGATAGAAGCAATATTAAATTCAATATCTATAGTTCTCATTTAAAATGGCCCTAAACACCTCACTCTCCTCACATTTCCTTATTGGCAGTTTCTAGTTATGATGCCTCATCCACAGATTGCCAATGTCAAAATAAACAGTCTCCAGCTCTCCCGTCGCATCGACTACCTAAAGCAACATTTTCGGAATCGGTTTTTTCATGAATATGTATATGTATATATATATATATATATGTATATATATATATATAATATATATATATATATATATATATATATATATATATATATATATTAGAAATTAAAAAGATTACATAAGTTTGTGTAGTTCAAGAGATTTTCAGGCTTCCTCCCTTAGCCGGTTCGTATAATTAGTATCTCATAAAAATTATAATACAATTTATCTATAAAAGCCAAAACACAGCTAAAAACAATAACACCTGTTTATTTTAGTGCATCCAGGGAACACAATGTGCGTTGTTTTCCACAATCTCTGTGAAATGTCGGCCAACGTATACAAACTTAGCTTGAATAAACTTGTACATTCTCATTGCAACTCTAATTTTATGGCGTTAGTCACATTGTATAATTTATTTGTGTTTTCTATTAAGATACTATGTTTGAAACAGGTTTAACATACTCTATATATACTAGCTACTTATTCGTGTAGTAGAGGCGTAAGACTGGAGAAAGGCGATTGTAGTAAATGTCATAATATTTTATACCTTCCGATAGATGGCGGTATAATCTAGTTTACAATAGTTATAAAATATCCACTAAGCTCGAAGTTGATGAGTATGTCAACACAACCAAACAAAAAAAAGATAACAGCAATAGAACCAGAGTAACCGACATATCCCGACGGATAAGTAAGCGGAATTAGCAATGGGCCTGTCATATGACTTGAAGAATAGAAAACCGATAGGTTAAAAAGGTTCTCAAGTGGTAGCCTCGTACATGTAGTCGAAGTGTAGGGTGATCCTCCACTAGATGGAGTGACGACCTGGTAAGACATGCAGTAAGTCGATGAATGCAGGTGACTTAGTACCGTGCTTTATGGCATTCCTTAGTGGAGGCATATGTTCAGCAGTGGACCTGTGAAGGGCTATAAAGATGGTAGTGATGATGAATGATCTGGCGACGGGCAGCAGTGTCAAAGGTGCTCACGTCTGGTGCTACAGTCGTTAATCTGTCTGACAAATGTGAAGATTAAGGCAAACTAATATACGTGGTAGAGCCACATTGCAACTATATTGCAGTTGTAGCATGAATGGGTTGACTCGACCGAGGTAGGACCAAGCTCTCAAAGTATGCCAGCGTAAATTTAAATGCTCATTGTATGACCACGCATCTGACATTTGTTATTTATTAAATACATCAGCACCATTAAACTGCAAAGCGGTTTGTATTGGTGCTGGCAGATGTCTATACGCATAAGTGTATTATTTTTAATAACTACTTGTATCATCGTAAAAGTGGTAAAATTAAGGCAGATAACAACACCTACACATATTTTACTTTACGTTTACAATCTTTATCATTTAATTAGCCAATCTGAATTGTATTAGCCGAATGACAACAAACAGGTTCCATTAGTTTACCGAGATAAGCGTGTACGGTACCTTCAGTGTACCGTTCCTAAGATAATTAAGTAATGTGTGCGCGCGTTCCACGTGCGGGCTGATTTCTATAGCAATTTAAAAAAAATATTAGTTAAAAATATTTTGTCTTGTTTTTAGTTTCCACTAAGGTATGCTATCATTGGAAAATTTATTAAGGAAGTATTAATTTATTTTTTCTAGTATATGGTCTTATATATATTTTAAAGTATTTTTCTATCAATTCGTTCTTAATTTTTTTTTGGAAGATCGTTTAAAATTTAGTCTTTATATAGGCTAATACGTTAAGAGTTCGCCAGTCTCTATAAAATATTTGATTTCATTTTTGTTACTGTTTTTTTTTATACATAGTCGTGTTCTATCACAATATTTTATAATTTTTAATGAATGAATCGTATTAAAATCTTCTACTATGATATGATATATATATATATATATATATATATATATATATATATATATATATATATATATATATATATATGTATATATATATGACTTTACAGTATTTAAAACGACCAATATAATTATTATTATATTGGTTATTATTATCTACAATGAGCTTTAAGAATTTTCAATTTTTATTTAAGGATGGATGTAGATATCTATGGGCTACTACAGCATCCACTTACCATTAGCTGAACTGAGTGCTCATTTGTGATCCTCAGTCTATAAAAATTTCGATTGATTAACTGTTCTCCATATCTCTATTCATTATAGCTTTAAAAGTGGTGAATGTTGATGAGAATGATTTAAAAAAAAAGACTAACACCAATAATAATTCAATATTAAACCGTAAACTGTTTATTTGTAGACGTGATATAATTTTAAATTAGTCATGCCTTCAGCATTTATGACCTTGAAGTCATTTCACAATAAGATTATTCCCTTTCTGATGGAGTTCTTGGTAAGAAGTTGTTGACATTTACAGAAGTTTGCGTATTATCTCGAATTTGCAGGCTCTATTGAACAAAGCACTGTTCACAATATGACTATATATTGATAATAATGTTATCTTATTTCAGACTGTATGTTCAGTTGTGTCAGTAATAGCATATAAAATTATGTTAGTATCTAATCCAAGAATAAAGGTCTTTATATATGTGCCTTTTATTAGGAAGTAACTTGTATGCCATGTCTGTTGTCTGGGTGTTCGCGTTAATCAACGGAAATTCAATTCAATGGAAATTGTAATGAAATTACACGAAAAGAAAGAGAATAATGCCAGGATCTTGTCCGAAAATAATAATCTATATTAAAAACTTACAAAAGTTACAAAACAAATGTTGCACTGATTCCTAAACTAGGATAAATTTTTGTTTATCCTAGTTTAGGTTTAGTTAAACTTTTGTTTTATTGAATGTATTATAAAGCCGAGGCGTAAGATTGCTTCGTAATGCTTTCTTGCTACCGAGCATTTCCTGTTAGGGGCAGGGTACTTTGCGGTTCTTTTGTTCGTGACATATGTGTTTGGTACATTTTAATGATGATACCGTCTGAAGCATTGATACACGAAAATTAGTAGTACGAAGAAGAACCCCTGTTTTTTATATAGCAAGTTGGTCGGGTAGCGGTAAGGTAAAGCAAGCATAACTTTTAGGACAGCTCTTTGCGCTCGCTCTATTTCCATTAAATGTGTTTTGCATGCACCACCCCAAGAACAAATGCAGTAATTTATCAAACAGTGGCATAGAGCATTATAGGTCTGGACTAAAAGTTGTTGGTTAGCTATTGTTCTTAGTTGTCTGAAAATAAATAATAGTTTTTTTATTCTTTTGGCAATATTCGAAATGTGTAGACTCCATGTCAGATTTTCATCTATTGTGACACCCAGGTATTTAGTGTTTGTTACCCTTATGGGGGTGCAATTGCACCTTGATGGAGAGTGAGACATGTTACATGAATAGGAATGTATCATTAAACTCAGATTCTTTTTGAAATTTGTTGCTTTGGTGTTACTGAAGCGAACGTATTTTGTTTTGGAGGTGTTCAGCGTAAGTAAACTGTTTTTTAGCCATTTATTTACTCTAAATGAACCAAATTCTGTTGTTCCGTGAAACAGCAGCACAGTATCATCTGCAAACATTATTATGCTGACACCTGGAATGTCTAGTTTGCACAGTTCGTTAATATAAATTGAAAAAGTGTTGCTGATAATGTGCTTCCTTATGGTATACCATAGGAGCAGCTCGCAGTATCGCTCAAAAGGTTGCAAATACGTATTCGTTGTTTTCTATTTTTTAAATAGTTGGAGATCCATAGAAGCGGTTCGTCCCTGATGCCAATATTTTGCAGTCGTGAGATTAAGATTGGAATTTAGACGGCATCAAAAGCTTTTTGGAGATCTAAAAAAACCCCAATGCATTTTTCTTCCGCATCGAGATATGTCGATATTTGATTGGTCAAATCTAGCACTGCATCATTCGTTGACCGACCTGTTCTAAAACCATACTCGTTCGGTGCTAGTAGATTGTTATTTTCTAAATATTTAATTATTTGTTTGTTTGCAATTTTGTCTATTACTTTTGAAACTATTGATAACAGTGCTGTGGGTCTATAGTTAGATGGATTAAGTTTGTCTCCTGCTTTATAGATGGGTATGATCGTTGCCAACTAAAAAACCTGTGGGAAGCTACATGATTCAAAGCTAAGATTACATATGTGGGTGATAAGTGGAACTAGTTACTAGTTTCAAAAGTTTTGCTGTAATGCTATCGTTTCCAGGAGCTCCATTTGATTTTAGACTTATTATTGTCTGTCTTACTTCTAATATGTCCGTTGGAAGAAGAGACATTGATTTGAGTGGGCCTAGAGATAATGCCTCCCAATTTTAATTTGCCGAGTTTGTTAAGCGTGCGCTCTGCCAAGTTACTGCCAATGGTCGTAAAGTATTTATTTACTATATTAAGTGCCTCTCTTGGGCTGCTAGCAATGTTTAGGAGTTCTTGTGGGTTGGATTTATTTTGCTTTAGTTCACAGAACTCTTTCATTACTTTCCATGTATTTTTGGTATTACAATTGCTTAATATCAATTTGTTTTTACAATATTCTATTTTCAGTAATTTTATTACTTTATTACAAGTATTTCTATATGCCACATAAAAAGATTTAAGTGGTTCATCATTAAGCGATTTTTTGACTTTCAAGTTGAGTTTGTCTCGTTTTCGAATAGATTTGAGTAGGGAGTAAGTTATCCAAGGTTTTAATATTTTGTTTCTTTTGTTAGTTTTTGCTGGGACACTATGAGATTTTATCAAGTCAGTTAATGTTTCAGTTTGCTTGGCAGCTGCGTAGTTTGGATTTCTAATATGATACCATCAAAATATAACTAGTAAAAAAAACAAGTCTCGCAACTCAGTTCTTCTACCGTAAAAAGTTGTGAGATCCATGTAATACCAAGTTGGTTAATTTATTCAGACCCTAGTTAAGGGTCCTTCTTTCTGTGAACAGCATTTTATTGTGACCATATAAATAATAAAAATATTTTATGTTATAAATAAATAGATTGACTTGGAAATCACACTAAACAATCTAATTTAATATAATAGTGTTTTCATGCGATGGTCCAAGTCATTCTATGTATTTAAAACATAAAAGATCTCTTAATATTAATATGGTAACTATAAGATGTTGTTTGGTTAGCTAATTACATAATAACTTAATATAGAAGGACCCTTAAGTAGGAACTAAATAAATTAACCGACTTGAGTGTGAGTAACGGTTCCAAATCAAGTCTCATCTAATGCTATTCCAATGTTTTCTGTGACACCAGTCTCAACGAGATTAGAATGGCACTCTAGCATCTTAAAAACGGCAAGTCCCCGGGAAAGGATGAAATTACAACGGAGCTTCTGTAAGTGGATGAAAAACCGCTACTTAAAGTGCTTTAGAAGTTCGTTAATGCCATCCTTTATTGTGGCACTACTCCGGAGGCGTGTATAAGAAATGCGATGGTCTTGTTCGATTAATTTACAGACGAATTTTCCTACTGTGTTGCGTCTACGTGCTGTATTCGATAGTCCTTAGGAATCGTCTCACACGCAGACTTGACAACTTCCAGCCTCCAAAGAAGCTGGTTTCCGAAACGGCTTTAGTACCATAGACCACATACGTACCCTACGGCAAATTGTACAGAAAACCAAAGAGTAAGAGAAAGCCTTTGATTCCGTCAAAGTTTGGGAAATACTACAGTACCTTTAGCAGTTCCAAGTTGACTGTGGGTATATCCAAGTACTGAAGTGTTTGCAACAGTAGGGCTATGATGGTCATACAAGGACAAAACCGGAGTATTATACCTATCCAATTTCAGAGAGGTGTAAGACTGGGTGACGGTACATCCCCGAAACACTTCACCGCTGAATTGGAAGATGTTTTCAAGCTACTGGACTGGAAATGATACAGTAATTAACATCATTGGTGAGTACACGACTCACTTTTGACTTGCGAACGATATAGTTTTTATGGCAGAATCGCTGCAGGACCTTAGTACTATGCTCAATGTCCTCGATAGTACCTCGCAAATGATAGGTCTTAAGATAAACATGGACAACACAAAGATTAGGTGTAACGTTCATGTCACACCAATGCCGGTAGTTTTTGAGAGCACTAAGCTCGAAGTTGTTGACGAGTATATTTATCTGAGACAACAAGTCCAACTAGTAAGTTCAATTATGACTGAGAGGTTAATCGACGGATTTAACTCGGCTGAGCAGCGTTCAGGAAATTACGACACATCTTCTCGTCAACTATACCTCAAAACCTGAAAATGAGACTGTAATCACAGTGCATTTTGCCAGTGATGACTTACGGGTCTGAAACGTGGTCCTTCACAGCTGGACATATGAGGACGCTCAAGATCGCTCAGCGAGCTATGGAGAGGGCTATGCTTGGAGTTTCTCAGCGTGATAAACTTAGAAATAGATGGATGCAGGTAGCTCAAGACAGTGCTTTGTGGCATTGCGTAGGGGAGGCCTATGTTCATGAGTGAACTTGTAAAGGGCTGTAACGATGATGAGGGTGACTGAAAAAAGCCCAGCGATTATTCGAATTGCGTCAACTGATTATCACGCCACCTACTGAAAGGGGCAGAATTACATCAGTCGGGCCAGCTTACATAATATAAGGCACCACATACATATACATAAATTATATTTTCAGATACTAATGAAAAATTAACATTATAAAATAAAATAAAACAGAATAAATAAAAATACATTAAAAAACCGAATAACTACGTTCTGCAAATGATTAAAACTTTTCGGGTTTTTTTTTTCTTCTTTTTACACCGTAAAGTCCACAGCTGAGTGTGGACTTCTTCAATTGTTGGGATAATTTGCCTCCATCCTCAAGTTATCAGGCGAATTTATATTTATGATCACTGTACCATACGTCTGTGAAATAGCAACATAATGCTGCTGTGTGTCGCATGGTGATTGTAGATAACCAGAGACCTTCCTTACTGGAAACGAGACATTTCTTCGAAGTCCTCAGGGTGACAACGCATCTGCATTTTGACTCTTAATCGAAGGTAAATATAGATGTATATGTTCTACAGCATCCACTTACCATCAGGTGGACTGTGTGCTTGTTTTTAATCCCATTTTTTAAAAAAGAATCTCAATGTTACTGCTCACCTCCATTCTGGTGACGAGATGGTTATACCGCCACTATTCGTCATTTCATAAACGCTTCTTTATGACATAGTAATAATAATAATAATAATAATTTATTTGACTCTCAATTAACAGGTAACACTTATGTATTATATCTATTTAAAGTTACAAAATTGCATTTCAAAGTTTTAACGTTAACGGCCATACTAGTATAAACTGTGTTACAGCCGTCAGCGTCTTCCACCCTGAGTAGTACAATACAAATACAGTAAAAAATGACAGATTATTTCGCTATATAATACACAACCATGTGAAGTTAAATAATAAAGTTAATTAAGTTAACTAATAATAATAATAAATTTGAAAAAAATGAAGAGAAAACTTTCTAATTACCTATATAATTGTGTATGCGTGTGTCCAATGTATATAACGGTGTACCAATGTATATACACATGCAGTGTGTGTTAGAACTTAAATACTGATTAACTTCTCTGTGTCCAGGTAATTAAGGCTTAGCAACCAATTTAGGATTTTATATTAACATTTATAAAGGGACAAAGGGTAAATATTGTTTACTTTATTTGCAACATTATATAAATAATTACTAGTGACATAATATTGACGACGTGCTAAAGCAGTTCTATGAGAAACCATGTCAAAAATTCTATTTTTATTACGTTTTAAATTAGGTTTAAACTCTGTATTTTCGTGCTTACGTAGTATAACAGAAATGACAAAAAGCTGTCTTACAGTAAGTACAGAGCATGCCTTAAAAATAAGTTCGGTGCTAAATCTCTGTGATTTACCTAGCATTACCTTTAAGATTGCTCTTTGAGCACGTTCTGAGGGTAGTAAAGTTGTTTTTCCAATTCCACCCCATTTACAATACAGTATTGTAGTAAACTTTGAGCAAGAGCATAGTAAACACATATCAATATTTCAAAGTCAGCAGAATTCCTCAATTTTCTGAATATTGGTATCAGTTTTCTAATACGGCAGGTTACATTGCTTATATGCTCTGACCAAGATAGGCAGTAGTCAATGATAAGTCCGAGGTATCTTATGTTAGTGGAACGAGTAAGTTTTGGGCAGTTGCATAAGCTATGTTGTTCACATGTATGTGCTTTGATATAAAATTCCGCTGATGGTTGGGTACTGGCACGGTGAAGGAAAGTAATATATTTAGTCTTGTTTACATTTAATGTCAATAGATTGCTACTAAGCCACCGCATGACCCTTCCAAGCGCATATTCTGTATTGTGTTGGGCTTCATTCCAGTCCTTACCATATACAATTAAAGCCGTATCGTCTGCGTACGAAATGATTTTGCAGTTAGGCAAGGTAAGTGAGCATAAAGTATTTACGTAAACTAGAAAGAGAGTTGGGCCTAGTACACTAACTTGTGGTACACCGAACGAGACAGTAGTAGGTAAACTAGTGTAATCACCGATTTTAACTAACTGCGTGCGATTAGATAGATAAGATCGAAATATATCTAAAGCAACAAACATATTGAGACGAATGATGTGATGGATTCTCTTACCTCGCCACTATACGGAACCGAGTTTATAAATTTGAAACTGAAGTTAATATATACACATATTACAATATTGTAAGTATAATGTTATAAAGGGGATTGGCGTGTAGCGAGAATACGAAAACTTTTTCTGCAAACTTTCCCACCTGCACGCTGGGTATGCTATGTGTGACGTAGCTATTTAAAATTCTGGCTGAATATTCTCGAGGCATTTTGTTTGTTCATTTAATATATTTTTGCATAAGATGTATAATTGTGACTATGGGTAAAATACTATGGTTGAAAAAACTCGCCGTAAATAAAGGGAAGCTTGTGTACTATTGTTTAACGTATACTAACAGAGAGTAACTTACTTTTTTTCTGATTGATATTATAAAATAATTATATACATTGGACAAATCTCGTAATGTTTGCGGGCTGTTAAAGTTAGGTGCCAAATAGACCATCGAAACGGATACATATAATGATATACTAGCTGATACCCACTTGCTTCGCTTGGCGTACGCTAAAAAAGTTTATTACGTAATAGCTTCTGCCCGTGACTTCGTACGCGGAATACGTTGCTTATGCCAACGAAACGGAGTCGCAAAATCGAAGATCTGAAACGTCTGATGTTGAATTCTAAGAGCCCGGGGACGGTAAAACAACGTGATTCGCGAGACTATTCGAGACGTTCTAGATCTTTCATTTTTGTAATTCAACAGGAAATGCCCATCAGACTAAACAACTTTTGCTAAGACGTCATTCCTATATATCTTATAGTGTCGCTGGGCTTTGGATGGAGTGTAACTCCTTGTGTGTTATTAAGTTAATATATTGGTAATATTGTTTAGATCACGTTCACATGAAGCTAAAGTACTTATAGAACAAAAAATACTTCAGCGCAAAGCTTCCGGGTAAACTATGTTGAAAGTTGACCCGTCCGGCACGTGAACATAAAGATTTCTAGAAATGCTAAACTGGGAAAGAGCGACGTACAACTGACCATGCGAGAAACAACTGACACCGAGATCTACTCCAGCAACACGAAAAGTCGGCCCTTGAGCCTTATTAATTGTAATTGCATAACACACTGATACTGGGAATTGCGTTCTTTTAAATAGGAATGGAAAATTATTTGGTATTATGGTAACTCTGGGAATAAAGATGGTTTCTCCGGCACCACAACCTGTTAAAATTTGAGCCTTGATTATATTTTATTGCAACTGGGTTACTTTTAGCCGAGTTCCAACGCAAAGTTGTGGTGGTCTTAAATTTCGGAGCAGAATAATCGGAATTCCAATTTTTAAACAAATTTCATGAGAAGGAAGTTCGGGCATATTTAAAGAATTTAAAAATTCTATCGGGTAATTAGTGGCTTCTTATTCATCGACCATTCTATTTATTGAACTATAAACTTTTCTTTCCCCCTGTATATTCGATAGTATTTTGTTATTAATTACAGATGCCTGGTCACTGCGAGGAGTAAAAATGGATCTTTCGCGTAGCCAAGAATTGTCCCTATTTAATAAAATTGATACGTCACCGTAAACCGACGATATAAGATGTGGTTGGGATTGCACTATACAACATAACTCAGGCATCATAATAAGTTTTCCTTGGTGTAGTTGTGGATAGGTACCTTCACAAATATTTAATAATTTATCAGAAAATTGACGATCATTCGTGTTATATCCAGTTCTCACTCGCATGTTTATAGTCAAATGTACCATTGTATATGCCGCCACAAATAAGAGCTTTTTAGGCAAGCCCTAACCTCATCAGCTCGGGTTCCCCGTGGTATTACCGCTCAGGTTTGTCGGAAATCACCACAAAATAAAATCGTGATACCGCCCATTGGTCGATCATTTTGTCTTATATCCCTTAAAGTTCTGTCTACCGCTTCTACTCCTTTTCGGTGGGCAATCGTACATTCATCTCATATGATTAAATTACACTCACCTTACCTTAGCTTTGTCGCTATTTCTTGAAATACTACAGGTTGGACTTTCCGTGCGATCTATGTAAATCAATTGGTATTTTAAACATAGTGTGAGCAGTTTTACCTCCTGGTAGCAATGTTGCAGCTATACCTGATGAAGCCACGGCAAGAGCAATTTTACGCTGATTTCGAACATAAGCTAATATTAATTTAGTCAAAAAGATTTTCCAAGTTCCTCCAGGTTCATCTAAAAACCATATTGTTCCCAAATTATTCTGAACACTCTCGCACACGCGATCATAGACAGAAGGTTGTTCTGCAGTCATCATTGGGACACCGTTTTCTAATGTTGCCAGCAGTTCCATTGAGTTGTAACCAATCTTTGCGGAATATTCCCTATTGGTAACCTCTCCGACTGAGGTTGGTGTTGGCAAACCATATTCTCAGTGTGATTTACCGCCTACTGCTGTTAAGTCTTCCTGAGGAGCTAATAAGCACAGAGCCTTCTGAGCCTTCTAGTTTTATCTTGAGAAGAACTTGAGAAGACTAGGAAGTAAGCATGAAACATATTGATTGAATTTGGTGTTTACTAAACCTCTAACTTAACGAGCATATCTACTCTTATGACGCTAGAGGGCGCTAACTAATAAAATTTTACTTAATAATTTTTTTTTCTATACAATATGTAACCTAATTAACGCACACCCTCAGAGACCCCAATTAGTATATTATGTTATAATCGTAATACATACACTGAATTTTAGTTAAACATTTTTATGCACTAAATATTTATCAAATTAGTTATACTAATTCCGGAAGAATGTTGTGGTCACAGTACATATTCAAGACCGCAGACTTTAACGTGCTTGAAATAAAGTTCATTTTTCTTTATTTTTATTGAATGACACAATTAGTAATAATACAAATAAAACTGCACTCTTAAAAGTCTTATTGCCTTAAGTTACGATTTATTAGAGTACAGATTTAGGTGACTGTAATTTACGTAGTTTTAATTATTTTTGGGATAAAAATTACCTATATTAAAAATGATAGGAATCGATTCAGTAAACGATTCTGAATAAACTACTTTCTCAAAGTGCGTTAATTATGTTACATGTTGTATAATGGATGAAATCTACAACAACATTACACATAGGAACAAGCTTAGAATTAGAACCGAAACGACTGCATCGAATAATGAATCGTTTCTTGATAATTCTTATCAAAGTCTGCCTAATGTTGGATATACAGACAGCTTAGAACTATCCGACCTGAAATGTACAATAGAAAGGTTAAATACGGAATTAAATATCGCCAACGCTGAAGTAGAAAATTTAAATCTTGAGAATGGAAGACTGAACAAAAAAATATTAGACTATGAGAGGAAAATATATTTATTAAAATCTGTCGGACTACAAGACCTAAGAAGATCCAAAACATGCACACCTTTAAAATTTTATTCTCCGCAGTACAAGAAACACAGATCAGAGAACAGTATAACAGACACCCCTATCCGATCCCTAAAAGGGACTATAACATTTAAACACTTCGACTATAGTTCCCTCAAATCCACTATGACGAAAAAAGAGCATCTTGATGAATTAGCAATCATTATGGACTGTAAAGGTACACCTACCAAGGGATGCTGAAATTGCTGCACAACAATGATAGATAGTGATAGTGACCTTCCCTGCGGTGACGAAGTAAAACCCTACTGCGATATGTCGACACGAAAGAATCGAGTAGTAATTATTGCGGATCAATGTCCGGATCAATGGCCAGGGTTTAAGGAAAAAATTGCAAGAAATTTTAGGAAATGAGTATTTCGTCACCTCGTACTTAAAACCTAACGCGCATATTGACCAAATACTATGCTTTTGTGATCAGCTTTGTAAAGATTTCACTGATTCGGACTATTTGGTGATCTTAGCCGACAGACAGACAGCAATTTATTAAAATTACAATCGTTTTTATATTACCAATTACATAAATTGAAGCACACAAATGTTTTGATTGGTGAAATAAAAAAATACTACTTTAATGAATTTAAGTAAATTATGTAGTTAAATCAATTTGTAACCACTTTGAAAGCACGTCATATGTACCATTTAACTTATATTTTAATGATAATAGTTATAGGCAAGTAGGAAACCTGACTAAAATTTCTAGGCTTCTGTTGAGAGAAATATTAAGAATTTCTTATAAACATAATTATATTAAATTTGTGACTAAATTACCCTGCATAACTAAGTTGAAATCACGTGAGGTTCATCCTGCTACTAATCATGATGAGCAGCAGCACCAAAAGTGCTCTGTCAGTACACAAACGGATGATGATCAGTGTGTAATAACTACTGGTGATTCTTTTTTTCGTGAATAATAGTATTAATTTCGAATTGCGAAAAAACAATAAAGAACTTAACATATTTTATCAAAATTTGTGTGGTATAAATAACAAAAAACTGGAGTTAGAACTATATATAAATTCCCTTACAGTAAAGTATCATTATCTATGTATCAGTGAACATTTACTGAATAAAAAATTAGTGGAGTTATTAGCGTTAACTGATTGCAAAATTGTATCGCATAATTCAAGAGTCAATAAAAAAGGGGTGGAACACACATACTATGTAGCAAAGATAGAGATAAAATAGATCTGCCTATAGCGAAATCTGTATATAAAACAAATGTGATGTTATTCCGCAATAACGTCAGTAATAACACATCTTTGCAGGTCACACTAGGTGATAAAACAGTACAATCTGCAGAAGTGGCTAAATTTGTAGGAGTGAGGATAGACAGTAAATTAAAGTGGAAATATGAATTAGACGAGATTGAAAGTAAAATAAGCTCAGCTTGTCACGTACTAAGAAGCTTACGGGTTGAAGCGGATCTTAAACATCTGAAACTGGTTTATAACGCATTGGTGGAGTCAAGACTACGTTACAGTATTTTATTCTGGGAAGGGAGCTTTAATTATAATGTACACAAAGCCTTTGTTCTGCATAATATAAATAACATAGTATAAATAACATAGTTTATTACATTATACATATTACAGTAATAACATAGTTATAAATAACATAGCATAAATAACATAGTTTATTACATTATACATATTACAGTAATAACATAGTTATAAATAACATAATATAAATAACATAGTTTATATGAGGAAAAATGCTTTAACCAAAAATAATAAATCTGTCTTTAGACAGAATTTAATTAATTTTGATTGGAACTCAATGGACATAAACACATTTCTAAGCAAATTCAAAGCCTTATTTGATGACTGTTTTAAGAATAAAAATAAAATAGTAAACACTAACAAGAAATCAAATTTACGATGGATTACCAAAGGAATAAAAGTATCAAGCCAAATGAAACGGTTTCTTTGCACAAGTAAAGGATATCATAATGACGAAACAATCGTCAGGTACCGTAACGAATATATTAGAATTCACAGTAAAATAATTAGACTAACAAAAAAAAGATGCAGTTCAAAATGAGATCGCTCGTTCCAAAAATTTATCCAAAAGTGTATGGAAACTCATTAAGAGCCATAGAAACCTAGCAGAAAAATACAAACACAACTAATGCTAAAGGTAGACAAAAATATTATTCACAAACCAGTTCAAATTGCTGATACCTTTGTTCACCAGTTCTATCATAGTATCAATAATGTTCCAGTTAATATTGAGATAGCACTAACATACCTTAAATATAGTATAAATTGAGTCGAAAACGTTATGAAACTAAGATCAACATCTGTAGAAGAAGTACGAAAGATCACACAAAAAATGGAGGATAAGAAATCTTGCGGTTTTGATGATATTCCTATTACTATTATAAAGGATAATATAGATCTTCTCGCTCAACCATTGTATTCTTTCTTTAATAAGTGCAGAAAGGAGGGCATTTTCCCAGACCAAGTGAAAGTTGCCAAAATTGTACCTGTTCACAAGAAGGGCTCGATATAGGATGCCAAGGTGTACAGACCTTTATCTTTATTACCCACAATTTTCAAAATATTCGAACGTGTCATTAAGTCTAGATTAATGGCTCATCTTGTCTTAAACAAGGTTATTGATAGAGGACAATTTGGTTATCAAAACAACATCGGTACACAGGATGTAATAGACACACTGCTCAATGATGTCATTGACAAATTAAATAACAAATTTAAGGTAGCTGCACTCTTTCTCGATCTGAGCTCCGCGTTTGATACCATCAATCATGTCTTCTTTTGGGAAAATTGCACTATTATGGGGTTCGAGGAGAGGCTCTGAAACTATGTCAATCCTACTTGAATAACAGAAAAATGTTCGTAGAAATAAAAACGGTGAACGATAGTGTGTCTGAAATAGTGACGAAGTCCAAAATGATTAATGTTAGAGGCTCCATTTTAGGACCCGTATTATTTATTACTTTCATAAATGATTTAAACCATTATGTACATAGAACGACAGACTTGAAAAACTTAGTCCACTTTGCAGATGATACTAATGTTGTTATCTCAGCCTCCGAAATAGCGCCACTAGAATAAAAAAAAAATTATATTGTCAACAAACAACTGCGGGACTAGATGGGTGTTATAGTTGTAAATATTATTATTATTATTAAAATAAACCAAATATTGGAATCCTTTAGAATATGGTTTACTGTCAACGGCTTGTCGATCAACACCAATAAAACAAATGTGATGTTATTCCGCAATAACGTCAGTAATAACACATCTTTGTAGGTCACACTAGGTGATAAAACAGTACAATCTGCAGAAGTGGCTAAATTCGTAGGAGTGAGGATAGACAGTAAATTAAAGTGGAAATATGAATTAGACGAGATTGAAAGTAAAATAAGCTCAGCTTGTCACGTACTAAGAAGCTTACGGGTTGAAGCGGATCTTAAACATCTGAAACTGGTATATAACGCATTGGTGGAGTCAAGACTACGTTACAGTATTTTATTCTGGGAAGGGGAGCTTTAAATATAATGTACACAAAGCCTTTGTTCTGCAAAAAGGGGCAATAAGAACCATGGTCCGAATAAAACAGCAAGAATCATGTCGCATGCATTTCAAAAGACTTGGAATCTTGACTGTTCCATGCCTGTATATACTGGTCTTACTTACACAATTTGTGTTTAAAGTTATTGGTGATTATGAGACTATAGACCAAAAACCCATAAGGAAAAACACTAGGAGAAAAGACTTTCATAATAAAATCATCCCTCGTATGGTTATAACTAGACACTCGTCTCATTATCAATCGGTGTTTCTGTTTAATAGATTACCTATTGATTTAAAAAATATGTTGTACAAGAGTAGCTTCAAAAATACCTTAAAAAAGTTCCTACTGGAAATTTTTTATTATAGTTTACATAAAATTCAATGTGTTTTAAACTTTTGATGACATTTTAAGAAAAGTTTGAATTTTTTTCTGTAACAAATGTAGTTATTATTCTTGTGTGATATTTAAAACTTTAAGTTTTATTGATAGTGGTGAGATATGACTTGTAATTTTTATTGTAAGTTTATAGTTATTGACATTTTATATAATTTAATTATATACTAATTATTGTAATCTCATATTTTTATTGTAATTTTGTATAGTTGTAAATTTAGTTGTTAATATTTTAATTGCATTTTTGCATGAATTATTCAACGCAATTTGTACTGTTCAGAATAAATAAAATAAATAAATAAAAAAATACCATATTCACAGTGTGATTTACCGCCTACTGCTGTTAAGTCTTCCTGAAGAGCTAATATTTCAGATTCTCGAGATAAAATATGACGTTCGCGGTCAGCAGTGAGACGTAATTCCCTCTCAGTGTAGGTTTCGGACTCGCGAGATAATGTATGCCATTCGCGATCAGCTGTGAGCTGCAATTCTCGTTGTGAAGCAGTTTCAGCTTCTCGGGTTAACACATGTTGTTCTCGGTCAATGGTAAGCCTTAGATCTCTTTGAGAAGAACTTTGAGACGACGTGATGTAGCTCGTCTCGCTCTGTCAGCTGCTAACCGTATCTCTCTTTCTGGAGAGCTTTCATTGGCTCGAGAAGTTGAGGCACTAACTCTCATAGAGTTTGACCGATATGCTCTTTCCTCTGCCGATTCTTGAGAACGCACATTTCTCATTCTCTCAGCTTCTCTCGAATTTCGAGATAAAGATAATCGTTTTTTAGGTGGTATTGTGTATTTTATTTTTAATTGACGGCATTCAGTTACCTAACAAAATAATCTACGTTAGAGGTCCTAACTATAGCTACACTTAAAAAAATCTAAATGCCTACTTAAATAATAAAACGGATCCTAAATAAATCCTTAAATCCAAAATTAAATTCTTAAAAATATATAAGTAGGTACCTAAACTACGTATAATAGAATGAAATAACCTATTCGATACCTAGATACCTATTTAAACTACAGCTAAATAAAAAAAAGTTTAATTTATAATTAAGCTAATACTAAGAAATAATTATACACTACCAAAATAACTAATACTCGTACCTATTTTATAAAATAACAACCAAAGAAATCTAGAAATAAATTATTAAACGTAGGAGTAGACTAAAATTCGCGCTGATAAGCACTGTTTGTTAAAATCAATTAGTGTCTGTCAATAAGGTCAAATACTCTGAATGTCTATTCACATCAACAGCCAAATATTGTATGTAGCTCGCACTCTATTTTCTAGATGTTAGCGCTGTTAGTCTATGCGACTCTTACAGCTTCATCTGACTCAGGGCTCGCGGCCTGCAAGGCCGCTAGCTAATTTAAAAAGGGAAAGGCAATGAGGTGAGGATGATGATGAATGGTTTATGACTTGGTATTGTTACCAATCATCATGTCGCCTTTTTAGGCGTTTTTTGAGCTATCTAACCATAGTCCGAGGGGGGGAGTGCGGACCCCCGTCTCTGACTGCTCAGCTCGTGTCGGTCGATGGTCTGGGCGGTGAGAACCGCGGGTGTATGGTGTGTACTCGGTGTGAGCTGGAACGCGTCGTGCCTCATTTGTAATCCTAGTAATGTTTGTCCCATTTAGTGTGGGTCCCAAGTAGTGTCATTGTTTGATGTGCCTGCGACGTTTGGGTCGACTGGATCGAGCGGTTGAGGTGGTTCTATTAACACATTACGCGGTCTACGGAGATAGGGCGCGACGTTTGCTATCGGAACGTAGTTGCGTTTGTAGCTGCGTTTGTCACTAGCGGGTAAGGGTGGGTTTCTACTCTTTCAAAGTGGCGTTGGGGCAACTCCTTAAAGTATTCGGAGATAGATGATAATTTACAACATTGTGTAAATCAGAGTTGCGTTGATAACACGGTGCACTAGTGACTTTTCGGATGAAAAAGTTTTGTACTCTTTGGAGTTTTAAAATGTGGGTCTTATATGTGTGGGCGAAAGCTACACTTGCGTAGGACATAATTGGTCTAACGCAGGTTTTGTACAGTCGGAGTTTGTGTCTTAGCGACAGCTTACTCTTGCTGTTAACGAGAGGGTGTAGACGGCCAATTACTGACTTGGCTCTGTTGCGTACTACACTTATGTCCGTCGCGAAACTCATGTGGGAGTCGAACGTAACGCCTAGATATTTGGCCGATTTTTCCCAAGGGATTGGGCGGTCGTACAGAGAAATCGTTTTTGGTTTGGAACCTGCTGTTGAATTCCGTTGAAAGTATACTGCTACACTCTTTTTGGGATTCACGTCAATTCTCCATTGGCGCAACCATTCACCTAGGCGATTGGTGGCTTTTTGGAGCTTTAAGTAGAGGCTATTTTTGTTGTAGTCTATGACATAGAGTGCTGTATCGTCGGCGAAAAGTGCGGTGTTGACCACGGGGTCTTTAGGGTCTTTAGGTCTTTTATCACTCGTGAAGAGTGTGAAGAGGAGTGGGGATAGGACGGAGCCTTGTGGGACCCCGGCCTTGAGGAAGCGTTTCGAAGAACAGGTTCCCTCCACTCGATATCGAAAAGTGCGGTTCGTAAGGTTTAGTTTGTACACCTTGTAAATCAAGCCGTCGTACCAGACCTTGTCAAACGCCTTCGTGACATCGAAGAAGATGGCTCCCGTATTTCGAGACTTTTTTCTTGACGGGTTTTGTTTGAAGCCAGACAGAATGTATCCTATTAGGCGATGAATCTGGTGGGTGCATGTGTGATTGGCTCTAAAGCCTAACTGCTCGTCTAGGAGGAGTCTGTTAGATTCGGTGTTATGACGGAGACGCCTGTGAATAATGCGCTCGTATAGTTTACCCAAAGTGTTGAGCAGACTAATGGGTCTGTAGTTAGAGGGACGATTACGCGGTTTACCCGGTTTTGGGATCCCTATTACATCTGCTTCTTTCCAGATGTCTGGGAAGGAACAGTTCGCGAGAAAAGTAAATCCTACAAGGAGGTAACTCCCTGTTACTGAGCTGATACACTTTTGCTCCTCTTACTATACTCTAGACTGTCTAGGTGTTCGGCTTTTTCGAGATCGTCTAGGGCGAGATCAGAGTGGTCTAGCTTGACGAACGAGAGGTGGCGTGAGAATTTATCGGCTTTAAGAGCTCTCGTTAATTTCCGGAAAGCGTCTTGAGATGGTTCGATACCTTCTAAGAGGTTATCCCAGCTATCGTTTCTAAACTCGGCTACTCGTTGTTTAATCTCGCTTTGTAGAGTACGTACCCAAAGATAATTGGCTTCCGTGCGGTAGCGGCCATAATTTTTATGCGCGGAATTCTCCGCTCTAATCAGCCGTCGAACACCCGCCCGAATTTTCCTGTATTGATCGCTCGACGCTCGAACCCTACAAGAGCATTCTTCGACCGCTGATGTGAGGTGAGACGAAAAGGCGCTAATCGCTCTATCGGTCTCCTCTAGCGAGTCTATCTTGTTAGGTATAGTGTCCAAATGCTGGGAGTTCGTAGACTTAAGTTTGACCTCAAGTTTACGCCAGTCGACAATAGTTTTGGTCTGAGGGACCGGCCTGTGGTCTGAGACTAGTTCGATAATAACCCCTATCGAATTAATAGTAAGTCGGATGTCTTTTAGCAGTGCTATATCAAGGACGTCCGGATGTTGGTTATTTGCATAAAGATAGCGTGTTGGACTCTCGGGAGCGATAACGTAGAAGTTAAGTCTCTCCGTGAGGTCTCTTAAAATAATTCCGTTAGGATATTAATCGCGGGAGACTTAAATAGCAAACACGTTAGCTGGAATTCTAACGTTAACATTAGAATTCCAGCTAACGTGTTTGCTATTTAAGTCTCCCGCGAATAATACGCAAGGTCCTAGGTTTAATAGAGCCGATATGTCGGTATCTAATATACTTTTTAAGGGAGGCAGATATGCTGATGCAACTATTATTGAGTAGTATTGAGCCTATCTTGTATGGACTTGGCTTCGCGAAGTTTGCGGGCTAATGTTGTGACTTCGTCCACATTAATATCGCTGGCAAAGTTGAACACTAATGAAAGATCAGTGTCGATGTTTGACGGTGCCTGAGGGGCGGGTTTGGGTTTCTGGGCCTGGCGAGAAGGCACTGGCCGTGAGGCGGCCGCGCTGAAAATCGCCAGTAGCTTAACCCATGCGTTGGGTTTAGGTGCTGAAGGCACCGGAGGGCTTGGGCCTTGCCCGGAAGTCCCTTTAATGGGGGCGGGCTTGGCTGTAGCCTGAGCGGGCGCGGGTTGCAGCACCGAGGTTGGTGCGAATGATGGGGCAGAATGCCGTGGGCACAATCTACTGGAGTTGCCCGCTCGCCCGCGTCGGATTGCTCCTCCGTTCTGCTACCTACGCGGCGCTTTGGTACACCCGCGATAGCTCGCTGGGTGTACCTCTTCGCCGCAGAGTACACAGCTCGGAGGGTCCTCCGACTCGGTTGTTCGGGGGCAGTCGGGTGTGCCACTTAACGCACCTAGGCCGGGCGAAACAATTTCTGGCTGAGTGGCCGTATAATTGGCCAATGCCACCGATGCCCCTATTGCGCGGGAAATATACAGTAATCCCCGTGAGTTTGCAGATCCGGGTGATATTAAATATTTCTTTGCCCTCCGGAGACAGGTCCAATATTACTAGGCAAAGATCTAGATACAGTTTTTATCGGTCGCGTGGTGCATCCTGTGCACTTCTCTAACTGGTAGATTTTGCGATTTAAGATCCTAGATGTGCTCGGTTTCTGGTTCCTTAGGGAGTCCGCGAACTACAACACAGAGTTTACGGTCCTCCGCGAGGGAGTATGTGTGAAAGCTCAGATTCTGAGCTTTAAGATGTGCAGTTAAAGCGCGGAAATCGTCCATCGTTGCGACGTGGATACGGTTGCCCTGAGGTCCATTGTGGACTTTGGGACAGAAGATCTTTTTAGAGTCTATCCACTTGGATAGGCTGCTCCAGCGAGATTTATCCTGAAAAATTATTGGAGGCGGCGGATTCTCGTTCCTTACTATGGGCGGAGTCGGGTTCGCGGTTTTGTTCGCGGTCTTTTTGCGCGCGGAAGGCGCGACTTTTTTAGCCGGAGTGGCGTTGGGTGATGTAGGGGCCGAGTGAGGCTCGTCTCCCTTTTTCGCGGCTGCGCGCTTACGCGTTTTACCCTAGACTAGGGCAAAGCCTTCGTCTTTGAGTTTTTCGGGTCGGTTGATATCCGTCTCCATCTCGAAGCCTGATTCGGCGTCCGAAAACACCGGGGAGGGACCGTGGGTGGAGAGCGCAGAAGGCGCAGGGGACGCGGCGTCGTATACTATGTCGATGGACACAAGGGTCGAGGGCCCGGTGCTTGGCGACATAGGGTCGTCGATGCGTAGTACGGGACGTTCAGCAGCGGCCTTGTTGCGCTGGGCTAGGAAAGTAGCCCAAGCGTCGGGGCACACTTGACCAAAGAAGTCAGCGAGTTCAGCTATAGTGATAGCCGCCATATTGTTAGTGATTAAACACTTGTGTATCAAGCGCGTGCCTAAACGAACACTTATACAACTAGCGCGTTGGTACGCTAGGGTGTGTACCTAGCTGTCGCCTAATGCGACAAGCGAACACAGAATTTAAACAATAGAATTGCTGCCTATGAGGCAGCGGGTGTGCAATAAACAACTTACAGTTTACTGGAAATCGGCAGAACGTGAGGCACCAACTAGCACTATACAATAGAACAAAGGGCCGGCGGCCCGATGCACCTGGTAGCCATAAAGGCGTACAACAACACTGAAGCACTTCCGCGAACAAGTAAAATGTCTTTGTCTTCTTTCTTCTTCTTGAATAGCCGCACTGGGAGCGCATGGGCTCAACCGATTAACAGCACTTCACGGTTGGGTCGCAGGTGACCGTATGCGGCGAGGTACCTGATCGGACTATGGGACCCGTGTCTGTGGACTACAACTGATGAAGAAGCTCGCACTCGGACCCCCTGCCTTTTCATACCTCCCGCCGTGAGCCACGTCGAATGCGGCGATCGTTACACAAAAATAATCCTTATAGCATGATTCAGTATTCACGTGCGATGGCTTATTAGCGTATTTCATGTATATTTTTGGTGTTTCTATACCGATTTCTACGATTCTTTTTTATTGAATAGATAATAATGTTAACTTTTTTAATTAGGGATGAGTGAGATTGTTATGTACGTAAGAGTAGACAAACATAATCAGAAAGCTCCGAACTACTAAGCTATCGGGAGTTTCACGTACTATTGTGAGTCAACCATAAAAGATAGACATATGCTGTCGTGAGATATTTTTTATATAATTTTAAGTAGAACATTTCCGTTATACATGATTTCTGTGTAGCTTTAACTATTAAGGCTGCACATGCGACGGAAGCTTAAAAAATGGAGTAATTTCTCCCGTTTCCACAACATTTCCCTTCACGGCTCTGCTCCTATCGATCGTAGCGTGATGAAAAGTATATTTTAACCTGCCCAGAAGTATGAAGAATGATTGTACCAAGTTTTGTTAAAATCCGTCGAGTAGTTTTTGTTTCTATAACGAACATACAGACAGACTGACAAAAATGTTACTGTTTGTATTTTTGGCATTAGTATCGATCACTAATCACCCCTGATAGTTATTTTGGGTATATATTTCATGTACAGAATTGATCTCTCTACAGATTTATTATAATTATAGATATATTATAAGATATCAAAAAAATTTAATGGTTCGCTTCGAATCCGTTCTTATTGAGAGTCAACATTACGAAATAAGTAACTCTATTAACTATAAAGTCAATTGGATGTATAGTTTCAGAGATATCGTGATGAGACAATATATATATATATATATATATATATATATATATTATGTTGAGCGACTGGTAGTTTTATTTTTATATAGCAAATTTCATTTTACTTTTAATGGCATGGCTTTTCTTAATATTTCGATGGATTAACAAAACCCTTTCGCTTTTGCTTCTATTCCTCAAATTATTCTTTTAATTCAGCAATCAAAATGGTTTTTAATATTTTTAGCACCAAAAAAAAAAAGGAATTTGATACCTTAGACTTAGAATAAAAATGCAATATTGTTTTAGAGAAAAGAAATTAATACGCACACATATGCGAAAATTTAATATTATAGATGTGTCTATCCGCTAGTGTGTGAGTGTTGTAATTTATTTACATTTTACCCTAAGATAAATGCCTACTCGTAAAGTTCACGCAAAAATGGCCTAACAAGAAAATAATAAAGCAGCCACGAATTTATTTCGGTAATCATCGATATAAATGACAAGTTAATATGGTCATGCAAACAAAAAGTTTTCACGGTTTAAGAATAGAATAAATCATCGCCATCTCTTAAATACTCATGAATTACCACAAAACAAGTGTTTCCACTTATGATTTTAGTTTTACCCTAGAATGTGTAGAAATAATCCCTAAAATATCTTAAAAAATCAAATTAGCCTTGTTCATTACACTTAATTAAAAAGAAATAAAGAACAACTGTTAACTTGAAGAACGCCTAAAGCTCTACCTATATTAGTAGATTTACCCAAAAAAAGTGCATAATATCTAAAGGTGAAAACACTGCATGGACGCACGGCATGCATTGGTGCTAGCGTTGGTGCTCCATAAACATTTTGTACCAAGGAGTCGGTGCCATTTTGTTTGTTCAATGACAAGTTTCATTTGCAGTATTATAATAAGACTGTGTTGGTAATAATATTCAAATAAATTGACATATTATTTTAAATATTTATGGCAAAATCCCACTAGTGCGAATAAAAGAAATTCCAACGCTGTAAGTCACTTATCCCTAAAAGAGTTGTGATAAATGCTTTACGGAGGTTGAAATGACGTGAAAAATGTTTCCTTGAGATAAGAAAATGAACAGCTGGAAGTATATTGTTACATTACATTTAAAATGGTTTAGAAATGTTAAAATGAAATAAATATAAAAATTTAAAGCAATTATGTCGTATTATCGCATAGAACTGAATATATGAGATTTAAAGTGATATAAGTAAGGGACAGAATGACATTATTTAAAAATATTTTTAATATACACCAAAAACGATCTCGTTAGCCTTCTGAATGCGCTAAATGATACACATTATAGTGAAGATTTGGCCACTGTTAGGTACGATTCTCCTAGTTAGTTATTTACAAAGACCACTCAGCCTACGAGACATGAAACCAATTTCCTTCATTTGTGAAAAAATCTATAATTTCGAGCCCTTTTTTTCCAAGTATTTTTTTAAAAACACGAAAATTTAAATTAAACTAACTGCTGTCATAATTTTTTATTCAAATAACCAGTTCAGTTTTGTCTATTATGCCAGTAGGATCAAAAACTTTTATCATATTTCATCAGTATGTTGTATCTATATATATATATATAATTTCCAAAACAAATTATTTCCAAAAACAATAACGAGCAAAGCTCGGTCATGCAGGTACTTATTTGTAAAAAGGTATCTAAAAACTAAAACACATTTAATTTATTAGGTCAGAACTTCCCTGAAAACGATATTGGATCTTGTTTCATTTTGTGGCAGCAAAATATTTAGATTGATTGATTTTAAGGAGCTCCGACCCGCGACAGGCCAACATAGTAAAACATACTTTTCATATTATGTCGATCCCTACTAATTTGAAGGTTTGATCTTGGGACTTTTTAATAGTTAACGCGAAAGATATTTTTACCGGAAATTGAAGGTGAAATGGGATTGGTAGATCAGGTGGGATCGTCGATATCCTCGGTATATGAGCTAGTTGACTAGCTCATAGGCCGGTAATGGTGGTCACTACAGTTAAATTTTCCATTTTTTTCAATTCCTTGATAAGTAGCCCCGAAAGTAGATTGTCCCACTGCACATGGTCGGGGAGCTTAATTTTTCAAAAGCATGATTGTCAATTCGTGTGGTGGCAGTTCAGAAGGTTTTAGTGAACTTATAAATTCCTGTGGGTAATTGACTACGTCTTCGATATTAGTCACGGTGTCAATAGGTTTTGTAGTTTTTGATATGGGCGGGGACTTCTTGGATAATCAGGTTCCTTATTTCGTTGACAGTATCATTCCTAGGCGACACTGTTGATCTAGAACAAAACCAATAAAAGACCTTTTCGAGCAAATTCTCGATTTCAGGGTATCTGCATCTATTTAAATTTCTAAATTATGAACTATTTGGCCTAGAGACCTATCCAGTAAGACGTCATAATTTCTGCTTAAATTTGGAGTGCGAAAAATTTCTTCCCCAAGTTTGAGCAGTTGTGATAAATCACTATCCGTGATTCCATGAATATGAGCTATCATATTTGTCCATAATTTAAAATTTTCAATCGAAATACATAAGCGAGAAAATTTCAAGTATCCTTTAATGATATTTGCTCGTGTACCTTTGTTAATGACGGGAAGAGTCTGTCGGAAACCTTCATCAAATACAAAAGTAATCCCGCCCATAAGAGCAGAGGAGTTTCTATGATCTTTTAAGGTTCTGTCCACGGCCTCTATACGTGCTCTATGGCTCATGGTGCATTCATCCTACATAATCAATGAGGCATCTACTATTAATTTACCAAGAGGCCCATTTTGGGGATAGATTATGTAGATTGTTGCTCAAGAGTTACGGATAGCGGAAGTTTAAAAGTAGAATGAGCGGTTTTTTCATCTTTTAAGATAGTTGCAAAAATTCCTGAAGAAGCAACTGCTATCGCTATTTTCCTCGATTGTCGTATCTTAGCAAGTTTCAAATGGGGAGCGCAAACTTCGAGAGCGACACGGACGGTTCCTGAATTAAGAAAGATTTAATAAGTAAAAAATTTTACTTAAATTAAATGGTTAATGTAATTGGTGGTTATGCATGGTACAGGTACTGATATAGGCCTGAATACGAAGTGATTAATATGGATATAACAAATAATAACAAGGTACGAATAATGTGCCTAGTTTGCACCGGCGTTACTTATTGCATATATTAACTTGAAAAACTAGTTACTGTGACATAACTGTAATGGTTAGGTATATAGTATCATACACTTTTTTGTGTATATTGATATCCTCTATAAAACTGTAGTATATCATATTTGCTCTATTGTTAATAGTTTCCGATATAAGGATTTTTCGGCGTTACTGTTGCATATTTTAACATGAAAAAGTAGTTATGTTGACAAAACTGTAATAGTTGGACATACAAGGGTGGATTGAAAAGTACTCGGCCTAACACAGATCCATTCAATTCTAAAAATCAAATCTACCCACATTATTTAGTTCAGTTCAGACTAGTTCATTGTGTGAAGTTCGAAACGTGTGCGATAATTAGTTGTGATTTTATAAATTTATTAACAAAGTAATCGGACATAATTTCCGCGAATGGAGCAAATCGAGCAGCGTTCCGTCATTAAGTACCTCCATAAGAATAGGCTATCATCAAAAGCCATCCATGATGACATGGTCAGTACATTAGGCGATTGTGCTTTGTCATATACATCCGTCAAAAAATGGATAGCAGAATTTAAGCGTGGTAGAGAGAGTGTGAAAGATGAACCTCGCTCTGGAAGGCCTTCGACGTCAACTACTGACGAAAATATTAAAAAAAGTACTTGATTTAATAACGGGAGACCGCAGATTAAAAATTAGAGAGATAGCCGAGATTATAGGCATCTCTTATGAACGAACTCAAAACATCATTGTCAACGAGTTGGGTTTCCACAAGGTGTCTGCGAGGTGGGTTCCACGACTGCTTTCAGTTGAACAAAAAAGGACGCGATTGACTATTTCACGCGACTGTTTGGAGTTATTTGAAGCCGATGCAGATGATTTTTTGAATCGTTTTGTTACTATGGACGAAACATGGGTTCATTACTGTACACCGGAAACAAAACAACAATCAAAACAGTGGAGAAGACCTGGTTCACCACCCCCTAAAAAGGCTAAGTCGATTTTGTCGGCAAATAAGGTGATGGCTTCAGTATTCTGGGACTCGAAAGGTGTGATTATGATTGATTATCTTGAAAGGGGTCAGACTATAAACTCTGATTACTACTGCACCTTACTACGTCGTTTACGAGAGGAAATAAAAGAAAAACGTCAAGAAATGCTCAGAAGAATAGTCCTGTTTCATCAAGATAACGCCCGTGTTCACACGTCAGTACAGTCAATGGCTGAAATTCACAATTGTGCCTATGAACTGTTACCGCATCCGCCGTATTCACCTGATCTGGCACCATCAGACTTCTTTCTGTTCCCTAACCTAAAAAAGCACTTGGGAGGTCAAAGATTTTCGACAAACGACGAGGTAAAAGCAGCTGTAGACGCATATTTTGACTCTAAGGAAGAATCATTTTTTTTCAACGGTCTAAATGCTTGGAAGGGTAGGTGGCAAAAGTGTATTGAACTTGATGGTGATTATGTAGAAAAATAAAAATATAACTGATTTAGTATGTGTTTATTTTCTTGGTTAGGCCGAGTACTTTTCAATTCACCCTCTATGATATCACATACCTTTTTTGTAGATATTGATATTTTCTATAAAACTGTAGTACATCACTTTGCTCTATTGTCAATAGTTTTTATATTTGTATATATCTATATAATATGTAGTATTGTATAGTTTTCCTTTCCTTGATCCGTATTTCTCATAGTCTGTCGTTGACTGGTTGAAAACCCAGTACACAACTTCCAAGCTTCGTAGTGATGATGAAACCAGTGCCGCCGTGACCCTAATGTCAGCACAGCTGTAGTGAAGTGTATATTCGTCTTTATCTATAATGCCAGTTCCCTGCCATCTGATTTCTTGAAGTGCTATTAGATCGAGGTTGTATTTCTTAAGTTCGCGGCCGACTTCATCCAATTTTCCAGCTTGTAGCATAGTTTACATGTACCGATTTGTAGGCTAAATCGTTTTTCCACGTGTATTTGCCGAGGTCTTTGGGTTTAAAGCAATCTGGATTTTCCGTATTGGACTTCGGAACGTTGGGCCAACAACCTTGTAGGGTTGTTGGCCCTACGAAGAACCCTCCTCATTATAAGACTAGATATTGTGCAACATTACTTTAAGCAGTCGGTTACCTGACCACCCCATATATACGACCTTGGGTATGCGTCTCCGGCTGCTCCTCCATACAAGCGATCTATACACGAACACCTTCCATAACTTAATTTATTTTATACATGAAATCTCTCCATGACTTAGACAATTTTTAACCAATTTACCAATTATTTTAGAAATGTTATTTATCTTTATTTTTATAATATTTTCAACTTTTATTTCTATTTATATTTTTTTAATTGTTTATTTTTAAAAGACAATATTTTTCCTTTAATTTACTTACACTTAGTGTCCGAAATGTATTTATTTTAACTTTATGCTTATTAGTGCAATTTTATTGTTTAATATAAGATTCCTTCGGCTTTTTCCTTTGCAGCATGGACCAGTGAGTCGTCCTCTCTGTGCAGAGATGGAGAGGTGATCAGCTTCACTTCCATTCAGAGAGAAGTTCCCTAGGACAGCCTTTGCGAGAGACCCGAATGCACCGTTTCCTGAAGGAAGGCGAACTAGCTTCTTGCTAATTCGGCCGATGTGCACAGAACTTGCCTTGGAAATGACTCTTTTGAAGGACCCGGTGGCGGAATCATACTTATTTTTAAGAGCGCTGTTGTTTACATCCCGAGACGTTTATTCGTCAGCCCAGGCCCGAAAGCAATCCTGATTATAGCGTGACCTGCAGAGAATAATGAGATCGCCGATCCGTTTGTTGAGTAGTAGTGTAACGGCTGATCATGAGGTACCGGGTTATAATCTTGAGGTCGGGTAGTTCCCATTAAAAAATTCTCGGTAGCTGCCCGGAGTCAGGAAGTTGGCAATGTGTCGACCCCATGCCTCGGAAAGCACATAAATCCGTTGGTCCTGCACCTGATCTCTCTCCGGTAGTGTCGATTTACCGTCCTGTCGGACCATGAGGGTAGGGGAATAGAGAGTGCACCTATGCTTGCGCATACACTTGGGAAATATAATTCTGTCCTGCGCCGCCGGCTAGTCTCCGTTGAGGCAAGCCGCCTTGCCCAAAATTCGGTCTGGAGAAGGACACTAGGAATATAATCATGATATAAGTACGAGTTTTGTAGTACAACTGTCTTACTGGACAATACAGGAAAATAATAACAAGTGTATGTTGACCAAGAATGTTAGTCAAAATTAACTTTGACATAAACATTTTGAATTTTTAATTTAAAAAAAAATATCAATTTTCTAACTACAAGTCTAAATAAAAATATTTACTCGTAATTCTTTAAATGGACTTAAATAAAAATTACTTAATTTGAGGAGAAATCTGATGGAAATAAACAATAAAGAAACGCTTTGATCTCTTAGCTCCGCTTTGTGTAAATTTGCTTTAGACTCTACAGGCACTAATGTAGCTCAGCACATTTAAATGTGGCTGCGGTTCGCCGTTCCTTTATTGTGGTTGCAAATTCATGGCTCATTGCTCTGCGGCAATTTTAGAATCTAGTAAAATAAACGACTAAATTTTGGTAAATAAAAAGATTAAACTACCCATGTAAACTAAGAGGAATTATTGTCAGTGCAATTATATTATGCAATTACCTAGATTATAAAGGCTTAAATAATATGAATCATTTTTAGTTAAAATGCTCGGAACGACTTAAGTGTTTTTAATGAAGCGGTAATAGACGGCCTTGCTACTACAGTGAGTATTGACTCTCTAGTGAGTTCTTATTTCCCAGAAATATATTTTATATCTCAACAACCGTCTCTTCTTGCAAAATCTTCCTTCACCGTTTAGCACGTGCTTATTCTAAACTTAAAATAAGAATTTACTAAAGCTGTATTTTCGTCACCTGAATTTGATGACAAGTTAGTAAAAGTAATGTAAAATATCATAAAAGCATCTGGTTTTCGCTTTGACTTGCAATACGATATTCAAATTAAAATGGACACTATGTCCTACTGGATGGTAGGATTCTTTTTTTGCAAAGAAGTCCGTTTTAATATATAATGCCCAACTCTATAATTTTACAGCTAAGCAATAAAGCGTGCACTGCTGTGTGTATAGCCAGAATAATTATAAGATGCGACGCATTTTAATTTTGTGTAGCCCCACCGCATCTATAATATGAATGTGGCATGAATTGGTCGTTTCGACCGGAAAAGGATAACTTTATCTATCCTCGATTAAAATATTAATGCAGAAGTGTTATCATACTTAGGATTAAGATAGATTGTTTCATTACCAGTAAAAGGGATCGGTTCTTTACAATCATAATACGAAACACAGCAGCATTAAAATGCTATTTTACGCTGGTATTCTGTGAGAGTGTGGTCCACCCCCGGTCTACCCATTCGTGTTTCAACCATAACATAACTGCAGTAGGGCTCTACCACGTATAAAATTACTTTCATTTATTAACAATAATAAGTAAATTGACCTTTTAAAACAAATTAAAATTCAGCTCATGTTAATTTTTTAACTCCTCCTGACATTTTCCCTGCTTGAATATTTAATAAGATATCTTCATCAATAACTTTTAAAGGCTAAAATCATTAGTTTTAGTTTAAACACTGGAATAAAGCTCACTTTATCAGCTACCACCATGTTTTGTCTCCTTATTTTTGGACATTATATCGCAATGTATAGATGTCGCACTTAAGTTTGAAAACTCCTAAAGTATAATGGCCTTTTTTTTTAAGTTTTTCTTAAGTTATGGAGGGTGTTCGTGTATAGATGACTTGTATGGAGGAGGACCCGGAGACGCATACCCAAGGTCGTATATATGGGGTTACGACGACTGCTTAAAGTAATGTTGCACAATATCTAGTACTATAATGAGGAGGGTTCTTCGTAGGGCCAACAACCCTACAAGGTTGTTGGCCCAAGGTTCCGAAGTCCAATACGGAAAATCCAGATTGCTTTAAACCCAAAGACCTCGGCAAAGACACGTGGAAAAACGATTTAGCCTACAAATCGATACATGTAAACTATGCTACAAGCTGGAAAATTGGATGAAGTCGGCCGCGAACTTAAGAAATACAACCTCGATCTAATAGCAACCTAACCTAGCCTAACCATTACAGTTATGTCACAATAACTAGTTTTTCAAGTTAATATATGCAACAAGTAACACACAAACTAGGCACATTATTCGTACCTTGTTATTAATTGTTATATCCACACCTGTACCCTGCATAACCACCAATTACATTAACCATTTAATTTAAGTAAAAATTTTTACTTTTTAAATATTTGTTAATTCAGCAGCTGTCCGTGTCTCTCTCGAAATTTGCGCTAACCATTTGAAACTTGCTAAGATACGATAATCTAGGAAAATAGCGATAGCGGTTGCTTCGTCAGGAATTGTTGCAACTATCTTAAAAGATGAAAAAACTGCTCATTCTACTTTTAAACTTCCGCTGTCGGTAACTCTTGAGCAAAAATCTACACAATCTACAATTTAATTAAATCAGGGTACTGCGATTTCTGGACCGCGCGATATCCTATTTGAGCTATTATAATCTTTAACGCATTATCAAAATTTACCTACACAGATCAAACGACATTTCCTAAAAATGAATCCTCGCTAGATCGATGTATATGAAAATCTTTGGAGCCATTTCCGAGATAATGATTATATATATATACAGTGTGTCCGGTTGCCGGTTTACGGAGCTTTTATTGCTGTAAAATATAATCAATTTCATCGACAAATCATGTCTAAAATCTCATTTATACCTAGCTGTATTTAAATGGCAGCCATTTAAATTTTTCTGTGTCACCACCTCGAACCCGCGCATTAAAATTACAATATTCACCAATATAGAAGTCTTACATTCTTAAAAGATGTCTCATTGGATAGATAAAGATACGCGTAATAAAATAAAAGCAAACTTTCAACTGCAAAATTGTATTTAGATCCTAAAAAGACTTTTTTAATGAAAAAAGTAAGTCATTTACCTAATGATTTTTTACATTAATCAAATAGATCATAACATATCCTAACCAAAAACATAAAAGTCTTAATTGTAACCAAAAAAAAAATATTATAACTGTTTGAATACGACCTTTGAA
Source organism: Parnassius apollo (assembly GCA_907164705.1). Classification (NCBI taxonomy): domain Eukaryota; kingdom Metazoa; phylum Arthropoda; class Insecta; order Lepidoptera; family Papilionidae; genus Parnassius; species Parnassius apollo. The sequence continues at coordinate 9,452,146 of CAJQZP010001697.1, forward strand.
AAATTTGTCGCCCTGGTTGCAGACTGACAAAGTGAATTGATGAGAAGAGTAAAACACAACATTTCAAAATGCACGTAACTAAAAAGTTATTTATAAAAACTGTTCGAAATGAACTCCGCGATGTTGTAGACATGTTGTAGCCCTAATTGCAACATTTTGAGTTGCACTTCTGATCATATAACGATCTTGTCGCAATTAATTTCCAACTTCGATTATTTTATTAATCAACTCTTCTCGTAAGTTTGGCACGTTCGCATAAACTCTTTGCTTCATAGTGACCCATAGAAAAAAGTCTAAGGGAGTTAAATCCGGTGAACGCGGAGGCCAAGCGACCCTTCCACCGCGACCAGTCCACGGCGAATAGCGCTCATTTAAATAATTTCGCACATTTACTGCAAAATGTGCAGGTGCTCCGTCAAGTTGGTGAATCATTCTTGCTCTGTGAGTTAAAGGAAGCTCCATTAATTCTTCCAAAAACTGTGTTTGCAAAAACTCTAAAAATCTTGGGCCATTCATAGTTTCTGGTAAAATTATCGGCCCAATTAAAATATCGTCTTTTCACTTCGCCCAAACCTTCACTCGAATTTCATGTTGGAAAGTACTTTCTCTAACAGCATGAGGGTTGTTTTGAAGCCACAGATGCTCGTTACGTATGATTTGTATAACCCGATCTCGTGAAAGTGGCTTCGTCAGTTCACAAAATTCTTTTTAAAAAATCTGCATCTTGTCTTGTTCTTCTATTGATCCACGAATAAAAAACTGCCCTTATAGCATAATCAGGTTCGCGAATGTCATGTACCCGCCGAAAATGGTAAGGATGCAAACCTTCCCTCTTTAAAACTCTCCACACTGACCATTTTGTTAAATTAAGCATATTGCTTATTCGTCTTACACCGAGTCTGGGATCTTGTATAATTAAACGTAATATCTCTTCTTCCTCCTCAGGTGCCACAAGCCGAAATCTTTCATTAGCGGGTCTTCTAATCCCAAGTTTAGCTATCCGCAAATGTATCCTTACATAAGTGCGAGCATTTGGTGTAGGCCTGTTGGGAAAGATTCTGGCGTACACTGTGACAGCTCTGTTTGCGTTGCCGTTGCACAATCCATACACGTGGATATCAGCGACATGCTGGTTTGAGTATTTATCATCTTATGCAATTTAGACAAAAAGTACTGCATCAATTTTGCAAATTTTTAGCTGAAATGATTGAACTAAATTAGCGAGGTGTCATGTCATGTCGCGCGGCGCAGACACGTGACATATGCGGGTGAAATTGCGGGGCACAGCTATATGAAATATTTTTAAAGCTTAAAACAATTTTAAAATTTTTGTTTCTGTTTTTCTGTTTGTTAATCTCTGAAATGGCTGAACCAATTTTGTCAGGACTTTCACGGGTAGATAACTGATGTTATAAGGAGTAACTAAAGTTAAATATTATAGTTGTACGCTGGTATCCCGACGGATGTCAAGACGGCCGAAACTGTTGACCCGCCGGGAAACCAGCGCAGACTAGTAAGACATATTTCGCGCTATTTTTAACTGTAAAAATATTTCTCTCTCCTTTTTTCATATACTAAAATGCTAAGGAGTAAATGGGCTAGCAATAAATCACACCGTTTGCAATAGAGCTCTGAAATATGAGGCCCTTTTTTAAGAATCACAGAGCGATAGTACTTTGTACCTAAGTTTGAAAACATGTGTTGTGTAAAAATATTGTATGACACTTGTAAATTTTATGCTTTCAATTGGTTTATTATATTATAAGCTGTAAATAAAAATAAAAATAAAGACCAAATATCTTTTTCGTTTTATTTCGTAAAGAAAAAATATAAACTTTTAGACGTTGCCATGTTTAGAATGAAGACTGCAGCTGCAGTTTATAGTCTTTTGATGAAAAACATTAAAAGAAAACAATAAAATGGATAATAGGGAGTAATATCGAACTCAAAATTATGAATAATTTCAATTAAAACAGAAGATATTTGAATCTAAAGATTAAAAGGCCAAAACCAAGCCTGCGTCTGTTGAACGACCGGGAAACCATCAACAGTATCGGCCATATTGCGAATTTTTTGTTTAACAGATAAAGAGTTAGTCTTATTTTTATGTTAGAAAAAGAATGCATGAAATTCAAACGTAATAAATTTCACGCGGACGAAGTCTCGGGGAACAGCTAGTATAAATATAAATCGGAACCATTACGAATGGAACATACAGACCAGAAACAATAATTTGTAGACATATGAAATAATTTTTAAATAATTGTACTGGATCGGTTATGTGGTGAATATTAAATGATTGAAAAATTATATATAACGTTGTTTACCTTTAATATCATAGTTTTCTGTAATTATTATAATATATTTATTAATCGTATTTTTAAAGTATAAAGAAGATTTATTTTTAAAAAAAATTAAAATTTTTGCTTATATAAAAATATATATTTACGTTACGAGCTTGAGGTTCGTGACAATAAAAACTGCCGATTAAATTACCAAAATTAACACTTTAATTCACTTTACACCAATTAAAACTTAAAAGACACTAATAATTAATCACACTGATTCACTTTATTTCGCTCCGAAGCTTTGCTTGTCTCGCCAAATTCAATACTGCCCCGATCGCGTATTGCAGAGCATTTAAATATACCTTTTTCACCGAAACATCCAAAACATTCAAGTAAATACGCACACCATCCGACCAGGCGCCGAAAGTTCGAGTGTAGGGCTTCTAGTAAGCTTAGTTCTTCAATTCGATACTAGATGGCGCTGTTGGTTAAAAGATGTCAGATGCCAGTCATGTCATTTTCTGGAAAGGTCTCCTTGCTCTGTTACCCGACCCTAGATGGCGCTAGTGCCAGACGTCAACTTAGGCGTGTAACACTTAGATACATTACACTAATTTAAGAACTTCGTTATTAAGCTAAAAGAAAAAGGTTTATTATTTTTTTGCTTTTCAGTTTTTTTTCGGCAGTTTAATTTTTTTGTTAAAATGTTTTTATTTTATAATTCTTTGGTAGCTACAATCTACTTATTACTACATGCTCAACTTTTGATTACTTTTAAAATAGCTACTTACCTTACTTTGGCCATTAACTATTATATAATCATACTACTATTTGTTTAAAGCTGTAATCGACCTCGAAAATAAAATGTTTGCCAAAGGGCAGGCATATGTGGCACTGAGTAGAGTAAAAACAATTGAGGGTATTGCTTTATCTGATCTAAAGCCAAATAAGGTATTACACAAACCTCACGATGAACGAGCTTTATCAAAAATGCAGAGACTGACAGGTCTAACGCTCATTCATCGTGAGGTTTTTTTTGTAATGTACATTACATTACAATCATTATGTAATGTAATATACAATTCACCATTAAAAAATTTTAGCAGAATTTTTGGCAACGGTATGGTGCCAAAAACGCTGCCTACGTTTCGGCACTGAATAGCTATCTGGAATTAATATTTACTCGAGAAAAAAAAACCAGCCATTGTCACTAGGGGCAACCACTAGAACATAATTAATCAGAGTTAGTCGAAATAAAGTTATTATTATAATCATCATTATCGTTGCAACAATTCACAAGTCCATTGCTGAACACATGCCTCCCCCAAAGACAGCCACAAAGCACGGTCCTGAGCCACCTGCATCTATCGACTTCCTGCATGTTTCACCTAGTCGTCACTCCATCTAATGGCGGGCTGTCCCACACTTCGCCTACCGGTGAGAGGCCACTACTCGAGTACTTTACTTCCTCATTGCTTGTCGGTGTTTCGAGCTATATGGCAGGCCCATTACCACTTTTGCTTACTAATCTATAGGGCTATGTCGATTACTGCGAATAAACTCATTTCTAAGTTTGACACGCAGAGAAACCCCGAGCATAGCCCTTTCCAAAGTTTGCTGAGCGACCTAGAGCTTACTCATATGGCCAGCAGTGAAAAACCACGTACGAGATCTATAAGAATTGCAACACGCGCTGGTTGAACAATCTCGTTTTCAAGATTTTAGGTATACCTAACGAGAAGCTGTGTCGTAATCTCCAGAACGCTACCCAGCTGATTCAACTGAATTGACTGATTGACCTCTTGGTCGAAGTTGGAGTTACTTAGTCGGACTATTTGTCCTAAACACTTTTAGTTAAACACTCGTCAACAACTTTGATCTTAGTGCTCCCAGCAACAACTGGCATAGGTGTGACAGGGACGTTACACAATATCTTTGTTTTGTCCATCTACATCTTAATAACTATACGTTGGGAGGCACTATTCAGGTTATTGATTATATTGCTTAGTCCACTTAGTCCACTAGCGATTCATACACGGTTAAATTCACATCGTAGGCTAAACTCTATACCGTGTTCTTTCCAGTCAAGTAGCTTGAAAACGTATTCCAATGGAGTGGTGAAGAATTCTGGGGATATAAAATTACCCTATCTTGCACCTTTCTGTAGTTGGATATGTTTCGTACTCTGGTTCTATAAACGGATAGCCATCGCAGCGCTACTTTATAAATACTTGAGTACTTTGATATACCGACAGTCCACTTAGCACCACTGAAATGACTGCAGCGCCGCCCAAATTTCTACGGATTCTAAGGCTTTCTTACAGTCTATGTACACAAGATAAAGAGGCAGATTGTACTCTTTGGTCTTCTGTACAATTTGTCGAAGGGAATGTGTGTAGTATGGAAACCAGCTTTTACTGGAGGCTAAAATTCATCTAGTCTGCATGTGAGATAATTCTTTATGTCTCGAAAATAGGGCGTCGATGCGGCTCAGAACAATACCATTTCCAATACCAGGCTTTCTTGGAGAACAATACCGCCGTACTTTTGTTTCAAGCATTCGAAGTAATCTCACCATGGAGTGACAATATTTTAATCATTATCTTTTATGTGGTGGAGCCACGCTGGAGCTATATTAAGTTTGTAGCACGGATGGGTCGGTTCGACCAGTGAAGGACCACGCATTCACAGAATACCAGTGCAAAATACCAGCTTCATATTGCTTTGTTTATTACGGAGACCCATTTTTACTGGAAACGATGCATTCCGAAGTCCTCAGGAACCACATCGCATTTGCATTTTGATTCTTTAACGAGGATAAAAAAAGTATGCCACAGCATCCACTTACCATCAGGTGGTCTATGTGTTCGTTTGACACCCTTATTCAATAGAAAAAAATCAAGTGAAGATAAACTAATTAATAGTGGATGTGGTCAAAAATATATAAATTCTAAGGCGATTATTATTAAATAGAAGTCTTTGAAGCACGACTGTAGGTAAAAGGGCCATATGGGAGGGAGCACAATTCATTTGTTTAGAAAATTTTGTTCAAAGACTACAAATAGTCTGTGAACTGGTGCTTCACATCAGCCATATGTTCTTTCACGCGGGTTTTTATAGATATTTTTTTGACCTACGTAAGATAGACCACATTCACAATCTAGCTTGTACACTCCTGCAATAAGTTTATTTAACGCGATAAAATCTGTAAATATAGTTTTATTCAATTTGAAGTGTTCGCGTAAATTTAAGATTCAAGAAGAAGAAGCATTCCCATCATCATATTTTTGTGAACGTTGATTTAGTGCCGTGACAACGCTGCTTACTAAAAAAAATCTTTTGCATGTTACCGAATACGGTGATTTACGACTGTTTGTGAGTAAAATCGAACCTGATATCAACAAACTTGTTAAAAAAATCATCAAATTCATCAATGTTATTAGATTACTTTTAAAACTAAAATTGACCTATCTATATTGTTTCTTTTAATTTTATTAAAATATATTTTTAATATGATATAGTTGCGTTTTAATAGATTTTCTATAAAAAACCTAAATGAAAAACTTCTGAAAGACTTCAAGTCCTGATTTTCTACCCACTTTCAGTAGCACAGCAGTAATTATATTCTCGCCCGGTGCCGTAGCGTTTATTAAGGTGATGGGGAGCCATTTTAATCTCGCTCAGACGTACTCTAAGTTTTATAGATCCAGGTGTTATAGTTTTATCTCTATATAGTATGAAACAAAGTCGCTTCCCGCCACGCTTAGATCTTGTAAACTACGCAACAGATTTTCATGCGGTTTTCATCAATAGATATAATGATTCGAGAAAAAGGTTTATGTGTAGGTAATGCTTGCATATTACAGTAGAGAAAAGGCGAGAATAATAATATATAAAAATGAGTTTATGTTTGCTAGTCTCGCCTAAACTAAAATAAGGCTCGACCGATTTGGTAAATTTTGTTTGTTTATTGAAATGGGTCTTTAGATGGTAAAGATTCACGTTTAGGCTCGATAAGTGACACTATTGTCGAGATGAAGTAATCCTCCGTGCGAAGCTGGGTGCGGATCGCCAGTTTAGTTTAATTTATTATTATATTTTTTTAAACAGTAATCTATTGCGTTTTAGCTTAGTTGATATAAAAATTTAGTAACCGTTAACTGTAATGACCAAATTAGAATTTGCCTACTACAAATAAAACAGCTAATGTGAATACAGTGCATCAGTACTGCTGACAAGCATGTCGATTTAATAATAATTAATTATGCACGTAGTGACGAGACTGAACGTGGCTCAAACTAATTTATCTACCACATTATTGCTAAATTTGCTTGCACTTCGCTTCTGATATATTAACTATAATAGCAAGTAAAGTGTAAACACATTAGAGCGTTGCTTGATTTTATTAATTAAAACATACGATCACCTAATATATGTGAACATAAACTTTCATTAATAGATTTTATTACGGTAAAATCGATATTTGCTTTCAAATCACTTAACACGTTTCCCATGTTAAATGATTTAAAAGAAAACTTGAAATTCTTATAAGCAGCCCGGAGTCAGTACTTTAGTGGTGTTTTATCCCTGTGCCCCAGGAATCACGTAAATTCGTTGGCTCTTCGTCCAATTTCTCTATATTTGTGTTGGATTACCGTCCCATCGGACTACGAAAGTAAGGGAATAGAAAGTGCACCTGTACTTGCGCACGCTCTTGTGACCCGTATTCTTGTCGCGCGTCATTAATTGAAGGTATTATTACGGTATTCCCTTGGTATTTACGTACGTACTATATAACACTATTACCGAAAGGTTCGTAAATAATATCTCAATGTCCTACACAAATGGCTAGGCACCGTTGAGATAGGTCAATATTGTGTTGTATATATTACTATGCATTGTATTGGAAACGGTAAGAAAATAAAATAACTAAAAGTATTGGCGCTCAAAACACTAACATCTAAATACTCAAATAATTAAAATATTCATTTCATTTTATATAATTCATCTTAAGAGCCCACTTACATTTAGGAGTTACGCAAATTTAGATATTTTACGCTCAGAACAGGCGACGACCTACGCGAGCGATGCTTTATTTCATATTTATTTTAGTACAGCGACTAACCGATCAAGATCTTCCATTATACAAGTTTTTTTAGGATGGGGGTCAGTGGATGATAAATTTTTGGTGTGTAATTTTTATGTTATCTAATTATTTTACTATCATTTATTTGATAATTATTCATTATTTATGAAACTTAATGTTGAAATAAGTACACAAACATATTTTAATTGTTCCGTAGAAATCGATTGTTAACCGATGTTGGTTAATGATCGATTATATCTACTAACGGTAGCAAAGTGGTATAATAAATAAATAGTACGGTTACAACTTGTTTTCATAAATAAAATAACCAAATGTAACTAATATTTTTTTAATCGGTACTTACAGTCAATTACCATATTTTCTTATGATAAAACTATTTGCCGTAACGACATTGACCGAGCTTATCTCGTGTCAATAATATCTAGCATGACACACTTTTTATAAAATGCTTGTAACTTGGGTAACATATTAACAAAAATCAAAATTTGTCATCTTTGTAGATTTTTAGTAGTTTTACTGCATAATCTGAGCTAGTACATATGGCAGGCATGCAGACATTTTTATTCTCCATTATCATTTCTCCAGAGTAGTAACATTTCTCTTTTTACGTTTAGTGACACATTGATAAAATCTTTATTTTTCCCTATTCTCTATTTTTCCCCATTCTGACTGGTAAGAAAGCTCAGCTACAATTAAAATAAATATAATGAGTTATCTATCTGGTATAATTATAATGTGCAAACTTTCTTACTAATTGAAATACACTGTACGAAAGTAAATACTTCCAACGACAAAAACTGCAGGCATAATTGACGACGATCTAACACGCATGAAATAGCATCGCCACGCCAATCGATGCACATTACGATAATATCGAAACGAGACGGAAAGCGTGAAATCAAGTGACACAACTTCCAGAACAGTCTGAGCAGTCAAATATATGGTACTTTTATTTTTTTATAGGATAGGGTGACAAACAAGCACGAAGTCCACCTTATAATAAGAGGTAACTGTGGCCCATAGATATCTACATCTATCATCGATTAAGAATCTAAATGCAGATGCGTTGTCACCCGTGAGGACTTAGATGGAATGCCTTGTTTCCAGTAAAAAGGGTCTCCGGTTCTCTGCACTCACCATATGAAACACAGCAGCATTAAGTTTTTGACGCTGGTATTCTGTGAGAGCGTGGTCCTTCCCCGGTCGAGCCGACCCATTTGTACTACAACTATACTACTAATATAACTGCAACGTGGCTCTACCATGTAAAAATTATTAATTATTTGATTGATTAAAATAATAGTGACGTGTTAAAAAGTAAAAATCATGGTATAGTTTAAGCAAATGTTGATAATTATTTTGGTGTAAATTTTATTTTTGGAGATATTGGTGCTTTTGTCGAAGCTTTTTCGGTTGTTAATTGAATTATGACATTTTTTTCCCTCACGTGGAAGGCATACAAAATTTACTCTGAGATTATTTTAGTAGAGAAAACAAACTATTTTTACGAAGTAATTGTTATTTCAAGTAACAAACCAAAAACATATAATTTCAACCTAAAATTTAACTATCACACATTTAAAGATGTAGGAAAATTATGTCACAAAACCTTCTTTTAATTCAACGCTAACGCCATCTAGTTGCGAATAATACTAATGACTACTACTAACTGCTAACATATTATAAACTAGCTTTTAACCAGCGTCTTCGCTCGCGTGGGCTTGAAATGGGTAACATAAATAATATCATTTCGTGCTAAAATTAGCAAAACTGGATCATATAATGATTTCTTGAACGACGCTCCGGGAAGTCTGCAGTCTGCGAATATATTCAAGATCGTCTCCACCATTGCATTGGATTTGATAAACCACAAATCCTCGCAAAAGAACACCGATTCCTACCAAGGATGATACGCGAGGCTATTGAAATTAAAAAAAAACAACCAACCCATCCCCCAAAGAAGAAGGCTCCATCTGCTTGTTCAACAAAATTAAACTCAAACCCAAGCATACTATGTCAAAACGACTACAAATATCTGGCCTATTTGACAATGGGGGAAGCCTATGCCTATCAGTAGCGGATAGATCAATTAAAAGTAAAAAAGTAGCACTCTAGATACATCCCACCACTGGGCACAGGCCGCAGCTAATTTTATGACAAAAATGAGGCGATTGAGGTGACCCCAACTAAGATGAAATATTTTTTTCACTTCTCAGGTTTCCTTACGGTGTTTTTCTTTACCACCGAGAACGTGGTAAATCGAAACTTCGAATGTGGATCGAATTTGGGTTGCTTACGCACTAAGAAATTTACGTTTGGATTGGTTCTATTACTGGTTTTGACAGATGACTTTCAAGATTCTATCAATGCAATTCTACTCATAGTTAAAATTAAAATAAATCTTTGTTTAAAATTTGCTTTCTTCGATATTTATAGTACTTTTTCGCAAGAACCTGTGCCATTTATTCGTGTAAGCTATGAAACTGTTCACAAATAAGTGTATTTAATATATAGAGTATTTAATGTCTGAAAACATAAAATCTATCTCAATGTATTAATAATTGTATTAAAAGTCTCATTAAAAGTATTAAATGCTGCGTCATCGGTATTACGAATTATTCCATTAATTAGGGAAAAAAATCTCACAGTGAACTTAATTTTCAATTACTTATATCGGACTTGATACAAAAAAAAATTGTGAAATATTGCTATGCCGATAGACACACAAGCTATTCAACTTAAGACCTTATCTCTGAAAAAAGTTTAGTGTACACAGTTTTGTTCGTAATTTTTCTAAATATGACAATTGTGATACATGATAAATCATGCGGTTAATGGCCACCGATTTCGATATTTCAAGTCTGACAATTTTAGATGCTGCAATAGTAAGTATACAGTAAAATTATATTTAATTTGAACAGTTACTTATTATTTATTTATTTAGCAGTAAGTAGATGGCACTATTATAACATAAAAACTATGAAAAACAAGATGGTGCCCTCTAGTATTCTACTACAATAAGCTGACGTGCAACTGGCGTGGCTCAATCAATCATCAAAGCCGCAAACATATACACATTAAATAAATTAGGCATAAAGTTATATAGAATCTATAAAAAAAATCTGCTTCTGTCAAAAATACACTATCAGTGCTCCTAGTGGTATGTAACAAAATATATATAATTATAAATTTTAAGGTCCGACTAATAAACAATTCCTTAGTGGTTTGATCTTTCATTTTTGGCACTTTTAGTTATATTTATATTTCGGCTTAATAATTTATAATATAATTCTTATAAAATAAAACTAATAATACAGAAAAAAATATTAACCATTACATTTTCCTAAGATATTAACTTTCCCGCCCTGAAATCTGTCAAATATTTCACCTCATAACAAACTGGCGCTGCACTGTTGTGGCAGAAAACGTCGTTGCGTTTATTTATAATTTTTTTTATTTTTTTATTTATTTATTTAACATATTATACATGATAAAAAGGATATAATATGGTACAACATAAGCTCAATGAAAAACTTTACCGTGTACCACAGACCACCGACATATTTTTATTTAAATATGAGCTACACCTTAATCTACAAAGATATGTTTAACGCAACACTATTGAACACTAAACAGCAATTGGCACGGTCAACACGCGGTAAATCGGCAATACATACGTAGTAACCTCATAGTGAACAAGAAAGGTGTGAGTCTTGCCACCGCCCACTTCACTGCGTCAAAAACCGGTCGTTCCTGCGTTGCGTATACAGGAGGTATCAATTAGTTAGTTACTTAATATTAAATTATTTAATAGTAAACGAATATAATGATTATTCTTAGGTTGTATATCATATAGGTAAATATAAGAAATATAGTAAGTGGGGATTATAGTATTTAATTATATATATAAAATAAAAAACGAATACGTACAAAAACTTTTATAGGTTGTAAATTAAACTTAAAAACATCCTTAATTTTATGATTTTCAATAGATGTCACTAAAATTTATAAAAATAGTAATTAGTTCATATAAAAGGACAATGTCCAAAATCGCCCTGTGAAATAAAAGCATCCGACACACACGATAATTTATCAATTTTTTTTAATTAGTTGCAAATACTTTAATGATGCGTACTAGTTGCATGCCAAAATGATATTAAAAAGTATTCTAATCGACTAATAACATCAATCGCCAAATGTCACGTGGTGTGTAAAAAATGACTAGGGATGCCCATTCGATTGTAATCGATCTTTTGATTTTTTCATCAGTACATCTGTTGCATATTTTTAATCTAAATCACATTTTGAATAAAGTGCAAATAGAAACTACAGTAAAAAAGTCTGTTAATTTTCTTTTTGTTTTTCCCTAAAAGTATAATTTACAAAACCTCCTATACCCAACGAATGAGGTCATACTCGATTTTAAAATAAGTAATTATATAGAATAATGCTGAAGTGAACAAAACCTAATTATTTCATCATGATCATTATTCAGGGTTTTCTAATGATTTAAAGTGTGTGTTTCACCTCTAACTAAACGATTACTTACGAGTTTACGATAATTAACATTTTAAAAAAGTTTTCTTTAATAAAAGTAATATTGCAAACTAGATACATATATTAAATTTAATAATATTACGAGTACAGAAGAAGTAAAGAAGTATATATTACCAGTTAAGTAGGACATTTTCTTAATTGTTATGGTATTAATATTATCGTATGACAAAGTTCATAAGTTCCTTCCACAGTGGGACTAAAAATAAAAATTCACCAAAACCAAAAACGCTTAAAGAACTCACCATACTATTTAACAGAGGACTACCCCCTAGAAGTCTTGAACAAACGCAGAGAACTACAAACCCAATTGAAAGTAGAAAGAGAGTCGGGTAATAAAGCTTTTATAAAAAACGACAGACTCATTGTATTACCCAACAAAAATAGGGATATATCAAAATACCATACAAGCAAAAGAATTTTATCTGTATCGTCCGAATCAGAGACACATGATTGCCAAAACACCACAGAAAACATAAAACAAACCATAAAGAAATGCAAGACAACTACTACAAAAAACTACATTCTGCAAAAAATAAAACTTGTTTATAATACTGAAAGCATTTCGCAAGATCAAGCACTGACAGTAGAGCACAATGAAACAGAATAGCAAACACAAAAGGCCCCTCCAGCTCCAGCTCTCCCAATCCGGCCGGTCCCCGTGGGAGAAAAAGACCAAAACCCTTCAGAGACAAACACCTCAAATAAGCTAGAGCTAATGAACAATAACTTTATCAACACATGCTCGCCTATTAGAATTAACCGAAGCCCTGAAAAAGACAAAATTTGATATAATAGGCCTCTCTGAAACTAGAAGGCTAGGAAACTCAATCCAAGAATATGAAAATATTCTCTTTTGTTACATAGGAGAGACCCCAGGCCTTTGTGGCGTGGGTTTTCTCGTGAAAAAACACCTCAAAAACCATATCGAGAGCTTTACCGGTCTTTCAGAACGAGTCGCTATATTGACGCTAAAAATAAACAATTTCAGAATAAGTATAATACAAGTTTATGCCCCGACAGACGCTGCAAACGATGCTGAAATAGAGTTTTTCTATGAAACCATCGACAAAGCCCTTAAAATATCAGAAAAGAAATTAATAGTTATGGGGGACTTTAACGCCAAAATTGGTCAACCAAAACCAGAAGAAAACTTAATAATGAAAAACCACGGATACGGCACAAGAAACAATAGAGGCGCACGACTAATAGAATTCGCATACGAAAACAAACTTTCAATAATAAACACTTTTTATAAAAAGAAAAATAATCAGAGATGGACGTGGCGATCTCCAGACGGTACCTGTAAAAACGAAATAGACTATATTCTGACAAACTTACAGAAAAAAAGTAAAGTTACAGCCTATATACGTCCCACTGCTGGGCTCAGGCCTCCCCTCATTTCTGAGAGGGTTTAGGGCAAGGAAGTGTCCGCCGCGCTGCCCAAATGCGTGTTGACGAACTTCACATGTCTTCGAAATTTTTTTTTCTTATTCCTCAGACATGCAGGTTTCCTCACGATGTTTTCCTTCACCACCGAGCACGTGGTAAATCAGCACTTAAAATTGCAATTAACAATTTCATTGGTGCCGGCGGGGATAAAACCCGGGTTACTCGCGTTCAAACTTACAGAAGAACGTGCAAAATATACAAGTCGTCAATTTGAATTTCCCTACGGACCACAGACTTTTAAGAGCAACATTTCTTATACAAAAGCTTAAAGTAAACAGAATAAATTATGTAAACAGCTCAAAAAGCTCCCTTAAAAGCGTAAAAGAAAGATCGAGATATGAACAATCACTCAACGAATGTAACGAAGACCTTATGAACTGCCTAAAAATTAACTCCGTACAAGAATGCTATGATAACATAATTAACATTGTAGAAACCAGTTTGAAGAAAGCTCTCGTAAAAGATAAAGACAAAGAAAGCACGTTACAACTGATGCTACAAAGTTAATACAGCATAGAAGTGCTCTACAAAAAACAAAACCAAAGACGCGAGCTATGAAAAATGAATTAAAAGCACTGTACAAGCTAGTTAGCAAATATGTTCGAAAAGACTACTCAAACCATCGAAAACATACTATCGAAAAACATCTTAACTCAACAGGAAGTATTAAGAAAGCGTATAAGGAACTGCGATTTCATAAAACATGGATAGACGGACTCAATGATCCTCAAAGAACAACGCATGACCGAAGAGAGATCTTAAACATAGCAACTAACTTTTATAAAAACTTGTACAGTGCCCCAGAATGCCAAGACATAGACCAAACCACCAAGACCAAAAAGAAAAAAGAAGCAGAAATTATAATGGGAATAAACATGTTAAAATTAGAGAAGAGTCCAGGACCGGAGAGAATAACAAACGAGGCAATAAAAATAGCTAGTACTTACCTAGTAAGCCCTCTGACACATCTATTTAATTTGATTTTAAGTTCTTCTACAATACCCATACAGTGGTCCGAGTCGAATATCATCCTATTGTTCAAAAAGGGTGATCCAAAGAACATAGGCAATTATCGACAAATTAGCCTTCTTCCATCACTTTACAAATTATTCTCATCAATAATACAGAAGACAACCAGGAATACACTGGAAAAAAGTCAACCGATCGAGCAAGCTGGGTTTCGAAAGAGCTACTCCACAATGGACCACATCCACTCTTTGGAATTACTTATTGAAAAATATCAGGAATATCAACGTCCACTCTACATAGCGTTTGTAGACTACCAGAAAGCTTTCGATACAATACTACATCCCGCAATATGGGAAGCTTTACAAGCACAAAAAGTGGGGAAAAATACGTCCAAGTCTTAAAATACCTTTACGAGAGAAACACTAGTAGAGTGAAACTAGAGACCGCAGGACCACCTATCCATATCAAAAGAGGAGTACGGCAAGGCGATCCTCTGTCGCCTCAAATCTTTATAGTAGTACTAGAATCGATTATCGGAAAACTAAATTGGGATAAAATAGGTATACGCATAAAAGGGAAACATATTTGCCACTTGAGGTTCGCCGACGACATTATTTTTCTATCAGAAAACAGCATAGAGCTAGAATCAATGTTACACACATTACAACAAGCAAGTAGAGAGGTAGGACTAGAAATTAACCTGAGGAAAACAAAACTCATGACAAATGCCAAAAAAAACTCTATATGTCTTGACAACACGCCAGTAGAGTATGTCGAGAACTATATATACTTAGGCAAACAAATTTCGTTTCAAAAACAAAACAATGATACAGAAATTGATAGAAGAATAATAAAGACATGGAAAAAATTTTGGAACCTAAAGGAAATTCTAAAAAGTCAGATGCCAATGAAAATCAAGAGCAAAGTCATAGACTCATGTCTTTTGCCAACATTAACCTACGCATGCCAAACTTGGAAGTTCACAAGAAGAGTCAAAAATAAAATCACATCTTGTCAGCGTAGCATGGAAAGAAGCGTCACAAAGATTAGAAAAATTCAAAAAATTTGTCACACTATCATCAGGCAAAAGACAAGAATAACAGATGCGCTCACGCACGCTCTAAAGTTAAAATGGAGGTGGACAGGACACGTAGCAAGAATGAGCGACGAGCGATGGACAATTCGCATAACGTCATGGCCAGGTCCTACAGGCACTCGGAAAAGAGGAAGACCTACATATAGATGGGCAGACGATATCACCCGAGTCGTAGACAAAAACTGGATGTCGGAAGCCAAAGACCGAGACCGCTGGCGTTCTCTGGAGAAGGCCTTCACCCTCCCTACTTGAGGGGTACTTGATGCATGGTATTTTTTAATCTTAAATCTTTATTCTATTTTAAATCTATAATTTTATTTTCTTATAACTTTATTTTTCTTATTTTTATTTTCATTTTATAATATATTTTTTTTAAATATATTGAAAACCAAAAATTTTATGTATATTAAAAGAAATGAATGAGTTCTAACAAGCACATTTAATTATTTATTTGATTTAATTTAAATAAATTTAAATTAATATATAATGAGAGACAGAAATGAAAATAAAATTTGTAATAAAAGGGATGAAAAATATGTATATATAACTATTCACGTATGAGATAGTAATAAAAACAACACAATAGTCCATTTATAACCTGTTATTACTACAAGAAAATGTTATGTGAAATGCATGAAATAAAAGGCTTTTTATTTTTATTTTATTTTATTTTAATTAAAAAAATAGTAAAGATTTAAAAAGTAAAAATCATAGTGTAGTTTAAGCAAATGTTGATGATTATTTTTGTATAAATTTTACGACAAAATCATGTAGAACTTCGGAGATATTGGAGCTTGTGTCGAAGCTTTTTCGGCGGTTAAATGAATTATATGTCGATTTTTTTTCCTCACGTGAAAGGCATATAACGAAAATGTAATCTATTATTATTAAAGTATAGGATATTTGAGAGATAAAAATAGATTTTTGATGGTTGATATGCAATAGAATCTACGAATTAGAGCTTCGAAATCTCTAGAGCTCTGTCTCTCAGAGTTTTGGCCTAAACAAGCACCGGGAGAATGATTATTACTAAATAATAAAATAAGTTATCTAAAATTTACTCTGAGCTTATTTTAGTAGAGAAAACAATATTTTTAAGCAAGTAATTTTTATTTCAATTAACGAACGAAAAACACGTAATTTCAACAAGGAAACCTTATAATTTCGCGTTTTTTTTTGTAATACTCCTCTTAGTGCGGTAAATTATCACGAAAGCTTGCATTGTTTATAAATAGTTTCAAAGATGAAAATGAAATTTTTCATCGTCGATTTTTTAATCGGTGCAGTTGTTATAGTGGAATATTCTCAATTATTTTGGGCACAAGTCCTCAAAAATAAAATGGTGTTCCAAGGAACCGTAAAACACAGCGCTCTTACCAACAATATGTGGTATTCCGTTAATCGTTTACAAAACGACCACTTTATTTAACCTGTTTGCTGTTCTTTTTGAGCTACGGGTTAAGTACGTAGAAATTAAAAATATTTAATTCGAATGCCTTTGGTAGAAATAATGGTATTATATAAATAATAGTATGTGTAGTATATTAGGTAGGTAGTCGTAAGAAATAACAGAGGAAATCAAACCAGGATATGGGTAGCGGTATCACAAATAATAAAAAATAAAAAACTGCGATTGCCAACTCATCTGCTAAGCATAGCAACTATGACAAATATTCCCCCTATGAGTCGTCTATGGGGGAGGTCTGTGTTTAACGGTAAATGACCATGTAATGGCGGTGTAATATTTTTAAGAAATTTTAGATTTTAAAATTTTTAGATTTTAAGAAAGTCGGGAACATAAAGTTAATATAATGCAATAAAATCCTCTAAAATAGTTTCATTCAATGTGTAGTATCCAGACACAAAAATCATTTGGAAAATGCTGTTATAGTATTAGTATTTGACTACACAACTTTTTAGTCGTTTTTATTCTATTTCTTTTTAGTGGACCATAAAAGTCCGCTTGACAACCTCTCCCGTTGTAAGAAGGATTTACTTTATTTTTAACGCTTGCTAGGTAGATTGACGCAGCATCGGACTTTTGATGCTGCTGTCCGTCACCAGTCTGGGTGTTCTAGCAGTCGAAAACGCGGTTGTTGATCATGAGATCCCGAGTTCAAATCCCGCGTAGTGTGAAAATCAGTTATTGAGCTTTTCTTTCAAGAAATTCTCAGTAGCAGCCCGTAGTCAGGAAGTTGGCGGTGTATCATCCACGTGCCTTCGAAAAGCACGTAAACGTCGTTCATCCTGCGCCTGATCTCACTCCGGTCTTGTCGAATTACCGTCCCAACGTACTATGATAATGAAGAGTACACTTGTGCTAACGCATACACTTGGGCACTATAATCCCGTCTGCGGAGGTAGCTAGTCTCCGTTGAGACTAGCCGCTGTGACTGAAATTCAGTCCTCCATACAGTTTTATTAGTTCAATGCATGTAAAGTTATTACTTTTTTATATAGTTGGTAGCTTTTTGCGTTGTTCACGAAAAATGAATAAAAATATTATCTCATTAAACTAATTATTATTTTTATCATTTTAAACGCAAATTGCTACAATGAATCATTAATCAGGTCCACAATTACGCGATATCAAACAAATTGATAAAGAGTTAATTTATCAAATCCACAAGGGTTTTATATATAAACGTGTTACTGATCATTGCCATAGAGCTGTTAGCTTGATCTGTAAACAGTTATCGAAAGTCAAAATGAAATTATTAATAGTCAGTCTTCTAATCGCGGCCACAGTGATAGTAGAATGTTCTCATACTTTTATGGGCACAAGTGTTCAGAGAAAAATGGCTTTTCATAAAACCGTCAAATACAGCGCCTACTTGTTCCAGAAACGGATAGAATATTTAAATGTATCGATTCCGCATAATCGTTTACAAGACGGCCGCTATATTACGGTAGGCACTTTAATTATTATGTAGTAATTACATTTTTTGTTCCACTATCATCTTTAGAGGTTTGTAAAAGTCCACTGCTGAACATAGGCCTCTCCCATATATTTCCTCACAGGAAGTACTTGCCTTAGTTGCCACGCTTGGAAAACGGGTTGAAACCAGTTTTATATTTTGAGTTGTTATTAAGAAGATGATACCAATCTTCTTCAACATTTCCTTCTTTCGCGTCTTTCAACACCAACAAATCAATATCGGTTATTGGATATTCTTACATCGCCAGTATCCGGTAAATTTTTCATTTGTAAATATTTCTATAAATGAAAAATCAGCCGTGCGATATTTCAAGATTTAAATCTAGATGTAAGTATCAAGGATTTTCGTATTGATTCGAGAAGTGCTTAATCGAAATAGGTAATGAAATGTCTCAACAGAGCCATTTTTGGATACCAACAAACTATGTTATTTGATACATGTTTAAATAGCTATTTTGTTTTCATACAACCAAATTAGTCCATGTTATTTATCGTAAATATAAAAGACACATATTTCGCCAATTTCAATCTTAAAAATGTTTCCTTAATGATGAATAAACAGTGATGTGTGAATATATTGTTATTTACCTGGATTTGTTAAGATAAAGTTATCGCCACTAGCGATCTACCAACAAAACGTAAATCATTACCATGATTTTAGATAATAAGTCAGCATGAGTTTGGATTAAATTATTTATCTGCCGTCAAATAGCAGCTTCCACGGTTGTGTTTCGGTCTACAGGGTATAAAGATCCAGCATAGTTACCGGCTGTGTGACATTTCACATTAGGCTTCAGCAACAGACACACACAGACAACGCATGTGTAATCTTCTTTCTTTAAAGTTGTCTGTGTGAACTTCAGGAAACACTGACAATCAGGTAGACTGTCAGTTCATTTGCCACTTCAGTTTTACAAAAATATTCTAATTTATTAGTATAAAGTATTACTTAATCAAATAGGTAAATAAATAAAGTGTATGTTGTATGTATAATTACGTAAGAAAACTAATTATAAACAGTAATAATTAAAATATTAATAAATTATTAATAAGTCAATAGCAAAATGATTTCTTAGGGTTAATTTTTCAAGAATTATATATAAGATTAAGTAAAATATGAACGAATTAAGTGACTGTTAAAAGAATGAAAATAACCGATTGTGTTATTTTTATATTCTGTCAGGTTATAATCTATTTAAAGCATAACCTTAATCTGACTATTGAATAATTTGCCTCCAATCCCTAAAAAGATTAAATTTGATGAATGTTAAACAGGCTTGAGCTTTATAAAAGTGAAATAACTGAACTATTTTCTTGAAAATTGAATTTTTAATCAAATTTTTAGTAAATGTTACGAGAAAATCAGTTAAGTACGTTTTGCTGTTTGATTACAGAGAATTTAGTAGTTTTTTGTATTAATCACTGTCTATTCATCCACAATAGCCTATAATTCACTGCTGAACATAGACTTCCATAGACTGCCTCGTATGTATGTGGTAATTTTGGAAAAAAAACTAACTGAACACTATTTTAAGACGCTAATTACTGTACACAATATTATATGTTTTTTCCATTCGGGGAAAGAATGTGGAGATTCTGGGCATTTGACACACGCGAACATGCTACATACAGCTGACCATGAGAGAAGCACGGTTTTTCTAAGTTGACCCCCGCTACCTATAACGTTTGCCCTTGCGCTTTATTAATTGTCATTGCAAAACTGAGCTTAATAGGGAACTGCAACCTTTTGAATTGAAAAGGAAGATCTGTGGAAATTATAAGGATCCATGGTATAAAAACATTTTCACCCTTTCCTACGCCTGTCAAAATTGTAGCACCGATTATTGTCCGTCCAAGATGTGTCACACGCAGCCTTGTCCGTTACATAACCGAGGAGCATCCAAATGTCGCATTAGCATAACTGGGACGCCTAATTTTAAATGAAGCTTATGTGAGGGCACACCTGACAACTCTAGAGAATTTAGAAACACTACGGGATATGGACAAGTGCTCTGTTTTGTGTCCATAACTGTGTCTACTGACAAATACTCTGATTATTCGAAACTCTCATTTTTTGGTGCAGGAATCGCCCTTTCACATAACCATTTTTATTCATGCATGTTGTTCGTTAAATATGAATAAACACTCGCAATTAATTCAGAATGACTCTGTACTAAATTACAATAATCTCTCGTCAATTAAACGCAGCCCTCAGCATCCGTTTCCAACCGCCCTTCGCCGTTTTTTAATAGTGTGTCAGCATAGTTTCCAGCATTGATATCATTATACAAATGCACTCTCATATTCGTAGTTAAACTGAATTTTGTCACCTTGTTCTATAAAATAGACGATTTGAGGAATGCTTTAATTTCATCTGCAGGTGTGCCCTTTTGAATGACAGGTAAAGTTTGGCGAAAGTCACCAGCAAGTAAAACCACCATTCCTCCCATTACATCGGTATTGCTGCGCAAATCCTGGAGCGTTCGATTTAGTGCTTCTACAGCTTTTTTATGCGACATTGTACTTTCGTCCCACACTAAAAGTTTGCACTGTCGTAGCATTATACCTCGTGCACTATTTTTGCTAAAGTTGCAGATCGGCGATTCTTCCTGGGCTGGATTTAAAGGGAGTTTTTAACACTCCATTAGTCGCGCGTTCTACTATTGTAGAACAGGCATGCATTTCGTGGGATTTTAACATTAATTGTGGGTGTCTAACGCACACACTCTTAGTATTCCTCTATTACTAGCTGGTGATCACAATTAGTACCCTTTCGGCAAACTGCGCGATCGCACTTGTTAGAAATTTCGCACCAAAACTAAAATTCTACAATAGTAGAGCGCGCGAGCACTCGCGTGTCATTTTTGTCGGAAGTTTACCTATCGTTTTTATTTTATGTATGTGTTTATATTATGTATAAATATTGTTATTACGATTTTTTTTTGTTTGATAATATTATTTTTAACCGAAGTAACTATATTTCGCACAATGATGGCACATATTTTGAGATGGTTGGAAGAAGTTATTACTGATGAAGCAACCAGCAAAGTATGGGATAAACATATTTTTACTAACGGATACAAAGGTACCTTCTGCCTACCATATGGAAATATACGCAGGTACTCAGCCAGATGGTCCTTATGCACAATCAAATAAAGTTGTGGACATTGTGCAACGAATGCTTACCCCATTGGATGGTTTAGGTTATAACGTCACAATGCATAATTGATTCACGAATATACCTCAATGCCCACAACTCTTAGGTAGCAAAATTACTGTCGTAGGCACTGTGAAGAAAAATAAGCCACAAATTCCCAAAGAATACAAAATCACAAGAAACAGAAGCAAAACGAGTTCAATTTTTGGCTTTCAAAAACAAGGTACTTTAGTATCTTACATGCCAAAATCAAAGAAAGTGGTGCTTATATACTCAACTATGCAACATATATGATGATCATATCGATTTACAAACAGCAGAAAGTAAGCTGGAAATAACAACTTTTTACAACAATACCAAATATGGCGTGGACATTATTTGTAGTATTTATGACGTCTCCAAAAACTACTCACTTACCATTTTTTTTTTAATTTAATGAATATAAGTGCTATAAACGGTTATATTGTACATAAAATAAACAAGGACTACAGAAATAAGGCCAGGAAGGATTTTTTATATGAATATGGTTTTCACCTAGTCGCGCCATGCATACAACGCGGAATAAATATTGAAAGTATTCCAAAATCATTGAAAATGAAAGGGAAAATGCTTTTGGGCATGAAAGAGCTATCGGAATTACAACCATGCCCAGCACAACTCCCCAACACTGGTCGAGTCGGGAAATGTTCCTTTTGTGGCAGAGCGCGCAATAAGTCCACTAGAAAACAGTGTGACACCTGTAAAAAGTGGATTCGTTCTCAACATCAAGTTCTTCAATGCCTTGACTATTGTAAAAATGATAAAGACCGTGTGGAAGATATGAGCGAGTAAAAAAAAGGAGACTGAGAAGGTTTGATGCCAAAAAATCATTGATTTTTCTCAAAATTCACAAGAAGTCTGATATTAAGTGCCTAATAAAGGGTAACAGTTATGTTTCGTCTATTTTAGTTTCTTATTAAAGTTTGTTTTCACATGATATTGAAGTATTTTTATATTCGTTTATTGTTCCTGTAAAATCTTTACACAAAATAGTTCTACATATGTAGAGCGCGCGAGCACTCGCGTCACAAACAGGGGCGCGCGTAATGGAGTGCTAAAACAGAATGTGCAGTGCGGCCCCCCGCTTAGCAGCGTGGCGGCTATACCGGAGGAAGCTACGGTCACAGCAATGTTTTTATCTTTCCGTACTTGCGCTAATAATAAATTTAACAAAAATGTGTTCCCAGTTCGTCCAGAAAAGTGCACAATTTCCAGATTCAATTTGTCCTAATACTATGTCAAAAACTCGTTTTTGTTCGGGAAGCAAGCGGGGTACAAATTCGGCTACTTGCTGCTGCAAAGCTGGTACCTATAACGTAGTTTGTTTCAAGTATAATTTCATCACTTAGTTCATTTTTGATTTTTCGCTGTGGGCTTATCATTCTAAAGTCGCTTAATTTTTTCCTTACCATTGCCATTATTTAATCTTCGATTTTTCCAAGTGCTTCATTATATATGTATTTATTTTATGTCATGGTCGCGTGTGTCTGCTGTAACCTTCGTAAAATATCTTCCGCCACGTAATCTTTATATTTGTCCCACAATTCATGTGCGTTAGATAGCCCGCAAGATGATATGAGAGTTGCATAAAGATCCCTAATTTTGGCCGGTGACTCGCACTGCACAGCTTCCTCCATGGTTTCATCCCAGTGATTATCGTTTTCTAAAAGATGTAGAGCTTCACATGCTTCTTTATAAGTTGCGTATTCCTAAACGTTGACAGTTTTAAGGTCTTTATATCATGTAGGACCCCGAACATGGTGCAGCAGCAATCGTAAACAGAAACATTCAAAATTAGTTACATGGACGGTATGCGCACGACCAAGGGCATCTAATGACTTTACACCGGGCCAATTTGCAACAGGCGCGCCTTGAATACGGCGTTTCCACTCCTTCCTAGATGTGATCCAAGTATAATAGCGGGGGACTTCAGTACATAATTACGTTTTTGCAAAGGGGTCGGTTTGACAAAGTTGAAAGAAGGCTGTTAGTGTAGTTTTTGTCGGTGATGCAATTCTTTCTTGGAAATTTCTTTCGGTAAAATATACACGCTCTCCATTTTCTAAGTGCAAAGCAAGGTGGGTCTTGGAAGCCAAGGAGACGCCGCGCTGCCTCGTTACTTCTGACATAACGCCCTGCTTGAAAGGTCTGTACTTCATTAACGGGATTTGCCTCAGCTTCACTCCTGAGATTAAATACTGCTTGGTCCCTTCCTTTATTTATGTACTTACAGATACACTTGATTGCGCGGACAGAGCTACATGTTTCTACATGTGGGCATTAAACATTTTACATAGAATGGGCGAATACGGGACAATCCAGCTGTTCTCTAAGGTTTCGAACGCTTCAGAGCGAGATTTGATTTTAACTTTCCTGCCACCATCTTCGGGAGCTCTGCGTCTGTATAAAGGGTAGCCATTGTCATTGTGTACTGTTTCTTTTAATAGCTGTTTAGGGAATTTCTTTGTACATTTTCCTTCTTTCTTAGATGGTGATATTGAATTTCGTGTTACACATGGACCGTGAATCATATTTCGGACGATGGTATCATACAATTCTTTATCTTGCTCAGGATCCGGAATCTCGGCGCTTATTATGTCATCTATTTGGCTGGGCCGCAACTTCTCTTTAAGCCATATTAGAATGTGGGCATGCGGTAATCCTCTTTTTTTTCCATTCAATTGAATACATGAAGCAATGCACCTCTCCGAAAATTTTCCCTTTGTTAATTACATACATACATTTCTATACTTTTAATCTAAATAGTCTAGAAACTAAATCGTGTCTGTCAGTCCTTTTTTGGCCTGGCATTAGCTCCTCGGTTATTTCTTTCCATCTGGGATTGCATGTAAAAGTAACAAAAAGATTAGGTCTTCGGTAAGTTCGTACATAGGCGATTGCGTCTTGTGTGTACTCATGTAGATAGCGGGGACTGTTAACGAATGATGAGGGCAAAATTACCATTTTACCTAAATCTCTGAGATTTACATTGGCGTTGCTAGAAACTGTATCTTGTAAATGTATATAATTCTCAACGTGCACCTCTTTTTGATTTAAAGATATATAACGGAGACGTTCACTTTCTACCTTCACATACATGTTTACCAAAAATTGTTGAAATAATTGTCTACACCGGGCTATCAGGTTAAAATCATTTTCTCGCAACCCATAAAACAACTTAAACTTAAATAAATAAAGTGTATGTTGTATGTATAATTACGTAAGAAAACTAATTAAAAACGGGTAATAATTAAAATATTAATAAATTATTAATAAAGCAATAGCAAAATGATTTCGTAGTGTTAATTTTTCAAGCATTATATATAAGATTAAGTAAAATATGAACGAATTAAGTAACTGTTAAAAGAATTAAAATAACCGATTGTGTTATTTTTATATTCTGTCAGGTTATAATCTATTTAAAGCATAACCTTAATCTGACGATTGAATAATTTGCCTCCAATCCCTAAAAAGATTAAACTTGATGAATGTTAAACAGGCTTGAGCTTGATAAAAGTGAAATAACTGAATTATTTTCTTGAAAATTGAATTTTTAATCAAATTTTTAATAAATGTTACGAGGGAATCAGTTAAGTACGTTTTGCTGTTTGATTACAAAGAATTTAGAAGTTTTTTGTATTACTCACTGTCTATTCAGGTGTTTCTGTAGCTCTTAAAGTAGATTGACGCTCTAACTGTTCAAGACGCCTTTGCTGACTTTGATCAGGTGTTTCAGTAGCTCTTAATGAAGCTTGACGCTCGGCCTGTTCAAGACGCCTTTGCTGACTTTGAGCAGGTGTTTCACTATCTCTTAAAGTAGCTTAACGCTTTGCCTGTTCAAGATGCCTTCGCTGACTTTGAGAAGGTGTTTCAGAAGCTCTAAAAGCAGCCTGATGCTCTGCTTGTTCTTGCCTTCTGAGTTCATAATCTTCTAAAGATTCTAGCGATCGAGCTAATTTTTTCGCTTGTATTTGAGATGATACTCTTGAAAGGCTGGACTTACGTTTGCGATGCATTATGAAGTAACAAAAAACCTATTTATAAAAAAAAACGTTAAAATACCGAAAAGGAATTAAATTTCCTTTTAAATATTTTTTTAAAAGTTAATCCAAAATATCTAAAAGGAATAAATATTCCTTTTAAATATTTTTTAAAATCAAAACAACAAAACCAATTCAAGACACAACACGAATCCGAAAACGGTAGCTAAAAAAAATTGAATCAATTTAAATCAAATCACAAAACAAATTGCAGAAAACCGAAATCGAAAGCAGTAGTCAATATAAATATAACCAACGAAAAGTAAGTGTATAGGTACCGCATATACTATCTATACTATTAATATTCCTTTGAAACAACGAAATCAAAGCTAGAGTCTAAATATGTGTAAAGGAATACCAACCAAATCAACAAAACCGATCCAAGAAAATACACAAATCCGAAAATGAAAGCTAAAAGAATATAAATCCATTCAACCTTAACCAAGTCACAAAGCAAATAACAAACAATCGAAATCGAAAGTAGGTAGTCGAATAAGCTACTAAATAGAAACAATTTAAGCGTATAGGTACCGTATGCACTATAAGTTGACGCACGGCACAACGGCGGGAGTTAAGTACATGTCAGGAAACATTTCGTTACCGCGTTTTAAAAACCTAGTAACGACATCTGGCGGAATCAATTTAAACTATGCATACGTTAGTTAATAAGAACTCTCAAAAAATATTTTTCACAATTTTTGCACAATTTTTCTAATTGTAATACCGATCCATTCATAACCACATATAAGAACTGTATTCGTTTCGTTCAATAAATATTACTAAGGCTTATTAATAAGGCTTACTAAGAACTGCTTCTACCACAGTTAAGTAATAGTTAAGGGTGAAAGCGTGAAAGGTGGTGATAGTATTTCTGATCCATACTTATAATCACGCCTATAACCCTTGCGGGGTGGGCAGAGCATCAACGGATTACTTAATATCGTCTGCGAGGTTATCGCCTATTCTGTGAATTACAATGCACCAAAACGTTTGAAGAAAATCAGCTGGTGAATTTTATGTTTTTTATTGCTCTCGGACCTGCGTGGAAAATACAGATCCATACATTTTTTATCTTAATTTTGGTAAAAAGACGTAATAATCCAGATATTTTGACTTCTTCCATGGTACCGTCGTCCGTCTTCTAGAATCACGGTGGCGCCACCTAGCTGAATTTAATTTTGCAACATATTCGATTTTCCCACGGGAATGCTATGTTTTTCCGCTAAAAAAAGTAGCCTATGTTACTCTACAGCCACCGAAATTCATGCCATGCCGACGCTCTGTTGCGACTTGAAAAAAGGACAAACTTCTGCAACATATTCTATTTTCCCACGGAAAAATAGAATATTTCTCACGGGAACTATGAGATGTTTTTCCGCGGAAAAAAGTAGCCTATGTCATTCTACAGCCACCGAAATATTCCCATACAAATAATCATGCCATGCCGACGCTTTGTTGCGACGTGAAAGAAGGACAAACAAACAAACAAACAAACACACTTTCGCATTTATAATATTAGTATAGATTTTGAGTTGATATGCTGCTGCCCATCTCCTGTTTCAGTTTCCCTCACCTCACTTTTTACAATACCCACGAGACAATATGGGGTGGTGGATATTCTTTCAGCGCCACTACCCGATTGTTATTCACAATAGATTGTAATACCTACTATCGTCTTATTACAAAAAGTAGTTCAAGTTAGTATTAGTCTTAGGCTGACACTAGAATCTGTGTTCACGAAAGAACTCCAACGGTAGAATGCGACCTAAAATCTATAGTATGGAATTTGACAGCAAATGTCAAATTTCGTAAAGACTGACACCGCGAGTAACAGACTTCTATAATTTGAAAGATTCTTCATCACACTTTCACTTTCCCATTTTTAGACACAATAAGCAGTGAAGTATGTGGTACTTTAGACATGAAATAACAGCGCAAACCGTTACAGAGTTTTATAACACACTGCTGAACGTAGGCCTGGCCAACAGATTGTCTTATAGGGAGGACATTTGCCATAGTTACCATGATTGGAAAGCGGGGTGGTTACCACAGTATTTTATGTTTGGTCGTAATTATAAAGACGCTGCTACTATTCACTTGATTTGTTTACATATTACGCCTTTTACTACACCCACGGAAATGATGGAATGTGGTAGTGGATATTCTTACACCGCCAATGAAATGGTTTATTCGTAGTTTAAACTGAGAATATCAACAAAACAAATTTTACTGTAAGACGGTATTACTTTATGATGGATACTAATATTTTTATTCAAATAACTGTGTTTTTCAAATCTTATTTTTCTTACTTTTAGGGCATTTTGGCTTATGACTTAACTAAGTCAGGAGCTTCGACCAACGTGACTGCGGGTGGACTTGGCTACACCTTTGTTAACCTACGCATGAAAAGCGACAGAGGAAAAGAACTGCGTTATGATATTTATGTCTATATATAAATGATTGTTATAAACACGTCTTATATCGTCAGTAAATGATATTTGGCTTCAAAAGTCTTTTAATATTTTGGTAAACTTTGGAATATAAATTATGATATAATCTTTCAAACAATGTATTATATAATGTTAACGAAATTTATAACTTAATAAATATTATTCCAAAGCCTCAAGTATATCTATTTTTTTTCAGTCTAACAAAGGGTTCCTTTGGGAAATCATCAGCAGCGATAGTTGTAAATTTAATTTAGAATTGAATCTGGCGCGGTCAATAAATTTTATTTAAGTAATCTAAAATTAATTCCAAAACCCGTAAAATAACGATTAATTCTCATCCGATGCTCAAACCAAATCACAATAAAATGCTTATAAAAGACAATGTACGCTGTGCTATAAAAAGTGGCCATGTTATCTGACTGTTTAGTCTGAAGTTAATATACCTTTCGTAGGTAAAAAATTATCCCAAAAATATTTTTCTTTCATTTTTTAAATCTTCTGAGTGCAAATAAAATATATGGATGCGATGCAAGCGTTTGCGAATATTCTAAAGGTCACGCGAATGTCAGCCCCTCGTGACGACTATCCGGAGGAGTCGATTGCTGAACGTAAGAGAACAGACTTTGCGTCGGCATTTCGGAGAAGTTGACTGCCGATCGCTTGTGGACAGCCGTCGCAAAAGCTAATCACCGTTAAGCTGAGCAAGTTCATCAGCCCTTTTTGAATTTACATTGCTTATCCGCTGTTACCCTTTATCCCGATTCATCCTAGATCGATTACTAAAACTCTCAACCTCAATCAAACGCTGGGAGTATGTAAGGAGTAAAGTATCATACTCTCTTATGTAAGTGTTCTGAATGGCATCTACTCAGCTGAAAAGGATACATGTCCCTACGTCTCACCCCTGGCCTCTCACTTTCCACTGAAGCTAAACCCTTCACTAAGCCTGAGATACTGAAACAGGAGATGGACAGCAGCATCTACCTGGTAATGAAAATTGAAAAATGTTTGGTAACAAAAGCAATTACACTTACAGTAGGTAATATCTGCTGGTTCCCTCACTAGGCATGTCTGTATCGAGGAAACCTGAGACCAAACTTCAGAACAGAGTGTACTGGTGCACTCTAATCCTGTCCTGCACAGATGGCTAGTCTTAGTTGAGTCTGGCCACCAATACCAAAATTAGGAAAATAAGAATTGGAGGAAATTATGTCAAAAAGTATAAATACATCTTTTTTGAATTATATAAATACGCGTTCGTCGTAGAGCCATGCTACAGCCATGGTCGGCTCGATCGGAAAAAACTGCGCTCTGACAGATTATAGATGAAAATAAAAGCTTAATGTGTTTTCGTAGTAAGTGTAGAGAAGCGGTGATGTTTTAACTGATAACGAGGTTTTCTATCTTAGTTCTCAGAAGTAACATTGCATCTGCATTTTGAAGCAATTTCTATGGGTCACAACATCAATTTACCTAGGTGGGCTATGTGCTTGTTTATCACTCTGATGCTTTATCATTCCCGAGTTCTAAGATGGAATGCCTCGTTTCCAGTAAAAGGGTCTCCAGTTCTCTACACTCTTCATATGAAACACATCAGCATTAAGCTGCTATTTTACATTGGCATTCTGTAAGATTGTGTTCTGTGTGGTACCTTCTATTACTGTAACTTAATCAGCCCTTGGACAGCCTGCAAGTAAACTCAATTAAAGCATGATGTACCTCATATATTGATAAAATTATTTATACTGTAAAACCTTCTCGTAAACTTACTTAATTATAAAAACTTCTTCTACCTATGGAAGAGGCCGGGAAAGAAAAATACTGATTAATCATTGACATAGAGGAGATAAAAAGCGTCTATATGATTCAAATGAGTTAACATCATTAAGATCTAATATATAATTTTTTTTCTAAGATATTCTGTATTTGGCCGTTTTTACTATCGCTTAACCGTAGTTTTCTGGGAGAGAAACCGGCACGGCATATTTGATATTATAAACTATTAGCTGCAGAATCAGACATGTTTGTATCATGTTGGCTATATTAGGTTGAACGATAGAAGAAGATTTTTCGACGGCAAAGAATTTTTTCTCAAAATGTCGAACTCGATCGTCCATGATGCCAGTTTTTAACTGAAAAGTAGTTATAATAAAATTTGGACTTTCGATAATCATTAATTTCGATAATCTTTCGATACGTTAAAATAATGCGTAGGTATATGGTTGTGGAAGAGACGAGTAAGGTATGTCAGGATCGTGCTAAATGGAAGTCTGTAGTCTCTGCCTACCCCTCTGGGTGACAGGAGTGAGTGTTTATGTATATATATATGTATGTACATTAAAACAACTTTCAAAAGGGAAGCTACAACTTACGTATCAATTTCCTACATTTAAATTTTAATCTAAAGCAAATTGATTGCAATGTACGTTGCTATTAAAAACTTGGCTTGGAACTGAACTACTTGCTATAAATGTTGCTTTAACAATGCGCATCTTCATTCCACACGTTCGTTCCCGCTTTCCTAACGAATGGAACTTTATTTTACTTCATTTTGCATTAATATTAAACTTTCTTACGGTTCGTTGTATACATGAATTTGCTTGAAGTTTGTAAGGCAGAGAAGTTTTAATAAATTAATAAATTTTGCTTTTAATTGAATACAAGGACTTAACTGTGCGCTTAAACAAGTCTTGGTTATCATCGTCATCATCACCATCATTACAACCTAACGAAAGTCTATTGATGTACATTATTACCCTCCCTGTAGGAGTGCCCTAAATTACGGTCCTGAGCATCCAGTGCCATCGACTTCCTGAATCTCTTTGCAGGTCGTCACTCCATCCGGTGCGTGGCCGTCCTACACTTACCGGTACGAGGACGCCAGAATTGAGGATCATTCTGACCGATTGGTTGTGGTTGGAGGTTTTTTTGCTGTAAGTCCGGTACACTGTCAATGCATCTTTCTGATCCGTTGGACTATTTTGATTACTCTGTTATCTACTTTACTACCTTTATTATTTTACTACCTTAAGCCTTTCCTTAGTAATAATTTTATTTCTATCATTATTTATTCTATTACAGCACGTGAGAAGTCCACAGCTAATATAGGGCTCTCCCATAAATTGCCTCACATATATGCCATAGTTGCCAGACATGATGTAAGACTAGCAACCGCAGTCGTTTATTACGGATTTCATATTAGGTTGTTGCTGCTAACCATTAACTGTTTCCGTCTTCTAGGTCAGAGACGACAAAAGAAAAGATATCCACGGTATGATTTGTGGCAGTTGATTCTCTTACGCTGCTACTACATAGCGAAGAAATATTGTCTAACAACGTTATCTAATGATAACTTACCTAGAAGGCTTTTAGAAACGAGGAGTTTTATCTAAGTCCTCAGGGATGACAACGCATCTGTACTATTTTAATAAAAGAGGTATGTCTATGAGCCACATACTTTTATTATCAGTGTACTAGTGCTAATTCTAAACTTTATTGTATAAAAAATACAGTTGTGATATCATTTACAAAATCTTATTCTCCTTTATACGTCAGTAAAAGTCCACTTCTGGACATTACTTTCTGCTATTTTGCACCTTTGACGATACTTCACGTCGCTAGCCAGGGCACCAGCATATATCGGAATCCATAAGATCTTTTGTTTTGGGTATTTCCATTATATTTTTCATTTTTATTAAAAATTTCATCAAAAACAGCCAAATCGTTTTGGAGTTTTAGTGATACTAACGGTCAGAAATTATTATATATATAAAAAATATATATATATACATATATATATATATATATATATATAATTTTATCAATATTTGAGCCACACCTCTCCTACTGTCTCTAATATTACTAAATAGGTGCTTTCGTATTTATAATATAATAATAAAAGACAAAATATTAAATATCCAAGCCAAACATGAAATCGCAACATACGAGCTCACTGTATATAGCGTTACACAAGTCAGCGAGTGTATATTTATACAGACGGCGCCGTTTGTATAGTGACTAATCATACAATCTGCCGATGACACACATGTCGACGCTTAAGAAACATTAATTACCAAGCGACATTTCGGCAAATTTACACCAGAGCATTTTAAAGCTTTTTTTGGAAAAATAATCATAAAAAACCACCTTTTAGTCATAAGTACTTGATTCCAACGAATTTTAGATGCAGATTATTCTAATGAATTTTAGATATAGAGGTTAAGTAAACTGGCGTTTTAAGATTATGATTTTTTTTTCAATATTTTATGAAATAGTGTCGGTTAGTAATAATTTCAACAAAATCACAAACACGCAAAAGTAACTTACCGACATCAAATTTTTATTAAAAAACAAGTCAATTAACTAAATAAGGTTAGTGTAAGTTTTTTTTTTTTGATCAAGTAACAATTAATTAAGGTTTTACTACTCAATATCAATGACTTTAGGACAAAGTTTTTCGACGGATATGATTATCATCATCATTACAGCCCTTATAGTAGTCTACAATCACTCACTACTAGAGCATAATCCACCACGCTGCTCTAGTGCGGGTTGGTGGAGGTTTTAGGTAAGTGACTAACCCTTTGTTAATGACGTCTAACATAGAACTTTAACTGTAACATACGAATATTGTAGAAAAAATCTCTCGCAAAGTGAACAGCTCGTATTATAAAATAATGTGGGTCGTTGATTATTTACGATAGCATAAGTAACTGTGATTACCAAAAAAAAGTAACTTCAAAATCAGTATAGGTAGGTAAAACACAATATCAACTAAGGAAAAAATCGGAATCAAGTTTTTATAATACTTAGGTACATTTGAGATCTCAAAAAATATTCTGAACTTACAAATACTTTTCACAATAAAAACAACTTGAGTAAAAATATTTTAGTAGGTATAAAATCAATAAAACAACACAAGATCAAGCCCTAACAATTTAGAGCTTTAGTTACTACTTATTAGGTATATTTGGCATATTAGGCCGCCTATGCGAAAGTTCGGTGAAAACTAATCGATATTTTGTTAACAATAGCCAGTTAAAATCTACTTTACATTGCGTATAAGCGACAAAATAAAATATGTACAACAGGAATTAGCTCATTTTTATACAAATTTTATATCAGAAATAGTTATAAGTAACAAAGACAGTAAAAAATGGCGGGTAAAAATGCCTTTTAGGCAGGAAGAAAACAACTTTATTAATTTTTAAGTCCATTGCATTTTATGAAAAAATATTAAATGAAAATGAGTACGTAATTAGGAAAAACACACAGACACCAAGAGCGTGCCCGAAAAAAAGGAGAAAGGGCCCCCAAAAAGCAGCGCCCGCCGCCACACAGCCGGTGTGTTAAAGTCTTAAATGATGAGAAAATAAATAATTTAATGCGGTAAAATTTCTTAAATAATGCTCATTACAATCGACCATCAATTTAATTGCGCAAAAATTTGATTACAAACAAATTACGTAAAACTTATTGTTTCTTAAAAATGGGATATTTGGTTCTTAGAATTTCATCCGCTTCTACTCTTCGTTATTACAACACTTCATGGTTTTCTGCACGATTGTAAACTTGCGCAGTGCGCCCCTCCACTTTCACCAAGCGCTATTTAACCGTGACGCGACCGTGAAGATACTGCCGTAAGGAAAAAAATACTTTATGGCTAATCGCATTAAGTCAAAGCAAAAATAAAAAGTGAAATAAAGTTAAAATCGAATAACTACTAAATTAAAATTGTTCATTAATCGGTAAAATTTTAGTCGCTTGGTCTCAAAAAATTGTGAAAATGTCATTTTTTTATACTCGTAATCTAATCAAAAGTACAAATATATAACAATATCGCCTAACATGTCGCTTGGTAATTATTGCCTTTAAGCGTCAATATACATTTAATTTTACACCACGAAAAAACTTTTGTTTATATCGAAATCTGTAAATAATTCTAAGCTTTCGCTACTATAATATCGTAACTGTTTTTAAAGTAGTATTTTCATGAAGATATAGTTTCATATTTAAGAATGTGCTATCCTTGTACGGAAGTTCAATTTTACGTGTACGTTACTACACAAACTACGCCAGATATTTTAAAGAAATGCCAAACTTCTGCTGCTTGTTCGCTTTAATTTTCTTCTAAGTTAGTAAGAAGAAAATAAAACTAAGTAAAAAGAAAATCAAAACTAAAAATATAAAACCAGAAATAGAATACTGAGAGCTGCGTTGAAAACGTTACTTAAAGTAATAAAAGTTGTTCTTAGTTATTTGTATAGTTTGGAAGAAATTACATAGCATTAATTAACTTTTAATACATTATCTCAAATTCATTGGTTTTGGATATCTTACATATTTCACTCGGCGTTTAATAGTTGTATCTTAGGAACTAAGCTATTTTTTTTTTGTTTAGTTGTATAGAGCTATGCCGCAGCTACATTATGGCTGAAACTCGGGGCTAGACCGAAGAACGATCACACTCTCACGAAATACCAGTGTAAATACCAGCTTCATGCTACTATGTTTCGTTTGCTGATTTTAAATAACCGGCCAATTTACTAGAAACGAAGCATTCGCAATTTCATTCTTAAACGAGGAAAGACGTAGATGTCTATAGGTATTAGCATACCACTTACCATCATGTAGGGTGCGATCCCTTGTCACACTTTTTATATAAATATCACAGTGCGCGAGCAAACCAGGTTTGAATGGGAAACGTAAGATAATGCGATGATGAGGATCAATCATCACATAAAAGTGGTAAAAAAAATACATAGTTTATTTATACGTCACCGTTTCCCTCTTATTAATAAACGCAGTAAGATGTCTTTAAGGCACGAACAACATTAAAAAAAAAACCGTGCGTACTATATAAAATTCATCTGTCCGTGTGGATGTGACTAAAGTCCTAAACGGCTGGACCGATTTCGATGAAATTTTGCTTGTGTAATATGTTTTTTACACCATGTAAAATAATAAAAAATTAGTACTTTTGATAGATTTTGTAAAAAGTAAAAGAGAAATATTGATTTCTTTTTATAAAATTTCAATATAAATTTTATATTTAAATTTTAAGAATATTTTTTGTCTGTGTTTTTTGCCTCAATCTGCACTCTGTCCGCCATATCAGACACTGTCGTGACGTCACTGCCTCCCAAGTTATTTGTGTTCTGTGTCACTGATTAAGAGAACTAGATAAAACTAATAAATAACTAATAAGTAAATAGTAAAAAGTAATAATAAGCTAATAATAAAAAATTAAACAAAAAGTTTTTTGAAGTTATCATTACGATTATTGAGTTTTATTCCGAATTTTATTGAAAAGGCATCATGGAAGAAGAATTTGTAAAAGCTACGTAAGTACTTTATGTACTAATCTACCAAGGATAAATAAATTGATGGTGGCAAAATTTTTTGGCATATATATATAAGCTATCATAATTTCTTTTCCGCTGAGTTGAGGAATGTTAAAACGTCAATGTAAGTACCTATAACCAACTTTTGTTTATAGAAAAACACAATACCAAGTGAGAGTGTATTTTGAAAAAAACATAGTTTAGTAGCTATCATAATTTAGTTCATCTATAGTTACAATCAGGTTAACGTAATTTATTACAAAATTTGACTCGCGATACTCTTCACCTCATGATGTTTCGTTTTGTATAAACGATAGTTAAATATAAGTCATACTTACATCTAAATGATCTTCACTGAAAAATAGTCTGGTTTTTGTAGACAGTGTGTTCGGATATCTTATTGCCAGTTTTTAACCAAATATTTCTTATATTTAAATACTTGGCACTTGAATCCATAACTTTCCCGGTGTTCTTATGCTAGTATTTTTTCATTCAGGCACAACACAACAATGATTTAAATGTTAACTCATTATTAAACTTATAAAATCGGCAAATTTCGAGGACTGTGACGTCACGAGTTGATAAGCATGGCGGCTAACGTTTTCACGCGAAAATTTTAAACAGTAGATTAAGAGTAATTTTTATGGCGCTATTCGGTTTAAAAAATATTATAATTGTATTTATGTGTGTTTATGTGTACAAGCTCAATGGTTAAAATAGTAATTAAAAACCGACTGCTTAAAAAAGTTTACTGAAAAGAGGAGAATTTTATATCATTTATCACGCCGCCGAATTTCATGATTGCACATCGAGGCAAATTTTGCGATACCATATATAAAATCTCAATATTTGTCGGCCAACCATTGTGCAAATTACTAGAAGTTTTCTTTCTTACTCAATTTCTTTCAGGAATCGGTCACTGCGTTCAATCTGAATTCAAGAAATACGGTACAAATACATATTAATGCATTATCAAGGATAGATTTATGTTATTTTTATTAAAAAAGAAAGATATCTATGGGTCATAGCACCCTCTCACTATCAAGTGGACTGTATGCTCATGTTAGGGTAAGGGTGACACTTACTAACTTTTAAATAAAAAAACGTCGAAACGAAATATTCGTACATCGTATTACCTTTACAATCGTTTTTAGTGTGTTTCTATTTTCTGTTTCCAATCTCACAAAAGTTTAAAATGCCTTTAGTAATCGCCAATTAAATAGCTTGCTTTTGAATTCTCTTTCACGGGAGCTTTGTAATTGAAAAATATCTGAGACTTCGTGATCGATTCGAACTGTGGAGCTTACTTCTTTATAGTATTATATCGAAGTTCTTTTGCTTTACTACGAGTTTGTTTCTACAAATTTTATAAGCCTTCTTACAAAATTCGGGGACAAAAATATTACCGATATTTAATTTTAGTACAATACACATTCATTAAAATAATATAATATTTATTAATCTAACAAAATATTACGTATTAAGTAAAATTCTAAAAGTTGGGAATTAAAGCAGTTAAAGAAAACACGGTAGGATCCGGTATGTTTGAATTTAGTTTTCCATGTGTAGTATTTGCGTAAATATTATAGGAAATTATTATAAGATTCTTATTGTTTATTTATTAAAAAAAATGTTCTTGTTTATATTTAAATTTTTTCTGTGTACTTATTTTATGGTTATATATATATATATATATATATATATATATATATATATATATATATATATATATATATATATATATATATATATATATATATATATAATAAATGTTTGTTTTATATCGAAATAACTGTTTCTTTTACCTGAGGGAGTATATTGCATGCCAATAAGACATGAATAACTATTTTAATAGTTTTGCCTTTCTTTCTGTCCGTGCTATCTTCGGAATGGCTGAACATATTGTACTGAAATTTCAAGAATAGATGGAAAACAGTGCCAGCCCATATTTTACGAGAAACTTGGATTTTTTTTTTTGAGAAATCGAAAAATTGTTAAAATAAATGATCTTTAATGAATGTGAAAAAATACCTTAAAAATGTAAGTAACATTAATAGACCCTTCCTAGGCAAAACCGGGGCAGTCGCTGTTATACTTTAAACTACAATGGTGTTTAATAAACTGCTATAGTATTTTATAATTTTATATAGCCAAAATAATCCTATTGTTAAAAATTAATGTCAAAACCATTTAAAATAAAAAGACTATTACTCGGCAACAATCTATTTTTACTAATAGATATTAATCTGGAGATTAATTATTAAAAATAATAAATGTGTGAGAGCGGATATTCAGCTTGCTCTCTTGCTTACGCAATTAATAATTATCAGGAATGACACAGCGTACTGCACTACACATTTAGCATAAAGTTAACACAGTTCGACCATTTTTTTTATCATGAGAAAATGCCTACGCATACCCGCCTCGCGGGGTCAAAGATGGATTACGTCGGACTCGCACCGATTAAAACCTCACGGTGTTCCATCTTCGTCGCAAATGTGCAGGGTCACGGGGACGCTTTCGCTCGGAAGGGGACTACTTCTCCCTTTTCTCCTTCTCAAGTAAGGAGCTCCAGAGAAAAGGATGCCCCCGTGTCCTATGCGCGAAGGCTATGGGTCCAGGAAAAACGAGCACTCAGAAGCACTGGCCTTCCTGACCTAAGTGGCGGATCTGGTCGTTGGCTACGCCACCAACCAAGATTTGATTGCGGAGGATAGGGAGAGCGTTGTCTCGCAATACCGACACTCCTCTCTCCTCGCAGCTCCACTCCAGCCGCGGGTGACCAAGCTACGGCTACTAAGCCCCCCCCCCCCGCCAGGACAAGGCAGGAACCCGTTGGGGAGTGAAACACAATTCGACCATCCATAATATGACCCCGCCACAACCACACACTGGTGTAACGTGAAGGACATAATTAAATGATAACACCAAAGTATGCAAACCAACAGCAACACTACAAATGTAACACATGGCAGCTCTCTCAGCAACACAATCTTCCTTGCTAACACTAGTAGAATAGCCCAACGGGCATAGTAACGACAGTGAGGTTCGTAGATTCACCGACTGATCTCTCATAGTTACCTGCGCGGTACCTTATACCGCCAGAACGGGAAGGTGATTACAGTTCTAATGTCATTATCTTGCACTTATATTTTTACGCTCATTGCTGACTCTATATTTATTTTTCTTAAAATTCAACATATTTTTTAAATAATTTACTTTTTTAGTAAAATAAGTTCAGTTTATTTTTCGAGGTACATAGGTATTATGTTAAGTTTTTATACATATATTTTTCAAAACAAGAAAACTGAAACAGTACAGCTCGCAAGGGTTCATATAAAACGAACCGAAGTAACCATTTGCTGCGTTTATGCTGAGTCTCTGATTCAGAGGGCGGATTAAACTTTTGATCCCGGCTGTCTCTTTATAAATAAGGATTGTCGTTGTGTCTGCAGTTCCAATAAGTGATTTAATACTTATGCGTTATTCAGAGACAATCCCAAACTTAAACTCGAAGTTCAAATGTCAAAATTTGACGTTTCAAACTAGACATAAATAAAGTGTTGGATAGATTTAAATTTTACATATATTTAAAAATTTCCGGTGACAGGAATTTTTCTGATAACAACTTTATATTTTCTTAATTTCAAAAAATCACAACCTATGTTCAACTTTATTATATACTAGCGATCCGCTCCTGATTTTCCTAGGTAGGATTTGTTAATGATCTAGGAAATCATCAAAATCCATTCAGCCTTTTTAGTGTTAAGAGTAAATTTAAGAATTTTGCTAAATGCTAAACAGCTGTTCCACATCGACACTGCAATTTTCAGGAATGAAAATAGCTCATTTAATAATTTCGTAACTCTGCGGTTTGTAAACTATCCCTATGCAAAGCATCATGTCAATTCGTAGTCAAGTAGAAGCGTGAAAGAAGGACTAATCAATAAACACCGTTCGTACTTAAAACTATAAAAGGAAACCAAATTATAATTGAATTAGCACAATTAAATCTAAATGCGAAAAAAGTATCAAAATTAAATTTAGGGATGTTACGCTGATTTAATTATAGAAATGTGAGTTACGACTCTATAGTATCTGATTATTCATATTAAATGAAAACAGATAGAAATATTTGAAAAATACTTAAAAAACAGAAATGGGGGTTTAAGTGTAAAATTTTGCATATATTGTTGGTACGGTTAATTATAGCTAACTTTTATAACTATAGTATCATATTCTATACCTATCAGTAGAAATTATATGAATTAAAAATTTAGTTACATTTCTTTATGATATTCAATATTTATTACGTATGTAGTTTCCCGATTCCGTGGACCCGATGAACCAATAATCTTTATAGCAAATAGCAGAAATATATAGATATTAAATTGGCGTCGACTTTATCCGCAGGAGCCAGATGAACCAGAGCGAGCTGCATCTTTGACATCAAAATTTTTGGACAAAAAACGCTTGAACCAACTATTTGCTACGCCTACTGACACTGCATTAGGTCCATAAACGTCACAAATGGTTTTAGCGGCTTGAGTCCCATTTTTCCATATTTTGTAATAAAACTTCAAAATGGAGTTTCTTTCTTTGTTAGATTTACTCATTTTGGCGGACAAAAACAATTGAAAATGGCCTTATACAATATATTACATTTGGGCTGCTCTTTGCTGAATTCGTTTAGAAGTAAGGAGCTTGCACCGGAATGCCCTAGCCTATGAGGACAATAATTTAATGTGAGGCCGAACTTGTGCCTTGTTGCAAGCGATCTGCCGTCATGAAATACTGTCCCACTTTAATGTCGATTTCCATTAATAAATATTTAAAATATTTACACGTAACTTGTATTTTGTAATACATTTAAAAACGCCTCTTTGGTAGAAAAAAAAACTCTAAGCCATTTTTAACAATTATTAGCCGACTTCAAAAAGGAAGAGACTTAATTTTTCTGAATGTTTTTTTTTGTTTGAATTTGTATGTTTTTTTATTTAAAGGATGACAAACGATCACAGTTCACCTGATAGTAAGTGGATGATGTGGCCCAGAGACAGAGATTGTGAAATAAATGCTCCCAACTGGTTATAAAAATTAAATATTGTTAATTAATAATATCCACCTCAAATTTGAGTTACAGTTGTTAAATAAGATTTAATTGTGTTTGTAAAATAAAGAAAAGTCCTCAGTATTTAATTAAATAGTGTTTTTGAGTTTCAACTATAGGTGACAGCTGTAACGAACAACGGTTAAACTTTCTGTAAGTGTAATTCTTGTTATCCCTTTAATATTTAAACATTTACCATTTAAGTAAGTGTTATTTTGGATTTCGATTTGAATTGTTTACCTGATAATTTAATTTGAGATCAGTAAATAGACCCATAGATCTAGATATTTGCTTACTCTCTTTCTTCGGTTTTCTTTTGCTATCTACACATAATAGTAAAATGAATACACGCAACGCCAAAACGTGCCAAAGGAAGAACCAAGTTCAAATGGCGCTTCTAGAACTTAAGGCGTCAAAGGAGCAGTGTGAACTATTGCTTTAAGAAAGCGATGATAATGAAGACGAAAAGAAAATAATAAACATCTACATTTTTCTATAAATAAGAATTAATATGCAGATTCGTTGTCACTCTTGAGGACTGAGATGGAATACCTCGTTTCCAGTAAAAAGTGTCTCCGGTTCTCTGCACTCACCATACAAAACACAGTGGCATTTAAGCTGCTTTTTTACGCTGGTATTCTGTGAGAGCGTGGTCCTATCCTGGTCTAGCTGACCCTTTCGTGCTACAACCGTAATAAAGCTGTAGCGTGGCTCTTCCACGTAAAATTGATATCTTCGTTAATTTTGAGCTGAGTGATTAATTTTAATTAAATAGATAATACTTTAGAGCTACGGGTAATATATAAATTAAGAAAAAAATCTATCCCAAACAAAGGGTTGCAAAATTGGGATAATGAAAGTTTTTAATATAACTATGCAGATGGTTTAGAGATTGTGATATACCTGAATCCACTTGAAACTGTAAAATATTAACTTGTAATATAAAGTTACAGCTGACTTCAATTTTTATGATAAGAGTGACCAACGAGCAAACAGTCTACATGGTATGTTAAAAAAAATAAAAATATAAATTTCTTTGCAACTTTCCGCTAAACATATAAAATGATGTGTCTTACCTGGAATGAAGCGCACCTCCCGCCCTCCCTCAATTGCATACACTAACTCCGTCACCACTATACCAAGCACCACTACTCTCAACACCACTATTCTAGGCAAGACACACCATCGACGATAATACGACACGTGTTTCGCCTCTACACGAGGCATCATCAGGTAATATAGACTCTACGGCGGCTGACCGCTAAGTCAGCCGACGAAACACGTGTCGTATTATCGTCGATGGTGTGTCTTGCCTAGAATAGTGGTGTTGAGAGTAGTGGTGCTTGGTATAGTGGTGACGGAGTTAGTGTATGCAATTGAGGGAGGGCGGGAGGTGCGCTTCATTCCAGGTAAGACACATCATTTTATATGTTTAGCGGAAAGTTGCAAAGAAATTTATATTTTTATTTTTTATTATAATGGATTTCCGCAAAGTAACGCCTGATTCTATCAATTATACATGGTATGTGGATATTTGCCCATATTCACTTTTTTAACTCGATTAAGAATCAAAATGCAGATACGTTGTCACCCCTGAGGACTAAGATAGAATGCCTCGTAAACAGTGAAAAATGTTTCTGATTCTCTACACTCACCATACGAAATATTTTACGCTTGTATTGAGTGAGAGCGTGGTCTTTTGCTGGTCGAGCCGATAAATTCGCAATAACCATAATATAGCTGCGGTATGGCTCTACAATGACATCTACATGACAAAATTCTAAAATGCCCAATATAATTTCACACTCTGAAGTCAAGACTTTAATTCTTCTACATTGTCTTCTTCTACATACACTTCATAATTAGAAATCATTTCTTTCTTTTTAGTTGTTTAAAGTTGGATTTAAATTTTTATTACAAGTGTTTTTTAAATAATGTAAATAACAGGAAGAATAACTCAGAAGCATAAAATACAAACAGTTTATGGAATAACTTTAGCTCTGATGTACCCCCTGCAATAAATAAACTAAATAGGTGTGTACACTAATTCAGCAGAGACCTAATGCATTACTATGGTAAGGTATTTTTGTCTAGTATATAAATAACAAAATGTATCGTACTTACATATACATAATTTTACAAGCATTAAAAATCTAAAAAAAAAGCACTAAAAAAATGAAACTTACTATAGAAACTGCCTAGGTATGCTACTGTGTTTCATATAGTGATTGTAGAGAACCAGAGACCACTTTTACTGTAAGCGAGACAATCCGTCTTAGTCCTTATGGGTGACAAAGCATTTGCATTTTGATTCTAAATCGGGGATAAATATAGATCTATATGGGCCACAGTTCCCACTAAAGATTAGGTGGACTGTGCGTTCGTTTATCACTCTTTTTCTGTATAAAAAGCAAAATAAAATCTAGTTTGTTTATTTTAGGATTATAAACTCGAATAAGATTTTAAAAGGGATTCAGTTTTACGACACAACACAAAAGATACAAAAAATAATTAATATGTACATTATTTAATTTACATGTTTTTGAAAATTTTTATTCCTCAGTTTCGTGGGTTTTCTTATCATGTTTTCTTTTAACCGTGCACCGCATGGTGGATAAGAATTAAAATGTAATTAACAATTTTATTGGTATCGGCAATAATCGAGTCTACGATGCT
The DNA here is from genome assembly GCA_907164705.1 of Parnassius apollo. Classification (NCBI taxonomy): domain Eukaryota; kingdom Metazoa; phylum Arthropoda; class Insecta; order Lepidoptera; family Papilionidae; genus Parnassius; species Parnassius apollo. Next base: position 9,495,365 of record CAJQZP010001697.1, read on the forward strand.
TGCGTACAGGAAGGCGCTTAGTTTAGGTGATTTGGGAGTGAAGAAATACTGAAAGTTGTAATTTTTACATTGAAAAAATCTATGTGACTGTTTTTGTCATTTCACTGGATACTAATTTAAATTATGTAAATAAACCTTGTGCCTGTTGGACTAATTGGAGTATGAATTCTCCTAAATCGCAAGTCAAATAAAGTCACAATTTTTCTACTATTATTTTGTTTTGTTTACTAAATAGTTTAAGATTAACTGTACTCGTAGTTACAAAGTAGAATAAGAAGAGAAAAATTTAGGGAAAATCTTCGAGGAAATGTGCAACAAAATTATGAACTTAGTATGTAAAACAAATGATAATTAAGATTATTTATTTCAAAAAAATATTATAAAGGGGCAAGTCTTGTTGGTTAATTAAAAAGCTCTGTCAAAGAAAGAGATATTTACTTACAAATAAGGATTCTCGTAAATACAGGCTTTTTGATTTATTTTGAAATTAGAAAATAGAACCTTTTAAATTTCTTAATAATTTTAGTAATAATAAGCGTTGAGTGACCAAAAATAAAATATATAAAATTTTTATAGTATAAATATATATTATTGATTTTTATATTATGCTTGGCCTATCACAAGCCCTGTGATCTTTAAAGGCCTCTTATGGGCGGTTTAGCAATCACAGTTATTATTCTGAGTTGTTATCAAAAAGATGTTGCTGCCCATCCCATATTTAACGTCCCTCTGTAGATTCTTACGACAGCCACGATATGTTATGGGGTAGTGAGCTGCTTAGTTTGATTCCCAGATTGAATAAGTATTTTCATGTTCTTTAAATAATTATTATAACAAGTCTGTGTTCATTTATGTAGATTGTTTGTATGAAAAACGACTCCGCTATACAGAAAAAAAACCTATGCAAGAGGTTACATTTCTTCGTGAAAAGAAAAACATAAAACAATGAGGGTATTCCCAAATTTTACTCTTGATTTTAATCGACACTCACTTTTCCTTTTTATGTAAAAAAAGTTTAACTTTAATTATTACAGTATTGACTACCGCGGAAAAATTGCACAGAATACTAGGGTGAAAAAAGTAACATAATACTGAAATATTTCGTGAGGCACAGAGGCATTTTATCTTACGGGTTTCGTGTATCTGCAATTTCTTAATCAGCATTTATTTACCTTCAGGTGGACTGTGTGCTCTTTATTTGTGTCCTTACTTTTATTTAAAAAAAAAAAAGAATTTATATCATTTTCTTAATGTTTCTGTTATGATGCATAGCGTCGGTACTTGTGTTTTAATTATGATTTTAAAAACTTTACTTGCACTGTGTGTTTGTTAAGATCAAAGGTCAACTGAATTTTAGAGCCGTTATTCTCAACCGATTGAGCTGTAATTTTGCATATATGTTTAGTTTGGATGACAATGACTGATTAGCTAAGTGACGTCATTTTAAATCCAATATGGCGGACCGTACAAGATGGCCGACTAGTTATTTTCTTGCAATCCCATGATATGGGTATCAAATGGTAGAGTTTGCTGATAAACATACGAAAATAAATGACGTTATTCTAAATTCAATATGGTGGACACCCAAAACTGGCGGACTATGTTCTTTAACGAACACCTATGCTATGGATATCAATTAAAATGGTTCCGGTTTAAAGACCTTTATTTCTCAATAAGAAAATCGTCACTTGAATGAGAACATTAATTATATAAACTTAGTAATAATAATTTGTAGTGCGGGTATAAATAAAACTTTGTTGGACGTCGCTTTTAGGAAGCGAATATCTTTGTTGCTTACTCAATTATAAGTTAAAATAACTCCGCGTTCAGCTCTTCGAGGAGATGGTGTACAACTGCCCAGCTAAACTAAAAGCTAAAAAATAAAACTATGCAGGGTCGTGTCATAACTAAAATCAACTTAAACTCTAGAAAAATTCAAGCGGTGGTGAAAGTAGCAATCTCGCGATAAGCTAATATATCACGTTATTTGTGTAATCTAATAAATTGATGATTGGTTTGACTTAATTTATTCAAAGTATATTTTCTTCATTTTGGAGAAATCAAATAAAAGCTTCCTTTTAAAAATGCGCTTTTCTATTTTAATTTATAATTAAAAATCATTATACATATATTTTCAAAAGAATGCATTTTGAATATTATTACATATTAATATAAATTCCTGAGAAATTTAAAAGCTATTTTGTTATAACAAAATATTTATTTTTCTTTGAAATTTTAAAATTAATATCAGTAGCGTTAGGAAAGAGAGGGCAGACTAGCTTGCAGCTTACCTCAAACTGTCTCATAAAAGTGTAGACATAGGCGTTAAAACACATAGTACGTCGTTTCATTAGTAATTACTTTGTTTTAATATAATAACAACAAGGAACACATGCACAAGTTATTTCTACCGAAGTGTTTCAGTTTCTTACGAAACGAAAATATTCCGTCAATAAAACATTTATTACAAGTTTTACATGTGTGTATTTTGCAGTTACATCATAAACGTTATATCAACTTAGGATGACTCTATTATAAAATAAAAAGATTAATGGAATATTAATGTACTCTACTCCTAAAGACTAATGAATATGTTAGTTCTTTATGAACACAGCAGCGGGTACAGTATTTCTAAGTAACACAAATATCATGTTAAGTTAGGTAATGTGCGAAATAAATTATTACAAAACAATATATAATTTTACGCAGAAGAGCCATGCTGCAACTATATCAGTAGTGTAGTTATAACACGAATGGATTGATTCAACCGGGGAAGCATCACGTTCTCACAGAATAACAACGTAAAATAGCAGCTTAACGCTGCTGTGTTTCTTATGATGTGTGTCGAGAACCGGAGACCATTTTTACTAAAAACGAGCTATCCTATCTTAGTCCTCAAGGGTGACAAGGCATCTGCATTTTGATTCGTAATCTAGGATTGATGTAGATGTCTGTGGGTCACAGCAACCACTAACCATCAGGTAGACTGCGTGCTCGTTTGTTACCGTAATTCTAAAAAAATATATATGCAGTTTGCTATAATTTTATCTTAAAATTTTGTTTTCATATGCAGCGCAGCATAATTAACAAATTTATAATAATTAATCCTGCAATGAATTAATTAGTTATGGAAATAAATTATTACCATAAAACATAGTTTTTTCCCGTATTACTACATCAACGTTTATGTACTTTTAGATCGATATGCTATTGGAAAATTTTTCAACCAGAATATAAAATGAGATTTCCTCTACAGATAGTTTTGTCGGTTATTTTGTATCCGTTAAGTTTTATATGAGTTTAGATTTTCACATAATTATTTACGTTGTTGAATAAAATATGTCCAACAACGATATCATTATTTCGTTCTAGGGAATCATTATGCGAGCATTCAAGCACGCACTCGCAAACTTAGACTTAAAAACCAGTGATATAACTAGAGATCGCCGCGGCTCTGAACATTTACAATAATGCACTCCGTGCAATGTCAGAGGGATCTAAAGTGAGTAAAGAGAGTAAGAGTAGAAGTAGTAAGCTAATTCACATTAATCCTGAAAAATTGTTGCCTCACAAAGTAGTCGAGTTATGCGGAAAACTTCTGGAAAATCACATGTTGGTTAATTGCGATTAAATCCATACGATGGAATGAATTATCACGCATTTAATTTTCTCGGGGACAATGGATACTGTAGACTCAGTACCACGCCACGTGGCATTCCTTGGAGGCAGCGTATGTTCAGCGGTGAACTTGTGATGGGCTTCAATGATCATAATAATGATGACGACATGAGAGACGCAAAGAATCATTACTGATACAAGATTTCAAACACCAAGAAATCGATCTGTAAGCAAACACATCTAAATGATGACAAAATTCAATATGTACCACATCCATTACCGGAATAGCTCGTACATTCTCCAGTGGGTTCCAATTTATCACATTCTCAAGAGGAAACCTGTCCTTGTTAACTTCCAGACTACGGGGTAAATTGATTCTGATTCTATTACAAAATACAGTGCAGGTAAAATGGATGTACAGTTTTGGTGCTTCCTTATAGCTTAAATTTTGATTTAAATATAAAAATAATTGAGTTAAAAATAAAACTTTTGTTGAAACTTTATTCTTAATACCAATAATTTGTATATTTCACCATTTATAAAAATTCAACTTTATCAAGTATATTTTCTGCTCTACATTATATATATAAAACGTATACAAAAACTATACATAACCTTTGTTATTATTAAATTTTTTGCTTCAGATGTAGCTATGCACGAGGTATGTAACGTTTTAATTATAAATAAAAGACGATCTAGAGATCCGAAAACTTTCTAGTTTTACAAATGTGAACCCAAAAAATTTGATATTTCGATGAAATTGTAAAGGCCGGGGGGCCAACAGCAAACACTTTCAGAAAAAAAAAATTTAGCTCAGTATTAAATAGATCTTCAAAGTGCACACATCATTATTAGAGAAACATTCTGCGTTTGGGCTCTGTAGACTCCGGACGTGTCGGTTGAGTTCACTCCCGTCACTCCACTCTCTTAGCTCATGCGCGCAGTAATGTTATCTTCACTCCCAGTTTTGCTTGGCGCTCTGTACTTGGGGACTAAATTGGTGATTACCTTATGGTGTACGAAGCACGCTATACCTTATGGTGGCAGTCTCACTGTGAGGTATATCGGGCACTTTATGTGATTCAAAGAATGCTTTGTGAGTAACTCTCTTTACTGACTTCCTGGAAACCGGCAACCGTAAGTAGAGTGAAGCACACCTGCGGTCTCAGAGGCAACAACAAGGTACCTACCCAAGCATAGCAACAGAAAGGATCCTCTGTTGAACGTAAGGAAAAGCCATCACCACACATTTTCAAGCAGAATAAAACAAATGGAACAACTTCTGCAATTAGTTGAACTCGGAAAAAAAATTCTGCCCAAAGGTGCAAAACACAGGGCAGGGCATACGAATTTTCGTAAACTTGACTGAGGAATTCCACAGCGTGACTAGTCACCTGCGCACCTAAGAAATCAGATTTCACACTTACATCCTAGCAGAGGAGCGCAACCTTCGTATTGTCGTCCTAGGATTCCCATACTAGACGACCTCGAGGCCCAAAATCTCCAGGTTCGGGAAGTGCACAGAATGCACCAACAGACCGATAAAAGCGAAAAGCAGACGACAAGGAGATATTTAACGTCCGGCGCAACTGCAACCTAACTGGGATTAAAACTGAAGCCCACCAAACAAATATTAAAATGTTCTGAAAACTTGTAAGAACTGCCAGGGGACATTCAAAACAGCCTATGATGAATGCTATAAGAGACGAGAATGGCTATATTCTGAATGATGAAGTTTTGAATTTAAAGATATGGAAGGAATATTTTGAAAGCGTGTTTATGAGTGAGGAGACAACATGTGTACTAAGTGAAGTAGAAACACAGAAAGAAGAGGAAAGAGGTAGCGAGATAAGTATAGATGAAATAATGAAAGCAATGAAAAGCATGAAAGCAGGTAATGCTGCCGCATATGATAGAGTTTCACTCGAAATGCTAAGGGCTGGAGAGGAAGTGGTAGCAGGCCTGCTGCACACCTTGTTTAATTTATGCTGGGAACTGAAGCGGGTACCGGTAGACTGGTGCAAAGCCGTGATAGTCCCAGTACATAAAGGAAGAGGGTCGCAGCAGGACTGTAAAAACTACGGTGGCATCAGCCTTCTTAGCATTGTGAGAAAACTGTATGCTAAGGTACTGATTGAAAGGGTCATGAAAGAAACTGATGGAAAAATTTGGGATGGGCAAGCGGGATTTAGAAAGGGAATGGGATGTACAGATCAAGTCTTTTCCATGCGCATGATCGCGGAAAAGTTTCTGGCTAAAAACCATAAGGTTTTTTGTGCGTTCATGGACTTGGAAAAAGGCCTATGACAGAGTGGATAGGGATTTGCTATGGTAAACACTGAACTCATTTGGGTTGAGCGCTGGCTTGATACAGGCATTGGAGTCTCTTTATAGGGACTCTAGTGCTTGTGTTAGGATCAACGGGGTCTACTCGGACTGGTTTGACATCCATAAAGGTGTCAGACAGGGCTGTGTGGCTTCCCCGTGGCTGTTCAACCTATTTATGGATGAGTTGTTTGCAAAATTTGAAAGTTGAAGAATGCGGATTAAGAATGGGTGAGTTAACCGTCAAATGCCTTTTGTACGCCGATGATCAAGTTATTCTTGCGTCGTCGGCGGCCGAGTTGCAAATGATGGTTACATTAATGAGATCCGTTCAAAGAAAGTTAAAAGAAAGGGGTATGAAAGTGAACGCAAGTAAGACGAAGGTTATGGTTTTTGAAAGAGAAGAAAGTAAAACGATTTGTGAAATAAGAATAGAAGGGGAGTTGATCGAGCAAGTAGATGAGTTTGTATATTTGGGCTGCGTATTTAGCAGGGATGGGAGATATGATAAGGATATAGAACGACGAGTGAATGCGGGAAATAGAGTAAATGGGGCCTTGCACTCTATTGTGAAGAGTCAAAATGTGTCGAAAAAGGCACGTATGGCAATTCACAATGCTGTGTTGGTCCCTACTTTAACGTATGGTAGTGAAAGTTGGGTGTGGCAGAAGAAGCACGAGAGTAGAATAAACGCAGTAGAAATGCGGTCGTTAAGGAGTATGTTAAGGCTGAATCTGAATGACAGGGTAAGAAATTGTGCAATAAGAGAAGAGTGTGGTTTGCAAGATGATGTTGTGACCAGGATTAAGAAAGGAATGCTTCGGTGGTTTGGTCATGTGGAAAAATGAATGAGGAAAGAGTGAAAAAAAAATTTATGGTGCAGAAGTGAATGGCAGAGTCGGAAAGGGACGTCTTAGGCGAAAATTTATCGACCAAATTAGCGGTTTATTGAAAACGGGCCAAATTAGGAGTACCCTTAACCGACGAGCATGTATGCGTAGGTGTATGGATGTGAAGGAGGCAAGAGAGGTGTGTCAGGATCGTGCCAAATGGAAGTCTGTAGTCTTTGCCTACCCCTCTGGGTGACAGGCGTGAATGTTGATGTATGTAAATAATCACAAAATTTTACATTGTTCTTGTGATGAAGTGTGGGTTTTTTACAAGTGGTTATTGCTTGAAAATAAAATTTTAAATTAATCATAAATTTTATTTGATTTCGCAAAAACATTAGTTATAGTACACAATATATATTAATTGTTTACCTACACCAACACTTTCATTTTTTATTTCACCCCTTAGAAATTTAGACGTGTGTAATGTGTCACTTTATACATCCGTTTACTGCTATTGTGGCAGGACCAAGTGGATGTGGGAAGTCAAATGTTGTAACAAATTTCATAAAATCATTTACAGAAATATGTAATTGTGATTTTAATCAGATCATATGGTGCTTTGATGAAATGCAACCTTTATATAATTTACCAAATGTTAACTATCATCAAATAATTCCAAATCTTAATATGTTTGATGGTGAAAACCCAAATCTTGTTATTATTGATGATCTAATGAGAGAGTCCGATGGAAGAATTTTAGATATATTTACAAAAGGTAGTCATCACAGAAATCTTAGTGTATTTTATTTAACACAAAATTTATGTCATCAGGGTAAAAGGAAAAGAGACATATCTTTAAACTCAAGTTATATAATATATTTTAGAAACCCTCGAGATAACTCAAATAAGATATTTAGCACGACTAGTGTCACCAGATAACCCAAAATTCATTGAAGAGGCCTACAGTGATGCAGGGATGTAACTCTAGAGGCGCATGGATATTTAATGGTGGATTTAAAACAGAATACCAAAGTTTTCTGTCGTATCAAGACAAATATCTTCCCATTTATTGGTTTCTGTACAGTTTACGGCCCCACAAAAGAGTTTAAATACAGTAAGAACCAAACAATTCAAATCATTGCTAAATGATGCATCGTCGACTCACAACGCATAAACATTTACTAAACGCTTTGCATACGCTTAAACCAAAATATCAAAGAGCATTACTTAAAACGTGTGATGAAGAAGAAATTAACTGTATTTGTGAGTGTATCCATAACGTTTTACAAGGAAAAGTACCTCTTAAAGATCAAGATAAACAAAAATTGAATAAACACAAAAATATACTCCGTAAACTAGTGACCTACCGAGCAGTAGAGATAAAAAGTCTACAACTTAAATACGTAAAAGGCTTGAGTGGGAAAAATGGACCCCGTACTAGAAGAAATTAACAGGATTTATTATGATCCATCTAATCCTGCTGGTTTTGGTGGTATTGATAAATTATCAAAAGCCATGAAGGGTAAAATGAATAAAAGGCAAGTAAAGGAATGGTTAAAATCACAAGAAACATATACATTACATCTATCAAATATTAATGAAATGTGGCAAGCTGATTTAAGTGATATGCGAACTTATTCTCAATATAGTGATGGTTTCAAGTATATACTTTGTGTTATTGATGTATTTAGTAAATATGATTAAGCAAGACCAATGAAAAAGAAAAACACAGAAACAACTAAAGAATGTTTTGAAAGTATATTTACTGAAAGTTATTTAACACCTACTCACATACAATCTGATAAAGGTACAGAATTTGTTTCAAAAGATGTAAAAAAATACTTTAAATCCAAAAAGATTAATTACTATACCACTAACAATCCATTATTAGACATTAAGGCAGTATTGTTGAACGATTTCAAAGAACACTAAAAATGAAAATGTGGCGTTATTTCACTCATAGTAATACTTTTTTTATAGGATAGGGTGACAAACGAGCACACAGTCCACCTGATGGTAAGTGGTTGCTACGGCCCATAGAAATCTACATCTATCCTCGATTACAAATCAAAATGCAGATGCGTTGTCACCCATGAGGACTAAGATGGAATGCCTCGTTTCCAGTAAAAAGGGTCTCCAGTTCTCTACACTCAACATACGAAATACAGCAACATTAAGCTACTATTTCACGCTGGTATTCTGTGAGAGCGTGGTACTTCCCCGGTCGAGCCGACCCATTCGTGCCACAACTATACTACTAATATAAATGCAGCATGGCTCTACCACGTATAAACTTATAGATATATAGATGTTTTACAAGATTTAATACACTCTTTATCACAGCTTTCACTCTAGTATTAAGATGTGCCCATGTGATGTAAATTCCAACAATATTATGATAGTTTGGACTAATCTTTATGATAGACGTTCAACAAACTTTCTTTAGAAAATCCTAAACCTAATTTCAATTTGGGTGATTATGTTTGAATAACTAAATACGAGTATAAAAATGTTTTTCAAAAAGGATATGAATCAAATTGGAGTGATGAAATATTTATTATATCTTTAATAATTGATAGATCTCCATGGGTTGTTTATACAATAACAGATTTATAAAATGAACCACCTCACAATATAAAATAGATAAAATAATTGACACTCGTTATTCAGGTAACAGAAAAGAAGTATTACTGAAGTGGAAATGTTATCCAAATAAATTTAACAGTTGGATTTTAGCTTCTAATTTAAAAGAAATATGAATAAAGAAAGTTTTTATTTAACTTTGCTCAGCAATAGTTCAATGGAAAACTTTCCATTGAACTATTTCTGGCACTTTGATACTTTCCTGATAACAAGACTACAAATTTTACAACGAAATTACCAAAAGCCATGAAATTAGAAGGTGAGTGGTCGGTTGGATTTGTCGAGTTTCAATATCCATGTGATCTTGAACAGTAAACCATGTTTACTGTTCAAGATCATGAAAATATTATATACATTATAAAATCTTTGTTAATGCCTAATGAAGATAAACCATCCATAGTGTATTACAAAAAACATATTCCAGCTACCAAATATGATAACGTTGAGCATATTTTAAGAGTGTTAAATGGTATCGCAGAGAACTTCAAATTTCGCTATGATGAAATTACAAAATTTGTGTCCATTTCTGTTTTAGATAAAAATATAAAATCCGTAAAATTATCACCCAAAGTAAGTTTACAACTAGGTGATGAACTAAATAAAAATCTCCTAGAGAGAAATTTTGGAAAGTGTCCTGCTAATTTACACTTAGGGTTAGCATCTCAACTATTTCTATATTGCGACATTATCGATCCTCAGATTGTGGGTGATGTTATCTCCTTTACTAAGAGTCATTTCATTAGATCCTACAAAATACATTTATGGTGCAAATAAAATGCACGTTTTCTCTCAACATCACTACTTACCTGTTATGCGAAGAGAGTTAGTTATAAGATCGAGCACAGGACAAAAATACCATTCCAGTTTGGAACCGTGTGTATTAAACTATATTTCTAAAAATTATAATAATGAATTCTCTTCGTCATCATTAATGTCCATATGAAAATTATTATACACAACAAGCTGGGTCAGAAGTTGGAGTAATTTATAAGGGTTCACCATACCAACGCGGTCACGGTATTGGGAGCTTCTTAGGGGGGTTATTTACCTTTACTTTCAAGTGGTGCTCGAGTAATTGGTAAGGAGGCATTAAGCGCTGGATTAGGACTTTTATCGGATATGGTTCAAGCGCGTCCTATTGAAGCCTCAATAAAAGATCGTCTATAGCAAGTTAGTACGAATTTAAAACGAAAAGTTAATGAGAAAATTTATCAATTTAACATGACAGGATCTGGGTATAAAACTAAAAGAAAACAATTGACCTCGTTCATTCCACTATTAACAGCTAAAATGAAAGCTGCGAAAAAACTTGTTCTAAAACCAAAAAATATCAAAGATATATTTTCAAATTAAATATGTCTTTCCTTCATAATCATTCTTGCGAGTGCGTTAAGCCAGTATTGGATTTGTTTGCACTACCGTCTACACAAACTAGCATTGAAAATGGATTGTGGATTCATTATAAACCAATTTCATCTCTTGGTGATGATGGACCTATCGAGTTTCAAGTTCCTGGGACAGGCGATGACTACATAGATTTGTCTCATGCATTACTCCACATAAAGGCAAAAGTATTAAATCAAGATTCAACTAACTTGATATCTACTACAATAGTAGCACCTTTAAATAATTGGCTGCATTCACTTTTTAGTCAACTTGATGTTTATTTAAACCAAAAACTTGTATCACCACCTATTAATACCTATGCATACCGAGCATACATGGAAACCCTTTTAAACTATGCTCCTGCTACTAAACAATCTCATCTTACTTGTAGTCTTTGGTATGAGGATACAGCTGAAAAAATGGATTCTACAGATGGTAACAACATAGGATTTGTTAAAAGACAGGAATTGATTAGTGAAAGTAAGGAAATAGAAAGAATAAAATTCACCAGATTGGTCATCTTCACGGTGACATTTTCAACCAATATAAACTTTTAACTAATGGTGTTGAAATGAGTGTTAAATTGGTTCGATAAAGAGAGAGTTTTAATTTAATTGCTTGGTCAAACGATGTAAAGTTTAAAGTTTTCATTACGGACGCAACTCTTATTGTTCAACGAGGACGAATTAATCCAAGTGTATTACTCGCACATCAAAAAGTTTTATCTTCTACCACTGCTAAATATCCTATTACTCGAGCTGAAGTAAAAGTTTTAACAATTCCATCGGGTGTTCAAGGAAAAACTCTTGATAATATATGTTTAGAACAGGTACCCAAAAGATGTATAATTGGATTTGTGAACAATTCTGAATTTAATAATTCCCTTACTAAAAATCCATTTAACTTTAAAAACTATGGTATTAATTCTTTCAGCTTATATATTGATGGTCAACAAATAACTTCAAAGGCTTTACAACCATCTTCTAATAATAGTATATTTACATCAGCGTATCATACTCTATTCTCGGGAACTGGTATTCACTTTCTTAATTAAGGAAATGGAATATCTTGTGAACAGTATGCCAAAGGTTACTGTCTATTAGCATTTGACTTAACTCCTGATTTATCAGCCAACTCATCAGCTCATTGGAATCTCATAAAGCATGGTAGTGTAAGAATTAACTGTATAGTTTATGTTGATTTTGATAATATTATTGATATAGAAATGTTACTGTAGACTATAGTAGTTAAGGTTAATATATACGGCGGAGTTGCATTATTATGGCGGAAGAGTGCTTTTAAAATAATGAGTGTAATAAAGTGTGACAGTGTGCGTCTTGCAAAAATTAAGCTGCTACTGTCAGATTGTACGTTTTGATGATATTCTCAATCTATATGCCAACGGACTGTAGTGATAATTTAGTTGATTTCACTGAGTGCCTGAGTGAAGTAAACGCAATTGCAGACACAGCTACACAGCTACACAGCTGCGCACCCATGCAAACGAGGGTTAGGGCGTCCCCCCCAAGGCAACGCACACCAGCTCGTCCCCGTTGGTGTCGAATGCAGCGCGCAAAGCGGCGATGGGGACCGCCACCCGTCACGCACAGCCCGACACGGCGGAAGGTGGAGGAAGGAGTGCAGAGTTGGCACGTGGAATGTTAGAGGGGGCATGAGAGATAAGACGAATGAGTTGATCGAAATAATGAAAGAAAGAGAATTAGATTTCACGAGGGTAGCCGAAAAGCTTAACACCTTCGATGGCAGGAAAGAATGTGTGGAGAGAACATGGCAGAACCTTAGGGATGGAATGGTAAGTGCAGCGGAAGAAGTATGTGGTACGACAAAAAGAGGTAGTAGTAAAAGAAGAAATGCATGGTGGAATAATGAAGTGAGAGAAGCTGTAAAAAAAGAAGAAAAAAGCATGGTTAGACTACTTGGCCTCTAGTAACGATGAGCATATGAGAGAGAAGATGAAAGAATGATATAAGCTGCAGAAAGTTCATGCGAAAACATTGATTGAGGAAGTACGTGAAAGGTGTAGAATAGAAGCGGACGAGAGGTTGTCGCACAACTTTAGGGAAAACTCCAAACTCTTCTGGAAAGAGGTTGGAGGGTCCCGGAGTGGTGCGACAGCCTTAAGAATGAACAACGTGCTTTCAAGAACCAATGACGTCCTCTCAGAAAAATCGGACGTCATGCAGCGATGGAGTGAATTTTATAGAGAAATGTATGCGTGTCATGACGAAATCCGGACCCTGGCACGCCAGACACGGACCTCGATGATATTGAGGTCATCAGCATGAAAGAGATTGAACGTGCGATTCGAAGTTTGAAATGAGGTAAGGCTGCGGGACTAGACTGAGTTACTGCTGAAATGGTCAAGTACGGTGGGCCTCGCGTCTGGGACAGCTTCCATGTGCTGTGCAATTTGTGCTGGCGGACGGGAGATGTCCCGGATGATTGGCGATCCGCGGTCATTGTGCCTTTATATAAAGGTAAAGGTCACATTTTGACTGCGGGTGCTATCGGGCGATCAGCTTGACCAGTTTAGCAAGTAAAGTTTACTCGAAGGTTTTGACACGTAGGATGCAAGAGAAATCGGAAAGATTCTTATGGGAGGCACAATGCGGATTTAGACCTGGAAGAGGATGCACGGATCAAATGTTTTCTCTCCGCATGATCACGGAGAAGCTTCTGAGTGTTAACCAGAGGATTTTCTGTGCTTTTGTGGATCTGGAGAAAGCATTTGATAAGGTTATAAGGAAGAAAATGTGGGAACTGTTGCCGGGATATGGTGTGGATGGTCGATTGTTAAGGGCTGTGCAGTCACTTTACTATGACTGTAAAGCCTGTGTGCGGGTAGGGCATGACCTGTCACCCATGTTTAGCGTCCAAGCGGGCGTAAAACAGGGTTGTGTCATGTCTTCCTGGCTGTTCATACTGTACCTCGACAGCTGTTTACAGAAGCTGAAAAATAGCTGTTTGGGTGTGAAATTGGGTGACATAAAAGTTAATTGTCTGCTGTATGCTGATGATGCAGTGCTTATTGCATCATCAGAAGCAGAACTGCAGGCATTAGTCACGTGTATGAAAGAGGAATGTGAAATTAAAGGTCTCCGTTTGAATGCTAATAAAACTAAGGTTCTGGTATTTGAAAAGGACGAAGAGAGAACGAAATGTGAAATATGGGTAAATCTGGAATGTATAGAACAGGTAAATGAAATTGTATACTTGGGGAGTGCTTTCAGCCGGGATGGAAGATGTGAATTAGATGTGGATAGGCGTGTCGCTGCCGGAAACAAAGTCAATGGTGCCCTGAATGCATTAGTAAAAAGGCAAGGCGTGGTGAAGAGTGCACGCTTTGCAATACATAACGCAGTGTTGGTATCGACTTTGTTATATGGCAGCGAAACCTGGGTATGCCAGAAGAAGCATAAAAGCAAGTTGAATGCAGTGGAGATGCGATCTCTTCGTAAAATGTGTGGCGTTACCATAGCCGACCGAAAGCGAAACGAAGAGATTCGCAATATGGCAGGATTGAAAGATGACCTTATCACAAAAATTGATAGGGGCGTACTCCAATGGTTTGGGCACGTTGAACAAATGAGTGAAGACCGAATGGTGAAGAAAATATATAGAGCGAAAGTAAATATTAAAAGGTGTCGAGGTAGACCGAGACTAACTTTCGAAGACCATGTGAGCAAATTGCTCGAAGAGGGGAGGGTCAAGAGTACTCGGATACCTAGACGTGCATGTATGAAGAAGTTAATGAACCTGAAAGAAGCGAAAGAGGTATGTAAGGATCGTGACACTTGGCGATCTGTTCTCTCTGGCTACCCCGTTACGGATTGTGCGTGAAGATAAGTAAGTAAGTAAGTAACTGATTCATGAGGGTCTTCGGCGAGGTTTAACAATTCAGTGGAATGTGAAGTTGCTTTTTTTAGACTAGCAACTTTATTAATAGTGTTCCACATTTCCTTGGGATTATCTTTATTCTTTTTGAACTCGTTTTCTTCATATTCGGTTTTTAGCTTTTTAAAAGATTATTGCAGAAATTACCTAGAGTAGGTAAGTTGTAATATGGCATTGTTAGGATCCATCTTTGCTTTTTTATGTAACTTGAACCACAACAAGACAGTGTTATCCAGGGCTTAATAGCTCGTTTTCGATGCGGGACGTAGGCTAATATGGATGGAAAGAAATTGCTTTAGATATTATATCAATTAGAGAATCTGCTGCTAAATTTGCGTTTGCAGCGTTATATACAGGGTTAAAGTCTGTAACAGATAATTCCTGTACTAAACCTGGTAATCAATTTTCCTGATGGTAGATTTGGCTTGATTTCTTTTAATTTTACTCTCTAACACAAGTATAGTCGGTGCATGATCAGTTATGAGTGAATCAAGAATAAGCGTTTTAGAGCATCGATTTGATCTTAGCATCACATGATCAAGACAACTAGTTTTACGCGTCGGAATAACATGCGTTAGAAGTAAACCATGAGATGCCATTAAGTCAATGGAGCTGTTACGATTTGGATCAGAACTATCGAACGCTATATTTATATTAATATCTCCTATTAGTATAACTGATTTAACAGACACTAATGAAGTCAAGCAATTTTCGAGACCATTGCAGAAGTTATCAATATTGTTATATGATGGTGATCTGTACATAGCTATAATCGCAATTTTATCCCCTAAACTTAAAATAAGACTATTACAGTCATTTAATTCGGTCTTCAGCGAAGTTCTATGCTTAATTTCGTACTTAACATAAATTACAACTCCATCGTTCTGGTTACGGTAGCCTGATGCATAAGATATATATCCAGGTACTTCTGGAACACTTAGCGGTTTACTCAGCCAGCATTCGGTTAAAACGAGGACATCGCATGGGAAAGAGATTCTCTCTAATAAAACATTAAATGCGTCAAAGTTACATACTCCGTATATTCATGTGCATAACTGAAATAGATCCTTGTAATGTATCAATGTAATTAATAATAGATTCGGGACTACACACAATGAATTCGGATATTTCAAGAAGATCAATGTCATCAGAGATATTCGTTATAGGATCACCTTTTAGAAGTACTAGCAATCAGTTGTTTTGATCCGAAACCATAATAGCTCCCCCATTTAAGTATGAATGTTTCTTGTATAAATGCCTTATTTATTTTGTATAGTGTGTGTGGTAACCTTGCTCACAAAGAGCATTACTATTTGTGGCAATAAATTATAATTGTACTTACAATAAGAAAATTAAAATATGTAAAACACTAAGCAAATATACAAAAAATGCAAAAAAAATGTGAAACAGTATTTTTAAATATAAATAATTACCAAAAAGAAATTGAAGCAGTAAATTTTGAGAGGCAGGTAGTCATTTACCTTGAATTTGGGATAGTTTCTGTAAATCAGTCTCCTTATCAATGCGACGGCATGGAGCACCCTCCTTTTCACGTAAGAATACCTTCCCATGCGCAGTCCAGCAGTAAGCATAGTTATGGTTTTTACTGAATTCTCGCGCCATGAAGTAAAGTTTTCTGACAGACTGGGTCAGACTTTCAGATATAAAAACTGTTTTGGTTTTTCCAACTATTTTAAGCTCACCAGTATTTAGTTTGTTTTCCTTGTTTGCCTTGTTATAATCCCTAGCTGAAGTTAATATATTCTCTTTTAGTGTAACTGTGGTGAAATCCACAATTATTAGCTGATTATGTTCTTTTTGGTTTTAAGACGAAAAATGTCCCGGATCTGTGATTCTTCTACACATACATTCACTGATTCCCCAACTTTTTTTACTAGTTGCACCAGGTCATGCTTTGATTCTTTTTTATGTAGAGGAATGTTTCCGATTCTCTACCTTTTGTTCAAGACCCTGAATATAGGCTAAATAAGATTTCCTTTCTAATTACAGTTTGGTCAATTTGTTTTTCATATCTTCATATTGCTTTGATATAAAATCAATTGATTCTTTGTTGTCAGTCTTTTGCTGTTCTTTAATGCTTTCCTGTATTGTGTCTTGCTGCTTGGTTAAAATTGTAATGGATTTCCTTATTTCCACCATAAAAGAAATTAGGTCGTCGTCATGCTGATGTTTACGGGGTCGATTTCTATTCCAATTGTTCACATTGGAGCTGGACAATGAATGTAATTATCAGTAGGCCGAGCAGAACTTTGATTTACTTCAGATTCAAGGACTTGCGGCAAGGACCTTTCCTGTTGAGTAGTAGACGGTGGAGTTTTCTTTAGTGGCATTTTCTTTTTTTAATCGTTCCGCTTATGAATTAGGCAAGCGACTCTTACGACGTATTAGCATGAAGTTGGAGTGACGTCGTTGAAGCGAAGCTGGATAGTTATGCAGACTGTTGGTGTCTCTTTGATACGCGTTCGTCCACTCCGTCTCTTATCACACAAAGGTTATGCAGTCCTAGTACTTTGCCGATAATAACTCGTTGTTATTTGAATTTAATTTATATTAAATAATGATGTATTTTTGCCAAAAATCGATAATACGGGGAGCACGTCTAAGCGCTTTCGTGGTCCAGAGGGAAGGCCTTTTTGGAATCGAAATTACATGACAATATGCGAAAAATATTGCCCGTAGACATTTTGACTCTCCCATACCCTTAAAACGGTGTAATAAATGCAGCGAGATTTCATGTCTAACCTTTACAAATTTTTGGTTAATTCACCATGGATTCTGCAAGTGTGACTATAGAGAAACCAAAAAAGCCTTTGGGCCTTCAATGAACGTAAATATAACATCTCTCATATGTGAGACCTGCTCTGGGCACTATTAGACTTACTGACTATCACGATACGAGAGTATATCAGAGATCCACATCATCTGTGCTCGAGTGTTTTACAGAAGCGTCACAATGATTAAGATACGTGGTGTGCTTGGTTTCACTAGAAGCGTCATGTATGTTAAAGCACCATCGAAGCAATCCTTTTTCTTTCCAAATCCGACAAAGAGCAAGTCCCAACTCACGGAAGGTATTTACGAAGAAAATACGATGTGGGAAATATTACATTTTATTACTAGATCACACACATAAAGGTACTTGTACAACGTAACTTCCTCAGTAGTAAAAGTTGCGAAGGAAAGGTGAGATATAATTTAAGTTAAAAACTTAGTTTAAACTGGTTGGCTGAAATCCCGCGGAGATTGTGGGAACCTTTGAACACTGGGTTTCGGTTACGCAATTTAATAAAAAAAGTGTAATTGTTTTTGCATTGTTTATATAACTGATCGTAAAATTTTAGTTAAATACTTTAACGTATGATTTGATATTACGTTAATTTATTATTTTTTGAGGGTAGTAAAAGACTCACATCCGCATGTCTGCCCGAGAAAAAACAAATAATAAGCGTTCGTTTGAAAACTTTCTAGTGGACGAGTAACCTTTCAAACCCCAGCTGGAACTAATGAAAATATCAATAATATGAGTTCAACACATATGTACATTATATATTATACAAGACATTTTTTAAATTTATTTTTGTTTATACACATAATTTTCTTGTAACTCTATACACTTCTGCTAGAAATGCTCCCATCTGTCGAACCCATCCAAATAGTACTCGGTGTTTTTCTCTGTAAAATAAATTTTCAATAATGTGATTAGGTCAGGCATCCTTATTTAAGAAAAATTTCTATCCTCCAAGTACAAGTTTTAGATGAGGGAACAAAAAGAAATTGTTTGGAGCTAGATCTGGTGAGTAAAGCGAATGCTCAAACACTTCAATTGGTAATTAAAAGATTTTCTTTATGGCCACCGCTGAGGTGTGAGATGGCGCGTTGTCATGGGGAAACAGGATTTTTTCAGAAATTTGGTCATTTTCCCTCAATTTCTACCTTCAGATTGTCAAATAATAATGTGTTGTATGCTCCTGTAACGTTTTTTCCTTTTTATAGATAATCGATTAAGATAACTTCATGGCTATCTCAAAAAAAAAGTCGCACGAAGAAACAGTGTTTGCTTTTTTTGCAGTCAACTGTTTTTGTTTCGGGCATATAACGATGTTACATTAATTACTGTAGATGAAACTTGATAGTTTGGACTAATTGCGCATTAACTGCGCCAAAAGAGCGTTGGAAGTGTTCATTCGAACACGTTTTCGGTCTAACGTGAGCAAACGCGGCAGCCACCGTTTCTCATGCCTAAATCTTGATTTAATATGTTGTGATATACATGTTCTTTAAACACTTTTATAGCCTATGCTTCTCTTACTTTAATTCGGTGGTCGTCAAACACTATTTGGTGAACTTGAGCGATGACATCGTCAATAGTTGCAGTTTTGGACGTCCCGAAAGTTCATCGTCTCCCAAGCTCTCAGGGCCTCGTTTAAATTTAGCTGCCCAAAATTTCACTGTGATAAATGATGGTCCAGAGCTCCTAAATACACAGATCAACTCATATTTAATTTGCATTGGTGTATTACCTGGCAACAATAAAAATTTAATGACAGCTCGATAATCAATTGTTTTCACAAGAGCTGAAGACTGGCGCTTGTTCAGTCTAGAATGCAACCCATTGCACCACAAATTTTGATCGGTTCTACAAGACATGGCCTGTATAAAACATTAATCAGGTAAGAGATTCTTCGTAAATCCATAGATTCGAGGGCAGAGCGCTTAAAGCCTAGCCTCAAGCGATAGTAGCCTAATGGCAGGGCGCGGATTGCGAACTCAAAAAGGTCGTGGGTTCGAATCCGCCTTTCGACTACTGGCGTGAACCACTCGCAACACAAGAAATTTAAGCTTACCAAGAGTGGTTAAGGAGAATATTAGTAATATTTATAGCATTGTTAATATTCTTTTTAACAAAAAAGCTTGTATCAAAGCCAAAGTTATGGTTTTATTTATTCGCTTAAACTTCAATAACCATGTATACATTAGTTATATTAAAGTTACGTCGCTTTAGAAAAAATATGCATTTTAATTTGGTACAAAATTGTGGCCAAATTAGACATACACAAATTAAAGTTAGTAAATATTAATTAGTATGTTTTTAAAATCACAACACACACGAGAAGAGCAATATGGTTAAATTATATAAATGATTTTGTAAGTTTCGTAAGAAGCATAATTTGCAAAAAAGGAAAAATTTATACTTTTTATATTATTCACAAAGTAAATCCATATTGAGAAATTTAACAATCACATCCTCTGAAGGTTGCATCAATTAACCTAGCAGATGTATGTGATTTTATGCGACGCCATCTTAAAATTTGTACCAAATTGTTTACCAAAATCGAATTTGCGCTGTTTATCAAAACAGCTATCATAGTATGAGATTATTTTGAATATATGTTATCCGAAAACTTCTATAATGGTTCAAAACGTTTTGCTAGTTAATATTATAACTTATTAAAGTTCTGTGGGAATTCGGAGAACAAAATATTCCAATTAATAGTTTTGTTTTTAATACCGTCAATTGTCAGAGTTCACTTCAATCGTGTCATTACCTACGGGAAAAGATAAGTTAATGTGGAATAAGGACACAAATGAATACAAACTACTGTGGCCCATAAACACCTATAATTTACCCTCTTTTAAGATTGAAAATGCAGGTGTGTTGTCAGCCCTGAGGACTGAAAAAGAATGCCTCGTACTATAAAGAACAAAGGACTATTTTTGCTTAGTAAAGCAAAAATAGTCCTTTGTTCTTTATACTCAGCATACGAAACACAGCAGAATTCAAATGATATTTTACGCTGTTATTCTGCGAGAGCGTGCTCCTTTCCCAGTAGAGACAACCCATTCGTGATGCTACCATAATATAACAGCAGCATGACTCTACCACGTGTGGTTTCAGATATGCTGCTACTCATCCTCCATTTACGGATAAAATTGAAATAATTTTAGCTGAAATGAATAAAATCAAAATTTTCCTAATAGAAGGAATTTCTACACAAAGGAAAGGGCTAAAAAACAATATGGAGCCTTAAATATTATATAGAAAGAAACCTTTTTTGAGAAGATTTTTAAGAGCTTACGAGAGTACTTCCTATGCGGATCGTATAAAAGAAGGCGACAGATGCATTAAATTTAATTTGGTTCCATTTCATCGTGAAAAATGTGTAATAGAGATTGAATACGAAATGCTTAATTACCAGTGTATTTAATGATGATGCTTCAAACTTGTTTTATTAGCACTTTAATTATTATAGTTGGACATAGTGCTATAACTGATGTATTCACGAATGTTTGCCACATTAATACAAATTTATATGTAGAGAAGTAAATTCTTAAGTATTACCTCATTCCCTGTCTTGTGACCCACATAATGTTCATTGCTACTGTCTTACTATTGTTTCTATACATAGGTCATTGAAAGTGTTAAGTTAGTAGAAAATGCCATACAGCATTGTGTTTTCCATATTAGTACGCAAACTGATAAATAAATATATATTATTACAATTGCAGAATGAGGCAAAAAATCAGAGCACTTACGGCTATTCAAGAATTATTGATAGTTCGGCAGCATTTGGCTGCCGCGTTTCTAGCTCTGGACATAAGAATTTTTATGTCCTATAAATAATCGCTCTGGGTTCCGAACCGGAACTGATTGCATATAGCTAACATTCAGATGTTGGTCAATTTGCAATTTATTTATGTAAAACACCTCCTTACCTCCACGGCACAGGACAACAGCCCCGTTTTATAACACTTAAAAAAACATAAGAAAAGCAATAGGTACTAACGTTATAATTATATTAAATGGTGAACTCTGTGTATTTGTTCTTAGTACAGAAGTACTCATTACTAAGAATTATATTGAAATGAAATCTAAATAGGTATTCAAACTTGAAATGTGATATTCTGCAGTAAACTCCAACAGTATAATGATGATTATGATGACAAATAACCACCAATGGACATGTAAATTAAGAACATGTTCCAAAATTAGTAAATTATTCTAGAATATTTATTAATAGGTAATAATATCCATATATGAACCAAGTGTTCTTAAGAATTTTGACACTTTTGATGAGCTAGCTGTAGTCATTTACGCAGGTAAAAATAGGTATTATGTGCGAATGCCTGTCTGTGCCCATATCGTCTGATGAGAAAGGATTTACTTCACTACGGATTCTATCACAATGAGAAACTTTAAGCACAGCTCTCTCCATATATTGCTAAGCGACATTAAGTTTCATCTTAGGGCAAGTAGTAAGGTTCCAAGTCTATATGTATGACTAGCAACACGCATGTTGCTCCGCATGGTAGTTCCGCTGATTGACCTCTGAATTTGGACTTAGATTTGGCCGACAATTTAGGTTCTCTCTTTTCATCGACAAACAATATGATCTTAACAACTAGTGCGTGACATGGGCATTAAACATGGACTTTCACTAGTCTGTTTTTATCTTATGATCTATAAAAATTTTGGTCCTTAAGAAATAGTGATAAATTCTCCAGATATTTCTTTACGTAATGTAACTTATGTAGTATAGGTGAGTGATGTACTCGCCATCGATATAGGTACGATGGCTGGGTGGATACGAAAACATTAATATACACGTTAAACATTTATGACATACATAATCAAACGCTAGGTATAAATGTATTATACCTGAATGGTGATGGGATACCTATCACATACAAAACTTATTAACTTGACGATTCGAGTTTTATAAACATCTCAGTGTAAACTATGACGACAATCCGTCATCATTGAATTGAAAAATAAAACCCTTTCTTTTATGTAGAAATATTTTTTAATCTCCAGAGACCTCTTTGAACTTAAAAAGCGTAAATGAAGTTATATTTGACCTTAAATAAAGTTCTAAATTTTAATAAGCTTAACCTTCGTACCAAATTTGTTTCCTTTTTTTTTTAACTAACGTCAACATCAAATAATTGCCTTTATGGAGAAATTTTAGCTCTAATTAAAATCAAAATTAAATTTTATACTTTTAATTGTAAATTTCTCGTGGTAGATAAATGTTAACGGAGAAAATTTTCACATGTAGCTCTTAAAATTAAAGAAGTTTTCATTGTAACTTGGAAGAATGCTCTATGGATGTATTTATGTTTCTTTGGTAAATTACACTCATTTAATATTATTTGCCTGTCACCTAGAGCATTTTTAAATTCTACCAATTCAACTGGATACAGAACATCGAAACATACGAGATAGTCGTCAGAGCTGGGGCTTACCACGCGCAGGAATTACGTGTATTGTCAATATTCCTCTATACATTAGGACTAAACACTTTGCTTGGTCTTTCATAATACAGTACAGCAAAGGAGTGGAATATTGTGGCAAATTATTCCAAAGCAAGAGTGAGTACGCTTTTGTTACGCCAAGATAGTGCGATTTATCATCCAGGGCTTCATCACCATACAACACCAGGGGAAACTGCTTTACAGCGGCCGTGTCCGTGACCTCACAGCGGCCGTAGGTAATTTGTCAGCTTGAGTCGGTAAGTTTAGAAGCAAATAACATTTTTAGAAATATTATATTTAGTAAATTATCTGATTAGAGACTCTAAAACACAATTTAAAGCAACCAAAAACATATTTAATTATCATAATTGCCATTCCTGTGTGTACATTTATACATCCCTAAAACGACCAACGGGTTTTTTGTTACATTTATATATATGTATGATTGTAAGCTGATATTTTTTTAGAAATTCCCGCTGCATTTC
This sequence comes from Parnassius apollo, assembly GCA_907164705.1. Taxonomy (NCBI): domain Eukaryota; kingdom Metazoa; phylum Arthropoda; class Insecta; order Lepidoptera; family Papilionidae; genus Parnassius; species Parnassius apollo. The sequence continues at coordinate 9,518,844 of CAJQZP010001697.1, forward strand.
TTGCTAGTTCTTCCCAGGACAGAGATTTTTTTCCGAACCAGTGGTAAATTAAAAAAGTAACTTTCAATAAGCATTATTTATAATTTATATTGGTTAAAAAAAGTTTCTGTTTCTAATTCTCACAAAATGCCAGCGTGAAAGAGCAGCCTAAATCTGATGTGGTGTGTATGATAAGTAATGCCCACAGCATCCAGTTACCATCACTATGTGCTCGTTTTTCACCCAGAATAAGCCCGGAGTCAGAAAGTTGTGTCAGTGGTTGGTGGTGGTTGATGTTTGACCTCCGTATTTAGGATAGCACGAAGATCCTTCTTATGCCTGATCACTCGCCACCCCAACAGACTAGTTAGCAAAAGTGACGGAATGTGCTTCTGCGCATACACTCGCCATTCCACTATACTTGGCCACCGTAACTGAAATTCGGACAAGAGATTTTTGTGATTGTTACTCCATTTATAAATTATATAAAAAATAACGAATAATCTTAAATATTAAGTAAAGAGTGTCCGCATTTTTCTCCTGACCTCTTGAAAGTTTGTTCACAAGTTTTGTTAAAGTAAAATCTTTCATGACTCATTTTCTAGGCAATGCTATGATGTGTGATGAAATTCTTTAATGCATTGAAGCACTTTGCCTTGTCAGGTTTTTGGTAAAGTTAAAAGTTTCTTGTGATTTTGCTAATGCTTTTCCGAAGTTCGCGCAGATGAAATAAACTTTAATGAGCTTTGGTAAATAGTGAATTCTTTTATTGGAAAGAAAATTTTGATATTTTTCTTAAACCAATTGTAAAAGGTATTTTTTATAGAAGAGGGGGCAAACGAGCATACGGTTCACCTGATATTAAGTGACTACCGCCACCCATGAACGACCGCAACACCAGGGGAATTGCACGTGCGTTGCCGGCCCATTAGAAAGAAGTTAGCTCTTTTCTTAAAGGTCCCTAGGTCGTATCGGTCCGGAAAAATCGTAGGTGGTAAACTACTCCACAGAAAGGTCGTACGTGGAAGCAAAGTCCTAGTGAAACGTACAGTGGTGGACCGCCAAGCATCCAAATGGTGTGGAAGGTATCGGGAGGTTTGCCGCGTAGTGCGTTCATGAAATTTGGCGGCTGAGATTAATTCGAACAATTCCTCAGAGCACTCCCTGTTGAGTGCACAAATTTACGTTGACAAAGTAAAAAAATAAACTTGTTTTTTTCATGATTCATGTAATTTAAATAATGTTAAAAATAAAAACTTTATTGAACAATTAATACACTTAAAAATATTTTTTTCGATTATTTGAACATTTTTACCGATTATTGGAATATTTTTGCCGATTATTCTTATAACTATGAATTTTAATCATCAAAACACTACGGTAAGGTACATAGCGAGATATCATTGAAACGACATCAAGTAAAAAGTTGATACTGGTTATTTTTTTAATATCTTGCTTTGTTTGAAAAATTCAAGTTTTTTATCGCTAATTTAAATTTGCCTCTATTCCTACTAAAATTTGGATCAATAAATTTTTGTATTTAGGCATGAGATTAAACACATTTTCCAGTATTTTTGAAAATTCCACCTTAAAAGTTTGAAATTAAAGACGAAACAGTGTTTGAAATTCTGCCATAAATTCTGCAGTAAAAATATGTTTGACAACACTATATTATAACTGATCTATTATAAGAGGTCCCTACACTACGTACCGATAGACGCTCCCCCGTTAGCTAACATAGAAGTCTCTATATGTAAAATATATATGTCCGGCCATCCGCCACTTACCATCCTTTCGATATACCAACCGCTTGCGAAGCGTATTAAAGAATCAGACATTTTAGAACCGCTAAACCTAGGCCCCAGTATCATAATAGCTGGAGACCTCAACAGTAAACATTCCTCCTGGAACTCGTTTACAAACAATTTAAATGATAATAGATTATTCGAGCTTATTGACCGACTGAACTTCGATGTTATCAAGCTTGAGACTCTAACCCATTACCCATTCGCTAACAGTCATCGACCGGACATCCTTGACATAGCGTTATTCAAAGCGATGTGCCCGGATTGTACGATAATATCCATGTATACAATTCTAGAGCTGCAGAGCAACAGCCGGGCCAGCTCGCAGATGAGGTCCTTCAGACAAAAGCCATCGTTAACTGTCACAAGCTCAAGGCCAAACTCGAGCCTCAGCACTTAGACACGATAACCGACAAAATAGACTCGCCAGAGGAAGGAAGGGGATTAACGCCCTATCAGCCCATCTTTCCTCAGTTTTCAAAAATGCTCTCGAAAGGTTTGCGTGTTGAGCAATCGACACCTGAATCTTCCGAGAGATATCGCCTTCGACGACTACGAAAGAGCCAAATGCCTCGCGAACAGTTTAGAGAGCCAATGCACACCCTCAATCAAACCCATAAAACCCACTTACCTTGCTGGGATTGAAGCGGAGGTCGAGCGTAGGTTCGCGCTACTACCTGCAGGCTTTCCCTTAGATCCTGTGACTGCCGACGTAGTCACAGAAATCAATAAAAATCTTAAAAATAAATCAGCACTCGGTCCTGATGGCATTAGCAACAGGGTGCTGAAATCCCTCTCAGCGCTACTTGTCTGCCTCCTAGTAAGCATTTTCAACACTCTTCTACGGTTTCGTCTTGTTTGACAAGTTTTACATATGTGGTAATTTAGACTTTATGAAGCCATCCATGAGGAAGGCTTATATTCAACAATGGACTGCAAATACTGTAACATTATATTTGTTTAGATACCTATTATAGGTTTTTGGGTGATTTGATCGTTCAATTGCCCTGATTTTATTTTTGCCTACGGTCATCTTAGCCTAACTCCGATTGAAATCGCAGTTGAATTAAAGTGTCTCTTTGTTTTATTCTTATTTTAAAATATTCGCAAGGAGAGAATTACAGTACTAAAGGAAATAAATACGTTGTCAGGTGTACCTCGAAATTCATAAATCAAAGTGCCTCGACTAGTTCTCCTGGGCACCTTGCTAGACACTCTTAATTATTACAGCTTATGATTTCGTTTGAATGCTTAATTTTTGAACAGCTAAAAGTTAAATTACAAGACATATTCTTAGTACAAAATTATGAGTTGTAGTGTGTGAGTTTATTTATGACTTGTCACGTAAGTGGTAGAACTTCTTTCCTGCCTAGGAGTTCGTCTGTAAAGGTAACATCCTCTTTCTTATTTCTATTGCCAAATAGTAGTTATGATCTGAAGAGTAAAGAAAGCCATTAAAATTACAGTCAATGAGACATTACATCTTAATTCTCATCGTAACCCCTTTTTAAGTCAGCTTTACGTGCCTATTAACTGCAATAGCTATTTACCATTAGATGGGCCATAAGTTCATTTTTACATCAATTTCATAAAAAAATCTAATAAAACTTTGGTTGTTATATAATATTCGTGTTATCCGCCATGTCAGTAAATATAAATCGTAAGGAAGATTAAAAGGACAGAGAAATTAAAACAATAATTGCTTAGTAGAGAATTTCCTTAGAAATTTATGTCTTTGATCTTGAATGAATACAAACGACTCCTACAAACTGAAGTCACACATATTATTATGTAGATTACTAAATATAAATTATATAAAATGAATGTATATACTTCTTTTAGAAAAAAAAGTCGTTAACTTGAAGCCAGTGTAGAGGAATCTTTGGCGGGCTATTGCCAACAAAGATTGTGGAAAGGAAATTAAGTATGAAGTCACGAGACATTTGGCACAAGCCACTATAGATAAGATCAGTCTCGACGATTCTAATGAACTCTTCGTAAAATCGTTTCAAAGTATTGTAATAACCTTATCGCGCAAATAGTGACATATTCTTTATTAAAGTACATTTCATTTTATGAAATTGTGAGAGCATGAAAATGACTATAGTTTTAGCTAACAAACCAGTAATAATTAAGTATTATACGAGTACCACTAGATGGTGTATTATATATATTGACTGTAGATTGATTACAACTTAATTAATTTTTTCTTGGAAAATTTATATGATATCATAGAAAGGTAACATTTACCATGCCATTTTAAAGTAATCTTGTACTACCGGTATAACAAATTTCAGCGCGTTCGACAAACTTATTAAGATATAATGTAAAAAGTGGTCGTTTTGGACGGCTGTTAAGGAAGAGACGTCGTAGCAGTGAAAACAATAAATGCAAGGAATAGACGAATTACGGAAAAGGAGAGTCGGTACATATTGCAGATTCAATCAGAAAGCGTTCGTGAGATTTCACATGTATGCCTTACAACAGTTTGTATATTTTGGGCCCGCATAATATCACAGATAGTCACAAGCGGGTTCACATACAATCTTAAATTAAATCATAGGAATTAAGCACTAATCAATGGCTTGGCTGTTTTGAAATGACCCACTGTTTACCAAAGTAAAACGTCTGTAAGCTCGGACAAGATTTTGATTGCATGTTTTTAACATAGGGGTACAAATCCTTATGTTATTAGACTCTCAATTTATCAAATCAAAAAAAACTAAGAATTATACTATAAAATACTTGCCCGAAGTTTTTATCACTGTAAGCGACAAGCGACCAAACACGTGGCTACGCAGGCTACCACTTTAGCTTGATAACGCGCCCGCACACTCAGCGCTCAAAGCGAGGGAGTTCCTGGGCGACACACCGGCTAAAACCCTGACTTAACACCGTGTGACTTTTTTTATTCTCTAAAATATAAAATCAGTTGACAGGGAAACAGTTTTCACCTCCAGAAGGTGCACTAGTTGGGTTCGAGTGTTCATTGGAAAGGGCGGTGTAGAAGGTATTTCGAAAATCGGATCAGACGCATATTACTTCGTAAGGATGCTCGTGAAAAGTTCTTTGAACATTTAATAAATATAAGTTTTAGTTTTTTTAGTTAAGTTGTTACTTTTTTAGTTTTACAAACATTTCTGAGTGGCTCACATGTGTTTTGGTTGCTATTGAGTGGATATATGGTTCAGTGAGGTCAAATGTAAGCCGTAGTTTGAGCGTTTAAAATGCCATCTGGTAAATCCGGTCTAAAAAGCTTTGTAACTTGAATGTATGGTTTTACTGCTTTTTGATTTTTGATCTTACAAAAGAGACGCGACATTATAAGTCAGAACTCTATTTCATATAAATCTCTCTTCTAGTAATTTAATTTAAATAGCAAGTTATCCAAACAATATCCTAGCAATATATGCGGTACGTCTATTTTTCAGAAGTGAACTTTTGACAGGATGTAAATGAAAAAGAAACAATAGATTTTAAAACAAAACTCTAGAACTTGTAATGGGCTGTAATGATGAAAATGAAGATAAATATAAAAAAAGAACGACGTTGGATGGAATATTTACCAAAAATTTGAAGGAACAGTAATTATGCGTCAATACTTCTTAGTGAATTACAGTATTCAACTATCAAGTTTGTCTTTAAAATTATCTTTTGATAACGGATCCTTAAGCAGGAAGCATTTTCGTAAAACAAGTGTTTCTTTACGTTAAAATTGTGGATGTAGGAGCCATAAAGAATTAAGATACGATCCTTCTATAAAGCAATAGAATGGAATAGAATTTAAAGGGATTGCATTCAATATATTATTAAAACAGCATACAGTAGATCTGTAATCGTTGTGGGAGGATCTTTAAATCTGCAACAGAAAAAATTACGGATATCCTAACGAACTTAAGAGATTTAGTGCGCCGATCTAGGTTCTACAAGGCTCAGTACGTCACTGGTTCATTGCGTGTGCGTGTGCATGTATGTGTAGGTGCACGTGTGCGTGTGCGTGTGCGGGTGCGTTTGCGTGAGCGTATGCGTGTGCATGTACGTGTATGTGCGCACGCGCGCGCGTGTGTGTGTGTGTGTGCTAATGTGCATGTGCGTGCGTGGGTTCAAAATTACTCATATTTTTGATGTAATGCTATGATGGCTTACTGATAAAAAAGATAACCAAATATTAAACCAGTAGGTGGCGCTGTATTTCAGTTTTCAATAAATTTAAAATAAACACTGAAATGCCCAGTGAATTTTGAGTGAAACTCATCGCGGCATCTATCCAAAAAGCTGAAACAACCTCTGTAGAGCCAGTTACTATCACATAACATAAACATAATTTCTTGCTGACTCTTTGCATAGCTTTTTTGTACTATCGTAACAAAAAAGAGTTCCTTGCCGACTCATAATATAGCTTTGTTGTTATCTTTAAGGAGCTGGTTTAGATTTTAACCTTTATTTAAGCTTGAATGAAGCTAAAAGGAAAACAAAGTAACGTTATAGCCTATATACTTCCTACTACTGGGCACAGTGAGTATAAATTGCGACAGTGTGTGAGTGAGAGGTCAATAGACGTGACGCGTTTTCAATCCTGTTCTTTTACCACACTGGTATTTAGTCAACAATTTCCTACAAATGTAAGTATACGAAAGGGCAAAAAATTATACTAACAATGTTATTAACATCACTAATATTCCCTTTAACCACTCCAAGTAAGCTTAAAATGCTTGTGTTAAGAATGGTTCACGACAGTAGTTGAATGGCAGATTCGACCCACGACGTACCCTGCTTGTACCCGTACTGTAAAATTCAAGGTGAGTACTAAGTACTTAAGCAACCGCGGTTCCATTTTTTGAGAATTTATATGTAAAAAATTCTGCGTTATAAAAATTATCTGTGGAGTCCAATGCTATATGGTAAACCGGTTGTGACGTTGAGCCTCGTTTTAACCTGTAGAGTCGCCGACGGTACACATGTGTACAAGAAATAAACATCTTCCGCTCGCTCGATAGAGGTACACATGTGTACAACAAGCACTACCCTTTGAAAAAGAATTTTTTAATTAAAACAAAACTAAAGACACTAAGCAATAGATAATAGTATCAAAGACAAAGATATGCTCTTTTATTTGAAACCATAACCTGGCAATGTTTCTTAGAAAAAAAAAAAGAAATCACTATGAACTTTCGGCGTTCCACGTGTCGCTTTGATGAAGGTGCTCCGTCTTTTTTATAGAATTTTATATTTGTGTCTGGACTAAAAACGAAAGTATTATACTTTTTTATATTCCTTGTAATATAGTAAATACGTAGATATATAATTTGTGGTATAAAAAAGTGAAAAGTAAATTGCCAAAAGTACTTCGAAATACGGAACGCCCATTTTGACGGTTGGGGTCATAAATGTGTTATTTTTCCAATTCTCATTTATTTTTAGTGTAAAGTGTAAGTAAAAATAGTTTTCTTACATATTTCAAATAACTTGACGTTGTATTTATTTCAAATTCCCACAAAAATATTTTTGAAATATTGTTCGAAATGTCATACAGATAAATATTATAATTATTATTTTTTTTAATTTTTTTATATTTTAATATTTTGGTATGAGTAACGAATAGAAACACATAAAACATAAAAAATACATATTTCCAAACATTTTCATATAAATATTATGAAAGAATATTATGTGGTCTTCAAGTCGTTATGTAAGGATATCATAATTTAATGGAACATAAAATGAAAACAATTATTTGAACCTAAATTACCCGTGTATATATTTGTTTATAAAATACATTTTGGTGCCTCTGAACTAACATGACATAAATTGGATAAAACATTTTATTAGAGTAGGTTTTTTCGTTAGTTATCGCCGTAATTCAAATCAGTCAAGGGAACGTGTTTTTATTAACATAACGTCTTGAATATCTGCCTATAAAGATAAAACAAAATTTCAAAAAGATATCTTACATGGTGACTTTAAAATTAATATTTAGTGCTGAAATGTAATGAAATGAAAATTTCTCGGGAAAAATTTACGATGATTGTATTCATGGCCGCGGCTACAATGTTTTCGTAAACAACAATTAATGGTGTATTTGCATTAAAAAGAATTGTTTTCTATAACGAAGAAAAATAATGTTAATATATTCCACCCTACTAGGGCGTGCGTAACTCAGCTCTTTAAAAATTTATTTATTCCGCAAAATTCGAGTAAATATTCACAAATGATTCCCCAAGAGAAATGTTGATTTGAATTAATTTAATATTGTCTCGTGTTCTAAATTATAGATGTATACATGATAATGTTATATAAATTTACATTTCCGACTTCAGAAGTTATAATGTGAAAATTGTTTGATTATTTTTAGTTATTAAGAACGCTTTTAATTTTTACTAATTTTTTTTTATCTTTTTGAGTGGTTAATGAAATATTGCAAGCTTAATGTCTCTACAAAAAGTTGTCTATTTACACTAAAATATTCATCCTCTGTTTTTCCACCCTTAGAAATGGAATATTTTATAATAATAAAAAATTATAATTGTGTCAAAAACAAATAAGCTATGCCCAAACATACATAAAACTTAGTTTTTATTGACAGACAAACTGCGAACTGAAATATTAGAAAAAATAAATACACCAGTGTCGCCATAGTAACAACTATGACAGGTAACATATTATTACAAGTAAGAGACTCAATAGTGCTGGTGAGAACCAAAGCGAGACTCGCACTGTTGATGCTGTTATTTCATTTATCATCAGCTTGCGGTAATCCACTGCTGAAACTAGGCTTCGTCCACGGCACAACATCTGTCTCGGTCTTAGATTTCATATCCAATAACTGCCAGCCACCTTGCACTAAACGTCACTACATCTAGTCCAAAGAAAATCGCCTAACATCTGCAGTTGTCACTTCTGTGACAGGATAGAACAAAGGTATCATTGAATTGCGTAGTAGTCAAACAAGTGAAGTAAAAAACTAAAGCGTAATTTTACTGATATTATATTACCGTAAAAAAAGAGTGCCAAAGTGGAATTACCATATTACGGAGGATAATGATTAAAAGCGTATTACACTACACTTAATTAGGAACCTAATTTGGTTCAGAAAACGTAAAGGAAAGTAGAATTAGACTACATTTTTTCTCTTTCTATGAGTAGCTAGTTTTCTTAGTTATATATATATATATATATATATATATAAATATATACATATATATATATATAATATATATATATATATATATACATATACATACAATATATATATATATATTTAGATAAAAAATATAATACAGTTTTAGTGCACCTGTGCCCTAAAAACGGCGACCGCTCAGATTCGTCTGTTACAGGCAAATTGCGATCACCTCCTTGTTCTCTAAAATAATGGAATCTATTATAAACTCATGAGTTACCTTGAGGATCATCAGCTGATTAGTGATCACCAGTACGGTTTCCGTCGGGTTCACTCAGTTAGTAATCTTCTGGGTTACCTAATTAATTCATAGAGGGCAGAGGCAGTAAAGTACCAAGGGAGAGGCATCGGCCTTTAGTTTGGAAAGAGTGAAGGCCTCCGATCGGGTTTGGGTTTGTTCGCATACTGTATTCACAATTCGTGACGTATACGTCCAACGAGTTGCGGGGGCATTAGGCAATTTTTTGCTGCAATGTGCATCATAAAAAGACGACCGTTTTACGCTGTTATTAAAATATTAAATAAAGCCTAAAATGCTAAAATAAAATAAAATTTCTGACTTCTCCAATACTGTTACAAGATTTAGATTAGGGTTTGGAACAAAGCACTTCTTACGAGGCTTCCTTCCTAAGGACTTCGCGAGTAATTGTGCACATGTATCACCAGTATTCTTGCAGATCGGAGCATCAAGGTAGTATTAAACGGTGCATGCTCCGTTTACAAGACCTTTAACGCTGGTGATCCAGAAGGCTGTGTACTATCACCAAAGCTGTTTCTTCTGCACATTAATGATATATTAAAAACCGGTAATATTCATTTCTACGCGGACCATAACACTGTTGATGCTTTATACTTCGGCCGTGCCAATATTTCTCGCGAAAACGTCGCCGATTACCTGGACAAATTTGTATCTGTCGTAGAGACTTTGTTGAAGAAAGTCTCAGACTGAGGGTGACTAAATCTAGTCCGGTTCAATCCCTAAAAGACAAAAGTTTGCACGTTTATCGCTAAAAAGAACCCCTTCGTCGTATCTCCTCAGTTTCAAGGCACTCCTCTTGTTGCCTTAGCCAGTAACGGAATCTTCGGCGTCGACATATCGAGTGACGTGCAGTTTCGTGGTTACTTGGAAGAGAAGACTAAATTGGCCTCTAAAAAGCTTGGCATGCTCAGCTGAGTGGGACAGTATTTATGACGGCACACCGCATGCAACTTTAGAAGGACACATGGGATACTGTTCTCATTTCTGGGCCTTCCTTTTGATCGCATTCAATACAGAGTCGTACGAATCGTCGGTGACTGAGCTCTTTCCGATAGGCTTGACTCACCGGCACTACTAAGATGTGTTGTATCTCTTTACGTATTTCATCCCATTTACCTCGGGGAGTGCTCTGAGGAATTGTTCGGACTAATTACGAGCACTTTGCAGCTTCCATGTGCAGGTGCAGGAATTTAAGGCGTTCAACATATTAATCGATAGTTAATCCCGGTTAATTGTTTTATTGTTTTATGGTCCGATTAACGCAGAAAGAACTTGTAGTGTCTGGAAGTAATACTGCCGACATGCGTATCAATGCTTGTAACCGTATGAATGGTATATAAAAGTATTGAAAACGATCAATCAATAATTAAATATTTATTTTTATCAGAAAACAAAGAAATGTTTTTTTTTACTAGGTTGAAGTACTTCTTTTCGGCTTAGAAGTCCATTTACCACATTAGGTACACTTACACATACAAGACTCTAGTTTTCTTTATTTGAAGTTATCTCTCGGTATCCATGGACTACAGAAGCTGCTTACCATCAGATGGACTGTAAGTTTTTTGCACGTAAGTTTTATAAAAATAATATACATTGGATCTTCTGTATTGAAATTATAATTTTTTTACGATGTCTCCCATAGTCGCCGACATATTCATGAAGGACTTCGAAGATAAAGCCCTTTTTACTGCTCCTGTAAATCCAAGATTCTACAAGCAGTACGTAGACGACAATTTCACAATTTTACCATCTGACAAAGTAACTGCATTTTTGGACCTACTTAACTCTGGTCTAAAACGTCGGGAATTCAAAAAAAAATAAGTAAAAGTAGTTAATTAAACGCGATAAAATCCGTAAAACTAGTTTTACTCATCTTATCACCATGGATCTTGAAGCTGCTGCGGTGAAGATATTTTATGAACATAAACCTCAAAGCCCCATAAATAACCGGTATAAGATTCACAAATTTGATAAGTTTTAATTCCCACCGTAACAGCTTTATTAGGTATCAGTTGATTCATATCCAGTCAACCATTTTACTGCAATAAAGATTCGTTAGTCGTCGTCGTCGTCGTCGAGGCAATATTTTGCCTCAGAGTGTGTATACTATGAAGTGTACAGGTAAGGAGTACAGACTCTTTATAAAAAAGTGGCTGTAGGAAAGCGCTAAATAAGAGTGGCGCTACTGTAGCTACAGTCTAAATTTTAAAGAACTTTTTACAGTCTTAATTTTAAAATAATATACATTGGATCTTCTCTATTCAAATTATAATATTTTTACGATGACTTCCATAGTTTCACGGATCATGCTTGCTAGAAATCGTAAATGTTCATTTGCGAGAATTCTGTGTAACTAAAAGTAAAAGCCATTTTTATAACAAACTATTAGTTTATTAACTCATGATAAAATATAGTAAATTTCGAATAAGTAACTTTTTAAATTGATATTTCCTTTTATCAGTAGTTTTCGTTTTTTTATCTTCTGTCTGATCACTTAAAAACGGGACGTAAAGGAAAAGGAAACCAGGCATAATACTCAATCTTTTATAGTATAATGTACTGGCGTAATATTTTTTTTCTTACAAAAATCTGAAATAGCTTTTTAAACGAACGCCATACCAGCTAACAAACGGTAACTTTGTCAAAATGTAGTTTAAAAGTTGTTATCTATGTCTATAAATATCAAAAAAGACGACTCACAAACATTTTCCGCATTGACATCTACCTGTCAAACATTACTGTAATAGAATAGAAAGCAATGAGCAAGTAGAAAGGAAGTAAATAATATATTTAATTTTGTGATGTTTGTAATAACAATAGTATATTTTAAAAAGAGCAGTGGTGCAAATTAAAATGATTACGTATAAGTTAGTTCACACCGAGACGTGATGCAACGCGACACGGAGTTTACTTTTTAAGAAAGTTATACAAAATATAACTTTATTTTCTACACAAAAAATACACATTTTATTGATCTAGTTGAAAAATGCCCCGCGGTGTCGCGCTACGCCGCGCTGCCAACTCTCTTTCTGAGAGGGTCCACAAATAATTTCTTTGGGATTTCCGAGTCATGATACATCCATGTCCAATATATGTATCCAAAACAGCTCCAAAAATAATTGACATGCGGATAAAATTCTTTTAAAAAATTAATGCGAAAATTTTGTTGATCATTGTGGTAATTTACAAGCGTTTTAAAACGATAAATAATATGAAAAGCCTCTTTTATATGATGGCACAAGAGTATTTAAATGTATTGTGTACTATGGGCGACGTGAAATACCTTGTTTACTCCAGACGTAAAATAGGTACGCAGACTGGCGAAAGTTAGCGGTGTCAAAAGTGCAAAAATTTTGGTATTGCGACTGACAATATGTTTGCCAAGCGTGACTAAAATAAAAACCTTACAAAAATGGTGGTGGGCTCCACTTTTGTCAGTCTAATCGGCGACAGATGATAAATATTATGAAAACGTCTCGAAATAGCGACTATCTCTTAAGTATTTTTTATAGGATAGGTTGACAAAAGAGCACATAGAACACCCGATGGTAAGTGTTTGCTGTGGTATATAGACATCTAAATATATCCTCGATTACGAATCAAAATTTAGATGCATTGTCACCCGTGAGGACTAAAATGGAATGCCTCGTTTCCATTAAAATGGGTCTCACACTCACCATACGAAACACAGCAGCATTAAGCTATTATTTAAGTATCACAATTTGTGTGACAAGCGTCGCTTACTGCCGCAAGCACATTTTTGTGGTACGAGACTCGCAGCTCTTGTTAAGCGTGAGGCTGGATGGAAGATCTGATGTACGACTGTTTATATTCAATAAGCAAAAACAATTAGCGGGCCGTAAGTTCTAATAACTTTTAGAACCTTGCTTGCTTGCAAGCAATGCTTTTTATCAACTCTTGCCGAACAGACTTAAGGGAAAGTGGCCTATGTCGGGTAGTGGACTTTTTTAAAGAGGAAAATTAGTGTATTAATTATTCTGCATGATATTTTTACGGTTATAATAAAAATATTAATTATTTTGCAACCCTCCGTTAACTGAATACAATAATGTGTCTTACCTGAATTGAAGAGCACCTCCCGCCCTCCCTCAATTGCGTGCACTAACTCCACTGGATTTCCGCAAAGTAATGCCTGATTCTATCAATTATATTACGGTTATGTTCATTAGTATTTCATTAAAATTTAAATACAATTTATTTTATTGCGTACAAGAAATACAATTTGCGTTGTTTGCACGATCTCTGTGGAATGTCGGCCAACTAATATAAACTTAGTTTCTAACTTAAATTAACCTGTACCTTCTCATTGCAACTGTATTTTATGGTGTTAGTCACATTGTATACTTCATTTGTGTTTTCTAGTAAAATACTATCTTTGAAATACGTTTAATAAGCTCAATATTTAGAAATTTACTAGCTACTTGTACGTGTAGGGGCGGCGTAGGATTCGAGAATGGCAACTGTGGGAAATTTTATACCTTCTCATAGATGTACACCAGACTAAAGTATTTACTAAGCTTGAAGTAGTCTAGTATGCTTATCTGGGACAAATAGCCCAACTAGGTAATGTCCAACTTCGACCGAGAGGTCACTGGACAACATTGGGGAAATTATGACACATCCTCTTGTCAAATCTTAAAACTTGAAAACTATATTGTACAACCAGTGCATGTTGCCAGTGATAGCTTATGGATCTAAGACGTGGTTCTTTACAGCTAGCCGTATTAGGAAGCTCAAGGTCTCTCAGAGAGCTATGAAGAGTGCTATGCTCGGAGTTTCTCTGCATGATTAACTTAAAGAGGAGGATATCTGCTGTAAAACTAGAATAACCAATAAGCAATGGGCGGGTCATATAGCTAAAAGAACCCACAAACGATGGGAAAAAAAGATTCTCGAGTGGCAGCTTCGTACCGTTGGGTGACTTGCAGAGTGATGAAAATATCCAATTTAGCGGCGGGCAGCGTAGCAAAGGTGATCACGTGTGGTGCTGCGATCGTCAATCCGTCTGGCAAACGTGAAAATAAGGCAAATATATACGTGATACAGCCACGATGCAGCTATATTGTATTTTAGCATGCATCAAACGTCCAAGCTCTCACTGAATACTAGCATAAATCTTAATGCTCGTGTAATTCTAAGTCATCCATCTAGTTCTATACCATTTCAATCTATAAGAATATAATAACACACCAATACAACTCTACATATTATAAGAGTATGCTGCGTTGCGTCATGGACTAAAATGCCTTTTACTAAAACGAGGCATTCAGTCCTAGTCCTAACGGGTACACGCATCTGCATTTTGATTCGTAATTGAGGATAGATATAGATGTCTATGGGCTACAGCATCCACATACCATCAGGTGGACTGTGTGCTTGTTTGTCACCCTATCCTATAAAATAAAAAAATAAACAAAGAAAAAAAGAATACAAAGAAAAAGAAGATGGTGGATGCTACAAATGCACAGGAAACGTCCACTGTAAATCTATTTATGTTTTATTTTGTTTTCCCGCACCCAAATTGAACTAGAAAGACGTCCAATGGTTTAAGCTAAATAATTAGATAAACGTAAATATATTTTAATGAAATAATAACATAGTTAAACTACTTGGCCTCTAGTTACGATAAGCATATGAGAGAGAAGATGAAAGAAAGATATAAGCTGCAGAAAATTCATGCGAAAACATTGATTGAGGAAGTACGAGAAAGTTGTAGAATAGAAGCGGTCGAAAGGTTGTCGCACAACTTTAAAAAAAACTCCAAACTCTTCTGGAAAGAGATTGGAAGATCCCAGAGTGGTGCCACAGCCTTAAAAATGAACAAAGTGCTTTCTAAAACCAATGACGTCCTCTCAGAAAAATCGGACGTCATGCAGCGATGGAGCGAATTTTATAGAGAAATGTATGCGTGTCATGATATTAGTGAAGGAACCGGGGGTGACGCCGTGACTGCCACGTCAGACACAGACCACGATGACACTGAGGTCATCAGCATGAAAGAGATTGAACGTGCGATTCAAAGTTTGAAATGTGGTAAGGCTGCGGGACTAGACAGAGTTACTGCTGATATGGTCAAGTACGGTGGGCCTCGCGTCTGGGGCAGCTTTCATCTGCTGTGCAATTTGTGCTGGCGGACGGGAGGTGCGCGGTTATTGTGCCTTTATATAAAGGTAAAGGTTCACATTTTGGCTGCGGGTGCTATCGGGCGATCAACTTGACCAGTTTAGCAAGTAAAAAACGTCCAAGCTGGCGTAAAACAGGGTTGTGTCATGTCTTCCTGGCTGTTCATACTGTATCTCGATAGTTGTTTACAGAAGCTGAAAAATAGCTGTTTGGGTGTGATAATGGGTGACATTAAAGTAAACTTTCTGCTGTATGCTCATGATACAGTGCTTATTGCACCATCAGAAGCAGAACTAAAGGCATTAGTCACGTGCATGAAAGAGGAATATGAAATTAAAGGTCTCCGTTTGAATGCTAATAAAGCTAAGGTTCTGGTATTTGAAAAGGACGAAGAGAGAACGAAATGTGAAATATGGGTAAATCAGAAATATCTAGAACAGGTAAATAAAATTGTATACGAAAGTAAATATTAAAAGGTGTCGAGGTAGACCGAGACTAACTTTCGAAGACCATGTGAGCAAATTACTCGAAGAGGGGAAGGTCAAAAGTACTCGGATACCTAGACGTGCATGTATAAAGAAGATAATGAATCTGAAAAAAGTGAAAGACGTATGTAAGGAACGTGACACTTGGCGATCTGTTTTCTCTGGCTACACCGTTAGGGATTATGCGTGAAGATAAGCAACTAATAAGCCAATCATAAATATGTCGTCGGTAGGTGAAGAAAAAGTTAACACATACGTAAAATTTTTATTTGTATTTTAAATTAACTTATACAATATTCTACATAATGTGTTACATATTTGAGTGCTAATTAACACCATTTTCTTGGTAATCGCATTTGTACAACTGTGTATGTGTGAATTCATTCCATCTAAATACACCACCTGCCAGCATATTACACACACTTGGATTTCATATATATCTTGGCACTACACAATGTCTCAACTTGATGAGATTAGAACTTCACAGAACAGTTTGGAGTAATGCTTTTCAAAAAGGATGGCCGAACTGGAAGCACAGTTACACACGGGGGGATCCGCCAAGGACACGGTTGCAAAGGTGGCTGAGGAGTTTCGAACCTTCCGTGAACTCATTTTCTCTATGCTTGGTATGCTCCGTAAACAAATTAATGAGTGCTCCCATATGGTTGAGGCTATTGAGACCAGGAATTGACGAAAGGCTCTCTTTTTCTTGGGTGTTGCTGAAGAGGAGAAGGAGGACTGCAAGGCTACAGTGCTAAGTAATATCCACAAAATGGAGTTGCAGGACATCACATCATCTTGAATTAGTGTCTGCCACAGGATTGGAGTAGCCACCAAAAATCGTCTCCGGTCAATCCTAGTTCGATTTGTTAGCGTTGACTTCAGGTCATCAGTATGGAGGGCGAAGTCCAGACTGAAAGGTTGTCCAGTTTCGGTAAAGGAGTTCTTGACAAAGTCTCGGCAAACTGTTTTTGGCAAAGCGCGTCAGCATTTCGGCATGCGTGCATGCTGGACCCAAGATGGAGTAATTGTGGCGAAAGTTGCAGATGGATCCCGGCATAAAGTCACTACCTTGGATGAGCTGACTACTCTTACGCAAAAACACCCTAAGGTGACTGCTGAATCCTCATCTGAAGGCGAGCATTGCAGGAAGCAATTTATCGTCGCAATCCAATTCTAAGCCACGTAAATTAATTACATTTTTTTTAATTAATTAATTTCTAATTTTAATATAGTTTTTCGTTTTACATCATTTATTAAAACTTGTATATTTTCACTTTAAATTTTAATTACATTTTAGGTTAAGTTCTACTTTGTTTTGGTATTAAGTTGTTTTGCTTTTGGTTATATTTTGTTCATAGATTAATAGATTCGTAGCAAGTGCATAGTGTAAGTTAACTTTCGGTCGCTGGGAAGGTTTTTTTTATTAATACATGATCATGGATACAAAGTCCTTTGGGCACAGTATATTTGTTGTCTATGAGACACTTCTCCATGATACTTTTTATATGTTCTAAGTTCTGCTATTTATTATTAGTAATCTTAACGTAGTTTAGTTGTAGTTGTCTTGCAAATCATTTTTATTTTTATTGTTTTGTGTATTATATTTGTCTTTTAATTTTTGAGTGTGTTAGCTGGCGGGTGGTGCAGGGATGGCAGTTTAGCAATCGAAATTATTACTATTTTTTTACGTTATATAATTATAATTATACTAATTTATTTATTCTTATAGTTTATGTCTATATTATTTTTTTTATATATTATATTACATATAGATGAGTTCTGTTGATGATTCTTTTCTTTCTGCCAAAGAGTTTTCTTCATAAAATGACAGTTATTGCTCTATTACTGAAACGTTAGGGGATTTTGTGCGACATACATTCGATGAATCCCGCTCATTGTTTAATGTTTGCCACATTAATGCACAAAGCGTACCTAGTCATTACATTGACCTGATTGAGGCTTTTTCTGACGCTGATGTTCATGCCTTCGAGACTTGGCTTAACTCCATCTTCCTTCCACCACTTATCCTCTCTCTGGCTTCAGTTTGATACGCAACGATCGAATCGATAGGAGAGGGGGTGGGGTCGCTATATATCTTCGTTGTGACTTTTCTTATAAAATTCTAGCTTCTTCTTCCCCCTATTATACTGCATCTGCAGAATATCTTTTTCTTGAAGTTTGCGTAAAAGGAGCCAAATTAGTACTTGGCGTTGTCTACTATCCTCCTTCTGTCGATTACTTCTCCAGTCTTGAAAAAATTCTGGAATCCTTGGGATCGGAATACTCACATCACGTCATCATGGGCGATTTTAATACAGATCTCCTCACTCCGCACTTAACCCGTTCCTCTAAGCTCCTTCAAATTGTCGAGTCGGTTGGCCTTCACATTTTACCTTTACAAGCCACTCACCACAATATTGATGTGGAGGATACCTGGCTTGACTTAATCCTTACCTCTGCTCCTTCTCTTGTCTTCTGCCACGGTCAACACCTTGCACCTGCTTTCTTCTATCATGACCTCATTTTCCTTTCTTACGTCCTTAAACCTCCTAAACCTCCAGCTAAAACTCTATACATGCGTTGTTTTGGTCGCTTTGATGTTGAAAAGCTTTGTATAGATGCATCCAAAATAAACTGGATCAGCGTGGTTTCTGCACTCACTGTAGACGAAGAAGGTGGGGCTTTGAATGAATCTATCCTTAGATTATATGACGTATATGCTCCCATCAAAAAAGTGAAGCTGAAGCGTCCACCTGCGCCTTGGATGACGATTGGGGTTCGAATTGCGATGAGACGTAGGGATCGCTTTCGGCAAATTTAGAAAAGATCGATGTGATCAAAACTGGACGCTTTATAAAGTAAGGAATCGGTGCAATCAGATGATACGCAACGCCAAACGCCGATTTATTCTTAGTAACATCTCTTCTTCTTCCCCTGCTAATATCTGGAAGTTCCTTGGAACCATAGGTATCGGTAATCGACACCGTTGTGAGTTTCAAAGGACGATTGGCCTGGATGATATCAATTTTCATTTTGTCTCCAACAGTCCTCTTGATCATCAGACCCAGCGTCTTACTGTTGAACACTTAATGGGTTTACCTCGTCCTGACATTAATCTGTTTCAATTTTCTCCAGTAGATGTGGATGAGATCAAGAAGATAATCCTTTCCAATAAATCTAATGCTGTAGATTGCGACAACATCAGCCGACGGATGATTATCTATATACTTGACCATGTCCTCCCAGTTATCTCTCACATCATTAACTTCTCCTTGGATTCTGGTAATTTTCCCTCACTGTGGCGTAAGGCTTACGTTATTCCCTTACCAAAAATCCCAAATCCCACTTTACCCAATGATTTCCGACCTATATCCATCCTTCCCTTCTTATCCAAGGTCCTTGAGGCCTGTGTCCACAAGCAACTTTCGCAGTTTATCTCTCGTAATAACTTATAAAGTCCCTTGCAGTCTGGCTTTAGGCCCGGTCATAGTACCGTTTCCGCACTCCTGAAAGTAACTGGTGATATTAGTGCAGGCATAGAGGACACTAAGGTCACTGTGTTGGTTTTGGTTGACTTCTCGAACGCCTTTAATGCCATTAGTAATGACATCCTAATTTCCATCCTTTCCCTTTCTATGATCTCACCCGAAGCACTGGACTGGTTTTATATCATATCTTCGAGGGCACCAGCAGTCGGTTCGCATCGATGAGCTATCATATAGCTGGCTTGACATACATGCTGGTGTCCCTCAAGGCGGCATATTATCTCCTTTGTTGTTTTCTATATTTATTAATCTCATTACTCAAAACCTTCAATCTGTGTATCATCTGTATGCTGATGACTTGCAATTGTACACACAAGCGAGTATTGACGATATTTCTACAGCGGTGGACATACTTAACAGGGACCTTGAGTACATTAAGAACTGGTCTGACAGGTTTGGCTTAATGGTCAACCCTTCGAAGTGTCAGGCCATAGTAAATGGTAGCCGTCCGATGATCCAAAGATTAAAAACAGTAGCTCTACCTCCTATCTTTTTAATAGTACTGAGATTCAATTGTGTTCCACTGTGAAGGATCTAGGTTTATTAATTGATTCAACTTTGAGTTGGAAAGCCCAAACAACGACCGTTAGCCAGAAAGTCACTGGTACCCTGCGTTCTCTCTATCGCCTAAAAATTTTCTACCATCTGAAATTAAGACAATGCTTGTGCATAGTTTAATTTTTCCCCTAATCGACTATTCATTTTCAATCTTCGAAAGTATGACCATGTATCCACGTATTGATCTCAATTAAAATGGTTACCTTTTCGTCAACGCCGTTGTTTGCGTGCACTCCCCACCCTTTATTCTATCCTGATGTCTCCAACTTCCCCTTCTTACTTATCTTCTTACTTTCAGTTGCTTAGTGCTAGTCATGAGAGAAACCTCCGCTCTACGAACAACCTTCTTCTCCTATGTCCCTCCCATAGCTCTGGACTTGTTCATTCTTCTTTCCAAATTCAATCTATTCTCCTTTGGAACGCACTCCCTCTCGAAATCAGGATGGCTAGCAATCGATACGCGTCCAAGATGAAGGTTTGGGAACACTTACTTAATATATATATATATTCTTATTAATATTATGGATATTGTGTATTTTATATACATATGTGTGTATGAATATTAATATATTTTTGTAAATTTATTTGATAACATGTATATTTGTATATTTTTATGAGTTTATATACATCAGACATTATAATATGTACTTATATATTATACATTTTTATTATCTTAGTTATTTTATTTTTCATTTTATTATAATTATTTTATCTATTTTTTGCGATGTACCATTTATATCTTATGTATTTTATTTCCATGTATTACATTTTTATGTTATTTTATTTTAGTTCGCATATTAACTTTTTATTACACCTACTTCATTCTACCTCTGCATCATCCCAAGGTAGACTGGGAGAGAATGCCTTAGGCATTAAGTCCGCCTATATACCACTTGTGTATATGAAGTTTTAAATAAATAAATAAATAAATACTGGTCAAGTTCTAATTAGATACACGTACCCAGGGTTTCGTACCACTGTACACTATGAATTTTGACCTGCAAAAATTGTTTTTTTTTCTCCTGCTTATTTTTCTTAGTTTCATACCGTAAATTAAATTACTTTTGAAGTAATTTTTTATTCAATCTCGAAAAGCTTTTTCATTACTCCACTCCATTGCAGCTATATGTGTAACCCCGTGGCACTTACCGTGCACAAAGAGACAAACGTAGTGTGACCGCTTCAACGCGATAATTCGCGCGTTAATCCTTTGTACCGCCGCTTGAGTTATCGGCAAACGGGAAACGGCATTGTTAATGCCGTTGTCAAATTATCGCGTTAATTCGTGGCCACACCTACATTCAACGTCCATCAACGCGATAATTAACGGCATTTCTACTTAGTGCAGCCGCAGCATTAGAAAGTGTCAAAAAGTACGTATGGTAATTAATAATGCTGTGTTAATACCTACTTTAATGTATGGTAGTGAAAGTTGGGTGTTGCAGAAGAAGAACGAAAGTAGTATAAATTCTGTAGAAATGCCATCTTTATGGAGTATGCTGGGGCTGAGAATTGCGTTATAAGAGAAAAATGTGGTTTGCAAGATGATTCTGTGACCAGGATTAAGAAAGGAATGCTTCGGTAATTTGGTCATATAGAAAGAATGAACGAGGAAATAGTGACAAAACGAGTCGGGAAGGGAGGCCCTAGATGAATGTTTATAGAAAAAATTGGCGATATTTTGAAAATGGGCTACGTATGTAGTAACCTTTATTGACGAGCCTGTATGCGTAGCTATATAGATGTAAAGGAGGTAAGAGAGGTATCTTAGGATCGTGCCAAATGGAAGTCCGTAGTCTCTACCCTTCTGAGTGACAGGCGTGAGTATTTATGTATTATGTATATTTATATTTATTGTAGCTTTAAAAGTGGGTACTGAGAATTCAAAAAGATACTTTATATGAAATCTCAATTTCGTATTTTTTCACTCATGAATTTCGCATGGTGAACGATTAAAAGCGGAGACCCCTTTTACTGGAATCGAGGCAATCTATCTTAGACTTCACGTTGATAACGCATCTGTAGTTAATTCTTATTCAAGGAAAAATGTAGATGTCTATGGGCCACAACATTCACTTATCATCTAGTGAACTGTATGCTCATTTGTAACCATTATTCTATAAAAAAATCCTCCCTACAACGGCAGACCTATTTCCAACGGTAAGATTTTATTGGCTGATGGCTGATAAAGTAAAATAACAGCCTATAGACGTCCAACTGGGACGCTACTTAGAAATGGGAGGAAGCCGAGTTATGGGCTTCCTCTTAAGAAAATAAATAAGAATCTTACGTACATTAAACATTGGAAGTTAAAATATGGTGCCCAAGATGAAAAGAGATTCCAACTAATTTACTTTTTTATAGGATAGGGTAATAAACGAGCCCACAGTCCACCTGATGGTAAGTGGTTGCTGTGGCCCATAGACACATCTACATATATCTTCGATTACGAATCAAAATGCAGATGCGTTGTCACCCGTGAGGATTTAGATGGATTGCCTCGTTTCCAGTAAAAAGGATCTCCGATTCTCTATACTCACCATACGGTAAATACAGCAGCATTAAGCTACTATTTCACGCTGGAATTCTGTGAGAGCGCGGTCCTTCCCCGGTCGAGCCGAACCATTCGTGCTACAACTATACTTCTAATATAACTGCAGCATAGCTCTACCACGTAAAATTTTAAAATTTACTCAAACAATGTTCCTCTGAACTTGCCTTACCATTCAGCATTGTCATAAATCAATCGTTTGACGAAAGAGTTTTCCCAGAACTACTTAAAAAGGCTTTAATAAAACCGATATTAAAAAAAAAAGTTAAAAAAAACCCGATAACTGTCGTCCAATAGGCCTGCTATCTTCACCTTCGAAAGTCTTCGAGAAAGTAATGTGCAATCGCGTATACAACTTCTGTGAAAATTATAATATTTTTGATAATTGTCAAAAGAGATTTCGTAAAAAACTTTAGTGCACTCCTAGACATGTCTAAAGCTTACGATAAGGTTCAATTCAAAATTCTTCTTGACAAGCTATATGGTATAGGGATCCTTGGTAAAGCATACGGGTGCTTCAAATCATATTCATAGAATTGAAAGCAATTAGTTTAAATAGATCACTTCATTTACGAAACAAATTAAAATAAAATTTGTACGACCAGATGAAAAAAAAAATTAACGCATCAATCCCTCAAGGGATTGTTCTGGGCTGCCGGTTATTTCTAATCTAGACTACCCCAAAATTATAGAAAACCCTGTGTGCCGTTTGTCGATGATATCTCTCTGCTTACCTCATGTGACAGCTGTATAAATATGTACAGTAAATTACGGTTGATACTAGAAAATACAACTAAGTGGATGGCAGAACATAACCTCGAAATAAATTTCTCCAAAACAAAAATAATAACCTTTTACCCTTATGAAAAAATTCCACTAAATATAAACTTAAACTACGATAACATAAAATACGAGTATAAAAAGTAAACGAGATTTGCCGTGTAGTGGCGGTTAAGAATATCCACTACCCCATATCTTCCCGTGGGTGTCGTAAGAGGCGACAGAGGGAGACAGGCAGGAGATGGGCAGCAGCATCTTCCTGATAACAGCAACTGTACGACAAAAAAAACTGCGGTTGCCAACCCGCTCGCCAAGCGTGGCAACTATGGCAATATACCCCCCATGAACAATTACACAAATAGACGGCCCCCAGTCCCCGGCGGCCCCGCTATTCCTGGCTACGGTGGCGACCATGGTAACGGCGGGGCAGGGGGTGCTAAGAATCTCCGGTGGAGGTTCGGTTGCCACCTACGACGACTCGACCTGGCAACATTTAACGCACGCACACTGAGGACTGACGAGAAGATCCTGGAGCTGGAAGAAGAGATAGACAAGTTGCGCTGGAGTATTATAGGATTATCCGAGGTCCGAAGAGAGGGGGAGGACACGGTGATTCTCGAATCCGGCAACTTGTTCTATCACCGGGAGGGCGACCATCTGTCCCAAGGAGGTGTCGGATTTATCGTCCACAAGTCTCTCGTCAACAACGTTGTACAGATTGAGAGTGTGTCGACGAGGGTCGCGTACCTGATACTCAGAATCACCAAACGGTATTCGCTGAAGGTCATACAGGTTTACGCACCAACGTCGGCACATTCCGATGAGGAGGTGGAGGAAATGTATGAGGATATTTCCAAAGCCATACATTCCTCCAAAACCCACTACACGGTGTTGATGGGAGACTTCAACGCAAAACTAGGCACAAGAGAAAGCGGTGAGCTGAAGTTAGGGAAATTTGGAGTAGGGCAACGGAACCGAAGGGGCCAGCAGCTGGCCGACTTTATGGAGAAAGAGGGACTCTTTATGATGAACTCTTTCTTCCAGAAGCGGCCCCACAGGAAGTGGACCTGGTCGAGCCCCGACGGTTCGACAAAAAATGAGATTGACTTCATTATGACGACCAGACGCCAACTGTTCAGTGATGTCTCAGTGATCGCAAGGGTGAAAACTGGCAGCGATCACCGAATGGTTAGAGGCACACTGAACCTAAACGTTAAGTTGGAGAGGTCTCGTCTAATGAAGTCAACGCTCCGTCCCCCTTGTGCTCTGATCCAAAATCCCGAAAACTTTCAGCTCGAGTTACACAACCGCTTTCAGTGCCTACAAGATTGCAATGCAGTGGACGATATGAATGACAAGCTCGTGGAAACTGTCCATGCGATCGGAGCTAAGTTCTGCAAGACCCGCCGCAGAAGAACACAAAAAACTCTCCGATCACACTCTTAATCTCATGGCTGTTAGACGGGAGATGAGGCTGCAATCGTCAACAGATTTGACAGCATACAGGCAACTGAACAGACAGATCTCCAAATGCATGCGGCGAGACTTACGCAACTTTAATACTGCTCGTATTAAAGAAGCGATCGAGCGGAACCAGGGCTCCAAAGTCTTTGCCAGAGATCTATCTGCCAGAAAGAGCCAACTGTCAAGGCTGAAGACTGAGTGTGGCAGCATCGTTTCCGGGACACCTGAGATTTTGAGTGAGATTGAGAGGTTCTATGGGCAGCTGTACACATCATCGTTGGAGCCACACGCAAGTGTGAGTAACGATCCAAGAGCAAGTCTTATCCGACACTATTCCGATGATATCCCGGACGTCAGTCTAAGCGAGATTAGAATGGCTCTCCAGCACCTTAAAAACGGCAGGGCCCCAGGCGAGGATGGAATTACAGCGGAGCTTCTGAAAGCGGGTGGAACACCGGTACTTGAAGTCCTTCAGAAGCTCTTCAATTCCGTCCTCCATGGTGGCACTACTCCAGAGGCGTGGAGCAGAAGTGCGGTGGTCTTGTTCTTTAAGAAAGGCGACAACGCTCTCTTGAAGAACTACAGACCGATTTCCCTTCTGAGCCGCGTCTACGTGCTGTTTTCGAGAGTCATTACGAATCGTCTCGCACGCAGACTCGACGACTTCCAGCCTCCCGAACAAGCCGGTTTCCGAAAAGGCTTCAGTACCATAGACCACATACATACCCTGCGGCAGATTGTACAGAAGACTGAAGAGTACAATTTGCCACTTTGCCTGGCGTATGTGGACTATGAGAAAGCCTTTGATTCCGTCGAAATTTGGGCGGTGCTGCAGTCCCTTCAGCGGTGCCAAGTTGACTGTCGGTATATTGAAGTGCTGAAGTGTTTGTACAGTAGGGCTACGATGGCTATCCGAGTACAGAACCAGAGCTCGAAACCTATCCAACTGCAGAGAGGTGTAAGACAGGGTGACGTTATATCCCCGAAACTCTTCACCGCTGCTTTGGAAGACGTTTTCAAGCTACTGGACTGGAAAGGATACGGTATTAACATCAATGGCGAGTACATCACTCACCTTCGATTTGCCGACGATATAGTCCTTATGGCAGAATCGCTGGAGGACTTAAGCACTATGCTCAATGACCTCAATAGTGCCTCCCAACGGATAGGTCTTAAGATGAACATGGACAAAACAAAGATTATGTTTAATGTCCATGTCACACCTATGCCGGTAGTTGTTGGGAGCACTATGCTCGAAGTTGTTGACGAGTACGTTTACCTGGGACAAATAGTCCGACTAGGTAAGTCCAACTTCGACCGAGAGGTCAATCGACGGATTCAACTCGGCTGGGCAGCGTTCGGGAAATTACGACATATCTTCTCGTCAGGTATACCTCAATCTCTGAAAACTAAAGTGTACAACCAGTGCGTGTTGCCAGTGATGACTTACGGATCAGAGACGTGGTCCTTCACTGCTGGCCGTATGAGGACGCTCAAGGTCGCTCAGCGAGCTATGGAGAGGGCTATGCTCGGAGTTTCTCTGCGTGATAGACTCAGAAATGAGGATATCCGCAGTAAAACCAGATTGACCGACATAGCCCAACGGATTAGTAAGCTGAAGTGGCAATGGGCCGGCCATATAGCTCGAAGAACCGATAACCGATGGGGAAGAAAGGTTCTCGAGTGGCAGCCTCGTACCGGTAGGCGTAGTGTAGGGCGACCACCCACTAGATGGAGTGACGACCTGGTAAGATATGCAGGAAGTCGATGGATGCAGGTGGCTCAGGACCGTGCTTTGTGGCATTACTTGGGGGAGGCCTATGTTCAGCAGTGGACTTGTGAAGGGCTGTGATGATAATGATGATGAAACGAATTTACCCTACTTGGCATAATAATAGACACAAATTGTAACTGGAAACCTCACATAATGAAAATTAAAAGGAAATTAGCAAGTTTTACATACGAGAAGTGAAAAAATCTACCGATATGCAAACCGCCCTCAGTACCTATTATACTTATGCGTACTTGTGGCTTTGCTACGGGGTTATCATATGGGGAAATAGCACAGACGTATCTGATCTTTTAACCCTACCAAAAAAAATTTATTCTAGTAAAATTTAACATAATAAATACTGATAGCTGAAAACCACTCTCCGTCAAACATAAATGCTTATCTTAAACTGCATAAACATTTTGGATATCTGAAAATTCATTAAAAAAATACCCAGCACTTTATGTCAAACGAGGAGAAAGCAGTACCAGATACCAATTACGTCATAAAAAAATTAACTCTACCCATATCTCACCTTAAACTTTATTCATCAGATCCCTTTGTCATGTCTATCAAAATTTTTAACAAACTCCCAAACTCGATACAAAATATAAAAGACACTATTTTTATAAATACAATCAAAGAATTTTTAATTTGTAAACACTATTACACACTAAACGAATACTTAAATGATAAGTCTTAAATGCCTTCCTAGTATTTGAATTCTATTTCATTTCAAAAATACCTACAATTGCAATATTACAAAGGATATTTATCATTTTGTTTCATTAAAACGGCCCTCCTCTCTTTTAATTGCCGAGCCCTACAGAGCCCATAATCATCTCATAAATTTAAGTTAAAAATTAAAATGTTCTCAAAACCTTAACTGTAACATTATGAATGCAAAGAATAATATGAATATGAATGAATGAATGGATACACTATACTGTGTTCATTTGTTAGTATTGATGACTAATTCTTATTTATATATTTATTTTATTTTACTTATTATGTATTAACCTTTAAGTTCCGGAGGTCGCGACATGTTATACTCTCGTTCGCTCGGGACCTTAACGGCGGGAAAATTTGCAAGTTAGCAAATGCTTGCAAATTTTGCTATATTTTCACTTTGAGACAATATTTATGGATAAAACTTACAGGAATTCTTGTTGAATGTATAAACTATCGAATAATTTTTTTAATATTTCACGATATTTTTGATTGCTAGATTATTATGTATTAATAGCATGTGAATAACCCCCGAGTTTAATAGAAACAAGTAATTTCAATATTATAGACAGAGAGAATGAGAGACCAGAAGGATTTTATTAAATAAAAAGTTAGAGTTACATACAATTACTTTATACACCTGATGGTAAGTGGAAGACGGAAATAGTACATCTACATTCTACATCTTACTTCGATTAAGAATGCACGTGCATTGTCCACCTTGAGGACTAAGATCCAATAAGCTGTACCAAAACGGAATGAAAAAACTGAAATTAAAAATATATAATGTTTTTTATCATGTTTTTGCATGGTGTCCAAATTTGTACATAAAACACATAATATAAAATTTTGAATATAGGTATTCAAAATTTTATGTTTTTAGCTCATCAGGTTAGTTTAAAATCAATTAATATATATGCCACCCTGAATGACCGAAAAACAAGACGCGACTTAGGTAATAAAAACGTGGTAAAATGAGTTACACTTTTGCATTTTATGAAATATGTATAGTAATTTAGATGTTCTGCGAGAATTTGTTAGTTTACGGTAAGAACCAATTCAAAGGGAATCGCAGGTTTGGTTCCTGTAACTCACCGGCTCATGTACCATTTCTTACATGCATTATAAATATAATTCCGGTACCATCTTTGCTTCAAAAATTCGTAGCCATGGTATCTGACCAATAAAAGCCAATGGATCAGTAAGCAAGTATAGGAGCAATGAACCGGTCATATAACTCGAAGAACCGGCAAACGATGAGAAAGAATTTTCTCGAGTAACAGGTTCATACCGGTAAACGGAGTGTAGGGTAGCACCCACTCGATGTGTGCCGTCTTACACTATATTTACCGGAGAATATTAGTAACTATCTGGCTTCAGACCATGTATTTGAGGAGGTCTTTGCAGTGGTCATATGGAATTTTGTAATGACAATGATGATAAAGTGATTGAATCATGTACATTTAGAGATCTTCAGGGTTTATCAAATGGAACAAACTCTGTTTTCCAAACAAAAAATATCTAAATTATTAGCTATGATTTATTTATTACTGAATTGGTTTTATCGTTAAAATTACAATAGTTAGTACTAAAAAATTCATTAATGTTGTATTATTTTGTGTTAGAGCAAAATAATTCAACATTAAACTGTAAATTGTGTCGTTTTAAAATAAGATTATTCCGTTTTCTGATGGAGTTCTAGATAAGAAGTTGTTGACGTCTACACCAGTTTGCGTATTATCTCGAATTTGCAGGCTCTATTGAATAAAATAAGGCACTGTTGACAAATTTCAATTGAAATGACTATATAATGATAATAATGAAATCTTATTTCAGACCGTAAGTTCAAAGTAGTGTTAGTAATATCATATAAAATTATGTTAGTATCTAATCTAAGAATAATAGTTTAATCTATAAATATAAATAAAATTGAAATATCTATCTGCTATATCAAAATACAGAAAAACTGCCTTTTATTGAGCCGAGGGGGTAACTTGCGTTCCAGGTCTGCTGTCTGTGTGTTTGGGCTAATCTACGGAATAGCTTAACCGATTGTAATGAAACTCCACGCACAGGTCAATGTCAGGATTCATCTTGTCTGAAAATAGCGGAGATTTATTTTTGAGAAATTGAAATCTTTGATGGAATTAAATTTAAATAACGCCTACTGCACAAACACACACACACACACACACACACACACACACGCACGCACGCGCGCACACACACACACACACACACACACCAAATATATATATATATATATATATATATATATATATATTGACATTCACACAATATATGTATGACAGCGCCTATGCTGTTGCACGTGTGGTAGCGCCTCTGTAGCTAGCCAGAATTTTTGTAAACAATACGTGCATCGCACACCTGTGCGTTGCACTTGCAGTGGCGCCCGTGTGGCTACTTATTTTGCTTATATAAAACGAACTGAGCGTCCACCGTGAAGGCAGTCTTGGCTCTGGCTACATTTCCACCGATTTAAACAAAACTATCGATACTTGTGTCATTGAAATTTATTTGCATATGCATATTAGGATACATCCTGTTCTTTCTTCGCGTTTTCGGTTGTTTTACTTAGTAAGAGATTTTCTTTTGTTGGGATAAAATCATACCAACTACTTACAGTTTTTTTACAGCAAGCACATCACACGTAGTATACAATTCAATAGTAAGAAATCGGTATGGTTTAAAAGTCATAACCTTAAGTTACGCGCGTTGGGTAATTTCAACTGTTATTATATGAGATTTTTAGCACCTTCCCACGGTCTTATGCGATATGACATTACGGATTGGGCCGTGGTATATTGGACTGATTTTTAAAGTTCAATTTAACCAACATGCTGCAATGTTTTGAAAATATAAGTCAGTTAAATTTTTCTGATATAATTTTCATTTATAATTTTCATATCCTTGTTAGGGTTTGATCCAAAATTACACCAAAGTATATAATTGTGGTTGTACGTTTTAATACTATAAACTGACATGATGAATGAAGATTATTACAGGTATGGAGTTTAATGTGCATTTTACTTGGAATATTATTTTGTGCTATACTAAAAGTAATAAACTTAGTTTTCGATGCATTTAGTCTCAGTTCTTCTCAAGACATTGTGTTGCCTGTTGTAATCCCATTTCGGTCTTGATTCCAGTTTCCTCCCAAGTTTTACCATGAAAAACTATCACTGTGTCATCGGAAAATGTAAAGATCTTACAATTATTCAAATTAAGATAACATAATTCATTTATGTATATTAAGAAGAGAGTAGAGCCAAGCACACTGCCTTGTGGCACGTCATATTGCTGTTAGAATCTAGACTAGTCAGGTCACAGTCATATGCAGTAGATCTTCAGGTGTTTTGTTTATTTTTATGAACAATAGTTTTAATGGTGTCCCAGGTCTTTTTAGGATAATTGGAAGACTTTTCCAGCTCATTTTGTTCATAAGTTCCTTTTTATCTAAATATATATATAATCAGTAAATAGTATCTTTTATAAAAATTGTTTGTATAATTTCATATTTGGACTCTGCTTTACCTTTAGAGTGCATCTTGTCTCGGTTTCTAATGCAATTTAGCAGCCTTGGTATGATCCAGGGCTTAAGACAACAAAATTTACATGGTACTAAGATTTTAATTGAATTGAAATCTTGGGTAATTTAAGAAAATATTGACGAGTCTCTTAGCAGCTCAATTTGCGTACATGAATATAAAAATTTCTTTGAAACTGGTTGCATCCAAATCTTTGAGAATCCCTTCGTAATTAACTTTATTCATTACAAAGTCCCTTTTTTGGTAGTTTTTAGATGGTAAATCCAAACATAAGATGACTGCTGCGTGATCTGTGAGCGATGCATTTAAAACAAAAGTAGTTACTTATCTTTTGGTATTGACCATAGAATGGTCCAGGCAGTTTGCTCCTCTAGTTGCCTAAGTATGACCAATGAGAAATCCATAGCTCGCAAGTAAGTTTAATAATTGATTGTTAGGCCATATGTCTATATTTATATCCCCATTATAACTGCATTTTTAAAAGACTTGTGTAAAGACAATAATTTATACAACGAGTCGCTAAATGGAGCAATATTTTTATAAGATTAATATCTATATAAGACAATTTTAAGTGTATGAAGATTTACTTTTATTTTTAGACAACTAGCACCATCGAAGCTTGTTTTTTCAACAGTACAAGTAAGTCCATCTTTAATATATACAACTAATTCATAACGAACGACGAAACTACTCTGTGATGCACTGTCTAGTAATGAACGCACACTCTAACTACGATACGGACTGTACCCAGCAACAGAGTGGAAGGAGACCGCGTTGCCACGTTCGACAGTGAACACAGGGCGACGTCACCCGGTTGACCGTTGGAAGCGTCGACCATAGTGGGTGGAGTTTTACTGACCGATTTCTTTGACGTCATGACGACGTTGTGGGTGGCAACATATCCGTTGCCACTCCCAAAATGTAATAATGTATGGTGTCTGTTGTGGCATTTGTTAAATACTGGACTAGAGTTACAGTTAGCGACTCGATGCCTATCGCTTAAGCAGTTTAAACATAGGTTTTTTGTCTTTGCTATTTTATAAATTTCGAGTGTAAATGCTTACGGAAGGTCTCGCAGTTATAAAAATTACCATGTTGGTTATTTTTACATAAAACATGTGCGCCATGAGGCGATGAAGGCGCGGTGTTTACATACGTCAGATACCTAGCTGTCCTCGCTGATGAGATCGGTCGATGTTCGAAGCACTTCTTCGCTTCGTGTTTGGCTTTCGAGGAACGCTGTATTACTTTAATTTCATCTCGAACGAAAGATGCCAAAGATTCGGATGACGGCAATTCAGAGCTACGATTCTCCATTTCATACGCACGCACAGTGTCCGGGTCTAGCTTCTTTAATGCGATATGTAGAAACACAAAGTCCATAAGCTCATTAAATTTAAGGTTTTTAAGCGCAGCTACTGATGTAACGAATTTATCCATAAACTTCTCTAAGCCAGTTATATTCGCGGAAAATATAACTTTAAAATCGAATATTTGGTCTAGTTATGAAGAGGCTAACATTTGCTTATCTTCGTATTTATTTTTGAGCGTTTCGAAAATTAACGAATAATGGTTTGATGTTGGTGTGAAACTCGAACAGATGGACTGTGCCCTACCACTTAACTTTCTATTTAAATAATACAACCTTTTAGCGTCCGATAACGATGGATTGTTATGTATAGTGTTTTGAAAGCTATTAATAAACAGAATATCTACAGGAGGCAATCTAAGTGATTCACGTGGACGTACCTGAATTTCTGCTCTGAATTGCTTTGCTCTGGGCTGGGGACTGTAAGAGCTTTGCCGTCCTTTTTATGCGACACAACATGTCTTCAAACGATAGAAGTAATTGGTAATTCACTGTATACTTTGGTTCGATTTGCAATTCTAAACTATTAATTTTGTCTAGTATATTCTCGTAATCAAATCTCAAGGAGTCCACTATTTCGATTAATTCACATAAAAAAGTATCCGCACTGAATCTACTTTAATATTTTTATGTGATCACTTATACATAAGTGATCACATAAAAATATTGAAGTAAAAATAAAAATACATTAAAAAACCGTGTACCTATATACTTTTAATATCCCATAGAAGTCCACGGCTGGGCAAGTTTATCTCTCATTGTAGTGAGGATTTGCCTCAATACTTTAAAATTTATACATTTAGCAGGCTTACGTTGGTCTCTATCTACAATCTGGTGACGATTTGGTTTCCCGCTACTATTGATCGTATGGTATTAAGGTCGCTTGTTAGAATGAAATGAGGTGTTGGATTTTCTTACGTCACTACACGATACCGAACTCATTAATTG
Source organism: Parnassius apollo (assembly GCA_907164705.1). Taxonomy (NCBI): domain Eukaryota; kingdom Metazoa; phylum Arthropoda; class Insecta; order Lepidoptera; family Papilionidae; genus Parnassius; species Parnassius apollo. Next base: position 9,551,980 of record CAJQZP010001697.1, read on the forward strand.
AAAACCGGGGTTAATCTATAAACATATTAAAATATTTTAGGAATAGAGTTATTAGTGAGAATGGATGGGAAAATACAAAAACTTTTCTGTAAAATTTTCCACCTGAACGTGGGGTAACCTATGCGTGACGTGGCTATGAAAAACCTACAGAAGATTCTTGAGACATTTTATTTCTCCAACAATTTGTTTCTTGCATTAGAAGTGTAACAGATAGTAGACTAGTACGAGTAAATAAAAGTGAAAAACCCTTTAAAAATAAGAGAAGGTCTGATGTAATAAATCTAGAAACGTTAGCGAGCTAAAGTCAGGTGCATAATCAACCATTGGGTACGTATTATCATATATTATGTTGACCGAATGGTAGCTTTTATGCCAATTATCTTCTTACTTTCATTGGCATGGTTTGGTTTAATATTTCCGTAGAGTTATAATCTTTAATACTTTTGCTTTTGATTATTTTCTACACCCCAACTTGTGCTTTATCTCAACAAATAAAATTATCGTTAATATTTTTAGTGCCAAAGGAGTAAGGAATTTGAATTCTTACATTTAGGACAAATAAAATCAAGATTTATTAGTAGAAAAGAAATTAATATACATATATTCCAAAATATAATGTAATAAGTTTAGTATGTATGTATTGTAATTTCTTCACGGTTAATCAACTGAATTAACAACTAAAGCTTGACCAAAAAAGTTTCCACATTCTATACTAATTAATTGAGACGTAATTAATGTCATAATATTAATGTCAAATAAAAACTCGTCAATAGCCTAATAAGGAAACAAAAAAGCAGCCAAGAATTCCTTTTGGTAACAATTTTCGAAAAATTTAAAATATTTTTTATATATGGCAAATTCTCACAAAAGCGAATAAAAGAAATTCCTGCGTTGTAAGTCACATAACCCTAAAAGGGTTGTGATAAATGCTTTACGGAGGTTGGAATGACGTGAAAAATGTTTTCTTGAGATAAGGAAATTTACAGCTAGAAGTAGATTGTTACATTGCGTTTCAAAATGGTTTAGAAAAAATTAAATATCCGATTATCGCATAGAACTAAATATATGAGATTTAAAATGATACAAGAAAGGAATAAATTTATATAATAATAATAATATATTTATACAGACCACACATATCTCGCTAGCCTTTTAAATGTGGCTGGTGATACGAATTATTGTAAACATTTTGCCACTTTTAGGTATGACTGTCCTAGTTAGTCCTAGTAGAGTGTCCAACAAAACCTGGGAGAGTGCTCGATGCCGAATGGAAGAGGCCCTGCGTGTTGTATCAAACTGTCTCTGTGACAATCTCCTGACCTTAAGTATTGACAAGACCAAGTATATTGCCTTTTCTGCATCAAAGTCAATACAACCTAAACCTGATCCCTCCTACATTAAAATTCACCACTATGACTCGATAAATGGAAACTATGGATGCATGGCAATAGAACAGACGGATAACTTAAAATATTTGAAAATTATACTCGAGAGTACCCTTACCTGGACACATAAAATAAATAACATGGCATCCGGGTTCGAAAAATTATTCCAGTTTTTAAAAAATTGAGGAATGCAGCGAACTCAAAAACCTTGAAACTGGTCTATTTTGCACTGGCCCAGTCTATTCTGACTTATTGCATCCCTTCCTGGGATGGGCCATGCCCAACTCATTTTCTAGAAATTAGAGTGTGCACAGAGAGCTGTGGTAAAGGTCATGACCAAAAAGCATTACTGTTACCCTACTACCCAACTATATAAAGACTGTGAGGTGCTCACAATCAGGCAACTCTACGTACTTCAAATGGTACTTCGTAGACATCGCTCGCTCCCACTGGAGCATCGCGCACAAAAAGTAAGTCGAAGACTGGGATACCGGTTATGTGAGCACCTCCCCCACAGAACCGCTGTAGCTCGCAGACAATACAATGTCCGAAGTAGTCATGTTTAAAATAGGATTAATAAAGAACTAAATATCCACAAGGCTACCCCAAGAAAGTGTAAACAGGAACTGAAGCAGTGGCTGCAGAGGCTTTCACTTAACGCAATTCCATCCCTCTCTTTTATACTTGTCGAATCGCTGAAGCATTTAACAAAGATTTTATCGATAATGTTCAGGGAAACCTAGATATCACTAACAAACCTAAATCTTGTAAAATAAATACCAACAGTAAATTTCTGTTCATGGCGCCTAATGTTCCATTAGATATTCACAAAATAAAAATGTGGTAAAAGAATACAAGTAGCATGGGATACGATGGCATTGCTACAAAAGTATAGAAAAACACATATCAATGGAAATATGCGGACTTCTAATTCATCTAATCAACCATAGTATTAGTGCAGGTATTTACCAAGATGCCTTAAAAACATCAATTGTAAAGCCTCTGTTTAAGAAGGAAAATAGAGAACTAATGGAAAATTATCGGCCCATCTCACTTATTCCCGTAATTTCAAAAATATTTGAGAAATATTTGTGATAAAATTGAGATAGTTGTTGTCTGGTCTTTAAAAAGGTTAACTATCACAGTTAGGTAGGCTTTATAAATTTAGTCATTGTTGGCCGTTAAACCGCAAACTTGGAGAAAAAACTATGAAAGCAAATGCTAAGCTACTCAACGGAAATAATAAATTTATTGAAAAATATAACATTTTGTGTGATATACATAGGACAATCAATATGGCCATATATGACTTTATATACAATATTGTTAACTATATCGATAAACGTTGACATGTCTGTGGTATATTTTGCGATATGACCAAGGCATTTGATAATGTAAATTACGCTACTCTTTTAGAAAAACTTGAGCCTATGTCATTAGAGGTAATGTTCTTAATCTAATTAAATCGTACTTAAATAATAGAATATAAATAACTAAAATTAATTAAATTAATGTAGGAAATAAGAAAGAAGAGATATTTCAATCGCCGAAACGTGAAGTTAAATTTGGAGTACCACAGGGCAAGGTCATTTTGTATTTATATTGTACATCAATGACTTAAATCAAAAACTTCTTACCTAAATCCATTGAGCAACCAGTAACACTGTTTGCGGATGATACCACCGTGACAATACCATGTAAATTAATATGTATACGATGTATGTATATAATGTAGAGACCTATAAAAATGATATTAATAACTCCTTAAAATTAGTTCTAAACCGGTTAAACTAAAACAGTTTAAAAATAAACTTAAATAAAACAAAAGATATACATTTCAGTCAACGGAGTCCTACCATGAGCCTAAATGTACACTACAATAATGATGTAAAAGAAGTTGAAAATGCAAAGTTCCTGGGTCTCGTAGTAAAAATTAAAAATCTTAACCGGAAAGCACACATTTATACTTTATGTAAGAAAATTAGTAAAACCGCATATGCTTTACATTCTTTTTCTTCAATAGTATACACGGATACACTCCTCACTGCTTACTACACCTTAGCAGAATCCCATCTCCGATATGGAATAATATTTTGGGGTAACTCAACTGAAAAATGATTAGCGATGTTTAAGCTTAAAACTACCGATAGTTGCATGCCATATTTTAAACAATATAAAAAACTGAAATTAGCTTGTTTTACATACTAGAAGTAGTGTGTTTGTTAAATTGCATCCAAAACGTTTTAAACGCCTTGACCAAGTAGTTTCACGTAATAGGCGCGACAGTACCCTTTTGTGTCATCAACTCGCCAAGACAACACTAATGCGCAGAAGTATCTACTGCAAGGCTCCAGTCACATATGATAAAATATCTAAAAGTTGAAAAAAATTGTCGCTACCTGTATTTAAAAAAAAGCTTCGAAACTTCTTGAGAATCAAAGCATACTATAGCATAACAGAATTCTTGACTGGAAAAAAATATTTTGAGATTAAGACTGTGTAATGTTAAAATCTGTATAATGTTTGGTTCTGTGTTATTATTTTATTTTGTTATAGTTTAGGTGATTAGTTTATGTTGCTGTATTTTTTTATGCCTACTGGTAAGATATGGCTGAACTCACTACCTATATTACCAAGTGCTGTTCCCATATTTGCGAAATAAAAAATCTTTTATCTTTTTTATCCTTTATGTCTATATCTATATGAATTTATGTTAAAATTAATTGTATGTGATGGAGTGATAACCTAGTAAGACAAGGAGGTAGGTAGAAGGAGTAAAACAGTAAGATATGCAGGAAGTCAATGAATGCCGATAGCTCAGAACTGTGATTTGTGACATTCCTTGGAAGGCTTATATTTAGCGGCGGACTTGTGTAAGGATGTAACGAATGAATAAATGACATACAATTGTTCATTATAATTTGAACATAAGACGATAATGTAAGAGAATTAATCACCCCCCTATGTCTCGAAAACCCCAATAAGGTCTCAAGACTTACGCAAGATGGCGAAATAGTCATCTCGTTGACCCATGTCTGTGGCCCAGCAGCTATGCATTTAATGTTGTATGTTCGGACCGAAAGGTAATGAGATCCAGTATATAACTGCTAATTTAACTGTAAAGCTAACTAACTAACTATATTGGAATTAGTAAATGTCACACCATGTAAATAATCAAAGAAGCTGATTATTTCAATATTACAGACAGGCTTTTTAATTTTATTTATATTCCGTAGAAAGCAATGGCGTATTTCTGACTTTTACATATTTAAACTTTTAAAGTTATTTGTAAAAGTTTATTTTAAATAAAGTATATCGGACTTTCAGTACTTTTTAAGTCAGTGGTTTTAGTCTTATCTGGCGTTCTGGTTTTAGGCTTAAATGAGGCGGATATGAAACAGTCAGTCTACGAGGTGTTTTATGAACGCTTGACATCTTTGGCATACTCAGGTGGATTCAGATCGAACTGAACGGTCTGAATAGTAAATTCCGCATTGTTACACTGTCCCACAGGATGAACCACCCGAGATTATTAGGCTATTCTTGCCAAGAAAATATGGCGGGCGCGGTTTTTTAGGCACTCTCACAATGCATAATTGAGAAGTTTGTAGGCTCCATAATTACTTCCTGGTAAGATCAGATGATCCATTCTACAAAGACGTCATTTCGTGTGATAAAGTGCTAACCTCTCTGTCCTCACCAAACGAGCAATGGCAGGACCAAACAAAACAGTTCATTGTCGACTAAGAGGCCCTACGGAAGGAGAAGGAGCTCGAAGGAAAGTTATATAAGACTCTTCATGAGCCTTTCGTAAACACATTTATTTATTTTAGTGACCTGTTTGAGGAAAGCGAGAGTTTTGTCTTGGCAAAAAGGATCAGGGTATAAATATTTATTTATTTATTTATTTACACTTTATTGCACCATAAAAAGATTACAAAGGGCGGACTTAATGCCATTAGGCATTCTCTCCCAGTCAGCCCGGGACGTGTGGAAATTATGTGATAGGTGACAAAATAAAATGAACAATAGAGTAAATCAAGGAAAAAAAAACTACTGATGAACTTTAAAACAAACTAATATTATGTATACAAATTCAATAAACTTATATACTACAAAATATAATACAGATAATATATAATATACATACATATTCATAGATACATAAATATATACATATTTTAAATACAAATAGATATATAGTATAAACCCATAAATAAAATAACAACAAAGGTAACCAAAATTAACCATATTAACTATCATCTAATATTTTCATAAAATGGTTATGTACCAATCTTTTAAAAGCAGTCTTATTAGATGTTTTTCTGACGTCATCGGGCAAGGAGTTCCAGAGCAGTGCAGCCTGAATTGTGAAGATTTACCAACAAAATTAGTAAAATGTAGAGGGATACTTAGTTTATTATTATATGAGGAACGCAGAGTTCTATCATGCGTTAGTGAAATATATTGAAATTTTTCCTTGAGATAAGAAGGAGTGGATGGATCATTTAAGATAGAGAAGAGAACAAGCAAAATTCTAGAGTCACGCCTCTGTTTAATAGTAAGCCATTTTAGGCGAGAGCGATAGTGAGAAATATGATCAAATTTACGGAGATTGAAAATGTATCTGACGCAATTGTTGAGAAGGCGCTCTAGCTTGTTGAGAAGATTTTGGTTTAAATCCGGGTAACACACGTCTGCATAATCAATGATTGGTAGTATAAGTGACTGTACAAGCATAATTTTAGTCTTAAAGGGGAGAAAATTTTTCAATCGATAAAGTGAACGTAAAGACCCAGAGACTTTACGACATGTTTCGGAGATATGAACCCCCCCAGGACAGAGTACTATCGATATGGAGACCTAGATTTTTAACTGAGGGAGAGAACGGTATCAGACGATCATTATAATAGACGGGAGGTAGACTAGCGGCATCTATTTTAGCAAGCATCCTTGAGCTACCCACAATGATCGCTTGGCATTTCGTAGGGTTGACAGACACTTTAAAACGCATAGACCAATCACAGACTGACTTGAGATTTGAATTCAATTTGTTAATCGCATAATGGATGTCAGAAATGTCAGACTGTACATAAATTTGTAGGTCATCAGCATACAGATGGTACGAACAATCAATATTAGATGTGATGGAATTAATAAAAATAGAGAAGATTAATGGAGAAAGTATACCGCCTTGCGGTACGCCAGAAATCAGGTCAACCCACTGTGAATTCATTTGCTCCACGTGGATAGACTGTTGACGTCCGCGAAGATAAGAAGAGAACCATTCCAGGACTGACGGTGCAAACCTATAATAAGAAAGGATAGCAAGAAGGATATCATGGTCAACTGTGTTAAAAGCATTAGAAAAGTCAACGAGCACCACAACTGTAACTTTCTTGTTTTCCATTCCTTCTCTAATGTCTTCAGTTATTTTAAGTAAGGCAGTTGTAGTGCTGTGACCAGGACGAAAGTCGGACTGAAAAGTACTCAGCAGGTTATGTTTATATTTGAAATTGGAAATTTGCTTATGAACACAGGCTTTCAAAACTTTAGATAGGAAAGGTAAAACTGATATGGGACGGAAGTGACTGGGAAGTGTGGGATTGGATACTTTAGGAGGGGGTCTAACGAAAGAATTTTTCCACTGACTCGGAAACTGACCCGAGTCAAGCGAAAAATTAACAATATGTGTGATTGCGGAGATAATAGAATAGAATATTAACAATCATGGCTCTGCTAATATCATCGCAACCGACAGCCTTGGATTTTATTGCCAGAAGGATCTTTCTGATTTCATCCTGATCTACAGGGTTAAAAAGAAAGACTGGTATGTGTGGAGACGGAATTGAGGCTATGTAAGCGACTGTTTGGGATCGGATTGAAAGGTCCAACGCAGAAGCAGAAGCAAAATGAAGATTTAAAGCATCGTGAGAAAGCGATAAACCACAATCCAAAGAGGGTGTTTTGCCCACACCTAGAGAACTAAGAAATTTCCACACATCAGCTGGCGAAGAATCACTTATATTGCTATGGATAAATCGGCGTTTTGCAGAACGTACCATCTGATTGCATCTGTTTCTGGCCTTCTTAAAAGACAACCAGTTTTCCTCAGATCTGCTCCTCTTGAACCGGGCAAATGCTCGATTTCGCCTAGTCATGGCCTTCCGTACCTCTTCAGTCATCCAGGGAGCTGGTGGCCGTCGTAGTTTCACTTTACGTACAGGAGCATGGATATCATACAAAACATGAATTATGTTATTGAAAATAGTTACTTTATCATCTACTGTTGATGCAGTTGCTAATGGCGTAAAATCTATAAGCGATGCGTCTTTCAAAAGCTTATCCATATTAATTCTACTAAAATTACGTAGGAATAGTACAGTAGGTCGATATTTGGGAGGTTTAAGGTTGTATGATACATAAATAAGATCATGGCGAGAAAATCCCGGCGCTTCAAGTTGCCCATATGACAACACCCTGTCAGAGGAGTCAGTTATAATGAGATCAATCAGAGAGTCATCAGTGTCGATATTATGATGAGTTGCCTTTAAAGGAAGAATGTTGAGATTGACAGACTCAATGATTTTACGAAGCTTTTGAGACCGGACTGAATTTTTCAGTAAATCCGTGTTGAAATCTCCCATGATTATGCAGTGGGTGTACTCAGAACCAATGTTATCAAGAGCCTCTTCTAAATTGGCGAAGTGATCAGTGGAAGGAGGACAATACACTGCTCCAAGAATCATCCTTGAGCCCTTTACATCAAGTTCTATAAAAAGAAATTCTGCGGAAGCAGTGTAAGGAGAAGGGGATGCTAATATGATTTTGTAAGAAATAGTAGCGTGGAGATATATTGCAACTCCACCTCCTCCTTTATCTATACGATCATTCCTAATCAGCACAAACCCAGGAAGAAGATACAATGCCGAATTTAAAGACGGTTTCAACCAAGTTTCTGAAACTAAGATAGCATGTATATTGTTGTTAGAGAACGATGCTTCTAGCTCAGAAAAGTGGCTGGGAATGCTTTGTGCGTTAATATGGCACACATTTAACGTTCTATCAAAAAAGTGAAAAATGCTATTCAATTGGCTACTTAAAGAGGGCACACTATAATACGTCTGATCGTCAAAAGATTCAAAAGAACTCCCTGACTCAATAGAATAAAAAGAGTCAGAGTCAGACATGATAAGTTAAAAGCATAATATACCCAATATAAAAATAAATAAAATAAAAATATATAAAAATACGATATTAAATAAAAATAATTATCAATAATATATATAACAAAAATACTACCAAGATATAAAAATAACAATGACTTAAATAGTAATAAATCATTAAACATCATCCCACCAGTTAACTGTTTACATAATATAATCAGTGCTAAATAACAAATAAAACAATTGTACTGAACTATCAATTAAAAAAAAAAAACATAAGCTAAGTAATTAAATAGCGAGCCAACACAGTGATTCAATTATAAACAAAAATAACATAAATATTAAAATAAGACAACTAAATATTTTAATAGCAGGGCACTACAGAATTAATCGAAAAATTAGCAATAAAAATCAGCTTAATCTCAAGATTTTGAAACCCAATTAGTTAAAAACATCCAGAAAATTTAAATCTCACAAGAGTACATAATTCAACTGTGTGGCAAAAGAATCTGTGCCCATGTTACCATTACTGTGTTGACAGTAAAAGTTATTATCTATGGTCAACAGTCTTTGCCTTGTCTTTGCAACTGTCTATGCCTAGCTCTAGCATCTACGGACTACAATAACATTTATCTATGATATTTGGTTAAATTTTAACACTTTTAAATGACAAAAATTATAAACACAAACTAATTTACTAAAGTTTACAAATATAATTAAAGTTATTACAGTATAAAAATAAAATAATAAAACTGGCTAATAACATAAACTATTGGAATATGAATAAAGGAAAATACTAAAGACAAGTTATAGCAAATTAGTTGCATACAATTGGACTACAATCTATTTATATTCTTGTCTAATGCTGCCGGTTAATAAAACTAAAAATAGTTATTATGTTACCAGACAAAGTAAACTATAAGAGAAGGAAAAAAATACGAAAGGAGATGAACATAACCAAAATATGATAACAAGAATAACAAGGATATCTTGGAAAGTTAATAGCAATGTAGGAATTACTTCTTGCCTACCAGTCGTCTAGATCTCTTTACGTCATCAATTTGAGTTACCGCTGAATTCTGAGCGCGACGTGCTGCATCATTTTGCCGATTCGAAGAGCTCTGCTGCGTTGGAGTGACCTTTGTATTAGGAGCCTTGTTAGAACTCTCAAAGGAACCATCCATGGGGTACTTGGCTATTAGATCGTGCAATTCCTCCTCAGTGGAAATCTTCGTTCGGCCTCCCGAGTGCTTTACACAGATTGCACCATCAATTGTCCAGACATTTCTAATTCCGAAATGCTTACGGGCATTCTTATGTATGGACTGACGAAATTTAGTGAGGAATTTACACATTGAAATGGCAGACCCTTTAAACTTTGATTTTAAATTCCAAATCGCAGACTTAGTGCTATGATCATTAAAGTGCACATGAATTGGCCTTGGACGGGTATTGGATTGAACACCAAGTCTGTGGCATTTCTTGAGAGAGTCATCAGTAATATGAGTTAGACCCAGATACTTGTGCAACAGTTGTAAAATTTGCTGTTTTAGGTCAACTTCAGAAGCCTTAGCTAATCCATGAAAAAGCAGAACTTTTCTCCGGTGATACATACTGATTGCATCGACACTTTTGTTGCATTCCTGAATTTGCTGTTGCAGCAGGCTGAACATGGAACTAACAAGTACCTTGAATGAATCAAACTACTCCCGAAGCTGTAAAACTGTTGGGTTAGTTGGAGTAGTTGCAGCCTTCAGACGTTTCTCAAACTCCATCATCTTCCTGGTCAAGCTCCCTTCCAATTCCTTTTGGATATTCACAACTTCAGAGACATTTGCCATTGTAGTAAAGTGAATTAACCGAGGAGAGATAGAAAAATAGTAATTTTTATTTAGTGTGACAGATGTTATGGAGGGAAGATGAATATAAATATTTTAACTAGATTAAATGCACATTCCTATAATTGATAATAATGCTAAAACTTATTCTTCCAAATTGGAGTTAAAAATTAAACAGCTAAGTTAATTATACTTATTTTTAAATGTAAATAAAACACAAGAGATAATTTCAGCTGTTATCTGTTTTGCACCTACCCTCGAAAAAAAAACTTAAAAAAATATTAGTTGGTCTTAAGATCGAAGATACATCCTATATGATGGCACTCGACCGAGCTTGTCGCCAGGTGAGTCACTTAAGCATATCATTGCTGGTTGTTCGGCACTTTTTCATTTCGAGTACTTGCATAGGCCCAAACTAGTAGCTAGGATTCTATACCAGAAGCTCGCTCTAAAATACGGTTTAGTGAATCGGAAACCGCCTTATTTTAGTACTTAACTGAAGTCGTGCTTGAAAGTGTTCGCGCAAAGCTCTACTGGAACAGGGCCATCATCACAGACAGCACTATTCTTGCGAATAATCCTGATATTTTGCTGATGGTCCAGGTAAAGTCTAGAATATTTTTGATCGAAATTGACATTCCGTATGACGATAACCTCGTGAAAGCAGAAAAAGATAAGCAAACAATATGTCTGAACCGATCTCACGAGGTGACCGAGATGTCCGGTGGGTCTACCGACCTAAATTATTCCTGTAGTCGTCTCTGCGAACGAAATAATCCCGGTCAGGCCTCCCGGGACATCTGAGGTAACTGGGACTCCGTGACGGACCTCTCTGGGCTCAAATGAGGAAGGCGGTCCCCATTTCTCTCGCTTTCTTTCTAACCCTTTGCCCTTTGGTCTCCCCTGCTGAGTGTATTCAGCTGGTTGGGTATTTATTTATGTTTTTTTATAAGACAGGGTTGCAAACGAGCACACAGTCCACCTCATCGTAAGTGGTTGCTGTGACTAATAGACATCTACATCTATCCTCGATTACGAATCAAAATGCGAATGCGTTGTCCCTGACGACTAAGATGGAATGCCTCGTTTCCAGTAATAAGGATCTTTAGTTCTCTACACTCACCATACGAAACACAGCAGCAATATGCTACTACTCGTATTTTACGCCGGTATTCTGTGAGAGTGTGGTCTTTCCCTGGTCGAGCCGACCCATTTGTGCCGAAACTATACTACTAATATAACTGCAGCATGTGTCTTCCAGGTAAAACATTATATATTATTGATATTATGTACTTTTTATTTTATTTATTAATATTTATGAATGTAAACTTATACTTATAAGGCTTTGTATAATAGAAGTCCCATGGTACTAAACACCTCGGCACATCCCGATGAGGAGGTGGAGGAATTGTATGAGGATATTTGTAAAGTTATGCATTCCTCCAAAACCCACTACACGGTGTTGATGGGAGACTTCAACGCAAAACTAGGCACAAGAGAAGGCGGTGAGCTTAAGTTAAGAAAATTTGGAGTAGGGCAACGGAACCGTAGTGGCCAGCAGCTGGCTGACTTTATGGAGAAAGAGGGACTCTTTATGATGAACTCTTTCTTCCAGAAGCGGCCCCACAGGAAGTGGACCCGGCCAAGCCCCAACGGTTCGACAAAAAATGAGATTGAATTCATTATGACAACCAGACGCCAACTGTTCAGTAATGTCTCAGTGATCGCAAGGGTGAAAACTGGTAGCGATCACCGAATGGTTAGAGGCACACTGAACCTAAACGTTAAGTTGGAGAGGTCTCGTCTAATGAAGTCAACGCTTCGTCTCCCACGTGCTCTAATCCAGAATCCCGAAACCTTTCAGCTCAAGTAACGTAACCGCTTTCAGTGCCTAGAAGATTGCAATGCAGTGGACGATATGAACGACAAGCTCCTGGAAACTGTCCATGCGGTCAGAGCTAAGTTCTGCAAGACCCGCCGCAGAAGAACACAAAAACTCTCCGATCACACTCTTAATCTCATGGCTGTTAGACGGGAGATGAGGCTGTAATCGTCAACAGATTTGACAGCGTACAGGCAACTGAACAGACATGCATGCGGCGAGACTTACGCAACTTTAATGCTGCTCGTATTAAAGAAGCGATCGAGCAGAAATAGGGCTCCAAAGTCTTTGCCAAACATCTGTCTGCCAGAAAGAGCCAACTGTCAAAGCTGAAGACTGAGTGTGGCTGCATCGTTTCCGGGACACCTGAGATTTTAAATGAGATTGAGAGGTTCTATGGGCAGCTCTACACATCATCGTTGGAGCCACACGCAAGTGTGAGTAACGATCCAAGAGCAATTCTTACCCGACACTATTCCGATGATATCCCGGACGTCAGTCTGAGCGAGATAAGAATGGCTCTCCAGCACCTTAAAAACGGCAGGGCCCCAGGCGAGGATGGAATTACAGTGGAGCTTCTGAAAGCGGGTGGAACACCGGTACTTGAAGTCCTTCAGAAGCTCTTCAATTCCGTCCTCCATGGTGGCACTACTCCGGAGGCGTGGAGCAGAAGTGCGGTGGTCTTGTTCTTTAAGAAAGGCGACAACGCTCTCTTGAAAAACTACAAACCGATTTTCCTTCTGAGCCGCGTCTACGTGCTGTTTTCGAGAGTCATTACGAATCGTCTCGCACGCAGGCTCGATGACTTCCAGCCTACCGAACAAGCCGGTTTCAGAAAAGGCTTCAGTACCATAGACCATATACATACCCTGCGGCAGATTGTATAGAAGGCCGAAGAGTACAATCTGTCACTTTGCCTGGCGTATGTGGACTATGAGAAAGCCTTTGATTCCGACGAAATTTGGGCGGTGCTACAGTCTCTTCAGCGGTGCCAAGTAGACTGTCGGTATATCGAAGTTCTGAAGTGTTTGTAAAGTAGGGCTACGATGGATATCCGAGTACAGAACCAGAGCTCGAAACCTATCCAACTGCAGAGAGGTGTAAGTCAGGGTGATGTTTTATCCCCGAAACTCTTCACAGCTGCGTTGGAAGACGTTTTCAAGCTACTGGACTGGAAAGGATACGGTATTAACATCAATGGCGAGTACATCACTCACCTTCGATTTGCCGACGATACAGTCCTTATGGCAGAATCGCTGTAGGACCTTAGCACTATGCTCAATGACTTCAATGGTGTCTCCCAACGGATAGGTCTTAAGATGAACATGGTCAAAACAAAGATCATGTTTAATGTCCATGTCACACTTATATGCCGGTAGTTGTTGGGAGCACTATGCTCGAAGTTGTTGACTAGTACGTTTACCTGGGACAAATAGTCCGACTAGGTAAGTCCAACTTCGACCATGAGGTCAATCGACGGATTCAACTCGGCTGGACAGCGTTCGTGAAATTACGACACATCTTCTCGTCAGGTATACCTCAATCTCTGAAAACTAAAGTGTACAACCAGTGCGTGTTGCCCGTGATGACTTACGGATCTGAGACGTGGTTCTTCACTGTTGGCTGTATGAGGACGCTCTAGGTCGCTCAGCGAGCTATGGAGAGGGCTATGCTCGGAGTTTCTCTGCGTGATAGACTCAGAAATGAGGATATACCCAGTAAAACCAGAGTGGCCGACATAGCCCAAAGGATTAGTAAGCTGAAGTGGCAATGGGCCGGCCATATAGCTCGAAGAACCGATAACCGATGGGGAAGAAAAGTTCTCGAGTGGCAATTTCGTACCGGTAGGCGTAGTGTAGGGCGACACCCCACTAAATGGAGTGACGACCTGGTAAGACATGCAGGAAGTTGATGGATGCAGGTGGCTCAAGACCCCGTGCTTTGTGGCATTACTTGGGGGAGGCCTATGTTCAGCAGTGGACTTGTGAAGGGCTGTAATGATGATGATGAATAGTACTAAATCTAATTGTATGAAATTCTTAACTCCTAATGTCAAACATGTTAATACGAATGTAATTTTAAATGGGGAAGAACTGAGTCTTGTTGATACTACCATTTTTCTTGAAATCACCCTAGACGCAAAGCTTTAATGGCTCCCACATATATCAAAACTAGCTAGCAAACTTATTTCTGCAGCATATGCTGTAAAAAGATTAGAACTCTTACCAGTGTTGAAATAACTAGAATAGTTTACTTTAGTTATTTCCATAGCATTATGTCGTATGGTATTTTGCTATGAGGACACACGACTGACACTGAAATTATATTTATTTTACAGAAGAGAGTCATTAGAGCAATATATAATTTAAAACCAAAAGAGTCACTGAGACAAAAATTTAAGGAAATTAATATATTAACCCTGGCCTCTCAATACATTTATGAAAACGTAATGTACGTACACAAGAATAAACGTAGTTTTAAAAAAGTAAGTGATATTCATTCTGTAATTACTAGGAACAGACACAAGCTAGTAGTACCAGTTACTCGACTCCACCGAGTCATTAATTCATTCTTAGGGCGATGTATACGCTTTTACAACAAAATCCCAGAAAATTTACAAATTATGTCACACGCAAAGTTCAAAAATTTTATTAAACTAAGTTTGTATAAAAAGGGTTATTATAATATTAAGGAATTTATAGATGATAATAACCCCTGGGAAGGGTGATCGCTACCAAGCTATTTCTAATTTGTCTTGTGTTGTTAATTGTAAACATGATTGTAATCTATTATTTGAAAAAAAAAAAATAGTCCCGCTGGGTTTCTTGCTGGTTCTTCCCAAGACAGAGGTATTTTGCGAACCAGTGGTAAATGAAAAAATTATATTGTATATAAGTAGTGTATATAAGTATTGTTTATAATCTACATTCAATAAAAAAGTTTCTGTTTCTGATTCCGTTTCAATGTATCATTTCGTTTGAGTTTAAGTTTTGAGTGTAATGTGTTAAATCTTATGAAGTCTAATTATACTACACTGCTTGGAAAACATCTACGCATCTGTCATTTCATTCGTTCATAGTAGTCCACTGTAGTCGCGTTATGATTTTTTGTGTATAATTTATTTGTTACAGGCACAATTTAACAATAGTATAAAAAGTAAATTGAAGATACATTACCATATTATAATTTTTGGGCTTAGAGCATTAATTTAAATATAAAAATTTCATTCAAGCAAGTTGGCAAAATTTTGAGGTCTTTTGAATACATAATTAATTTTCTTTCACAAATAACAGAAAATTTTGAGTATAAATTAGAGAACTTATTGAAAATATTATTTCAATGAAACATTTAAATTGAGTCATTAGTTTCATTTACAATTTAATGTTTTATTAAAAAATGAAAATATTATTGAGCTTTTAACCAATCAAAGCTAACTTTTAATTTAAAGAAACAGACAATGTATGTATCCTTCAAACTAGGTAAGATATATCGACGTATCGTGAGACTTCAGCAGCTTTATTTTTGTTGTAGCATAAATGTATCGGCTAGAACTGGAAATGGCCACGCTCCAAAAAACAAGCGTAAAATAGCAGCTATGAGCTGCTGTGTTTCGTATGATAAGTGTAGAGATCCGAAGACCATTTTCACTGGAAACGAAGCATTCCTCAGGGGTGACAACAAATCTGCATTTTGATTCTTAACTGAGAATAGATGTAGATGTCGATGGGCCACAGTTTTTGCCTAGGTAGATTGTTTACTGGTTTGCCACACTCATTCTACAAAAAACAAATGCATTTTTATTTTCAAGCGGATCGTATTCTAGAGAAGATTAGGTAAACACGCCCAGATTGTATTGGGACGAAAAACACAGACTGTAGTGTTTGTGTCAATTTAATAGATTCAATACACCATCTCATACACACAATTAGTGAGGGGTAGCACATCATTCGGTTATTGCAGTGAGTACCAGCAGTCAGTTTCTTTGTGGAGCGCGCCGAGTTAGGACGTGTACCCCATTCTATAAAAAATCTTAACATTTTTCTTATCATTATACTATAAAAGTTCTACAAGTGGTGACCAGAAATTTTTGTGTCTAAAACCACAGTATAAATATGGAACAGTATGGAAGCTACTTACAAACGTTCAAAACGGCACACTCGCACAAACATGCACAACAATGAGACTCCTAAGCGAACGATGCGGTACTCTCAGTAGTGAGTGTTGCGCCAAGACAATTGGTTACGTTAATCTCCACCATCTTTTTAAAAATGTTTGTATTGTATTTTAAACTTTCTGCAGATTTTGAAAGGTAAGAATTATTTATTGATAATTTGTATTTTATTGTTAAATTGTAATAATACTTATCGAATTATAAGCACGTGTGATCGATTATAATGAATTCGTGAACATATGCAATAGCGGAAACAAAAAGAAAATCTAAGATGTCGGCTGCAATAATTATCAACTGTTACAAAATGGGTGTCGTTTTCATGGTTTTCCGAGGGTGTTGAAGCCGATAGTGCTGTCAAAACCTGAATCCAAAATAGCGGCTGTAATATGTATAAATTTTTTCATCATGGGTGTCATTTTATGGTTTTCAATTTCACGTCATTTTAATGATTTTTGAGGGTGTTGAAGTCGATAATGCTGTATAATTTTAAATAAAATAAGACAGTATTTTTTACAAAAGTTTCTTACTGGCTCTTCCAGGAGGTATTTTTTGCGAACCAGTGGTAAATAAAAAAAATCACTTTCAATAAGAAAGATATATAGATATATATAGATTATTATTATCTATAATCTATATTAAAAAAAAAAGTTTGTGTTTCTGTACGATCAGTACGGTTCGCAGCCGCTCATGAGCCCTGCCCGCGCGCCACCTGCGCTGTTTTCGTCCAACCGCGGCTCGCGTAAGCTCCAGCCAAAACTTATAAACGGTTACGCCATAATCACAAAGTTAAAAATCTATAGTTCTACAAGTTGTTTTATGTTAATATCAAATTGTTTTCCGTGTTTAAACTATTGTCTTTTACTGAGATTACCTATAATTGTATTTGTAAGCTTATTATTTAAATCCAAAAAAACAAAAAAAAAGTCACCCTTAAATTAAACACATCTCAAGACCAGAGAAAGTAAGAATTTATTCAAGAACATAATTATCATACATCTACAATAGTTCTAATGACATGTAGTTGCGTGGGCAAATGAAATAAAGTTTTTGCACAGTCAATATATATATATATATATATATATATATATATATATATATATATATATATATATATATATATATATATATATTCACAATTAGACGCAGCACTTATAAGTTCACAAGGGAAATAGCACAAGCACAGATAGTTTGGAATAGTTCATACAGCACAGAAAGGAAGCAAACAATAGAGAGAATAGGCAGAGAAAGTTTACAGCAAAATTAATAGTTAAAACAGTAGTAAAATACACAGTATATAACAATACGTAATACATAGATTTTCAAGATCGTTAAGACCAAGATGATTTTTTATAACAGTTTTGTACGTAGCATTATGGAATACTGCAGTGTTGTTTAGAGGCCCCAATGCGCAACACATACGTTACGCTTGGAAAGGGTTCAGAAAAGGTTTCTATGGCACGTAGCGTTCTCTGTAGATAAAGCTCGATGGCTTAAATCGTACAAAAGTAGGCTTGTCACTTTTAAGTTACTGTCACTTGAAGCAAGAAGTGACATTTCGGATTTGATGTTTGTATACAAGCTTTTCCATAATAAGATTGACTGTCCTCCTTTGCTAAATTCCTTTTCCTTCAGAATACCTTCTCGGCTTCCGAGAAAGCCTATTCAGCCTATGAACCCACCAATGCGTAGGACTAAACTTGGTTATTTCTCTCCTGTGCTTAGATTGAGTAGACTTTACAATGAATGCAGCGCATATAGGTAGATCTTAATTTTGATTCTTCTGAACATTTTCATAAGCAGATCAGGAACTTTGTCACAAAAAAATATCTTCTGCAATTTTTTAAAAAGTAACTTAAAATATGTTTAATGATTTTTCTTTCACATAGAGGTAACTTATTATTATTAAACGCACGATGTGTTCCCCTATAAGTAGTTATGCACTTAGCTTAAGACATGTTGGAACTTGTGTTATAACTGTTGGAGAACCTAATAAATAAATAAATACGTAAGCGATCAATTCTAGGACCGAGCGACATGCACTTCGCGTCAAGAGCAGGTCCCGACTGGCGGGAGGTCCGTAGAACTCGGACGATGCGCATTAGTTGAACGAGCCGTCGAAATCAAAGGAACCGGTCTCGGTATGGAAGTTTCCATTTGCGATATACGTCACGACGGCGCGCTGGCTGTTGCTATGTGAGTTGAACATGAACTGTATATATATAAATAAATATAATAGTATAATTTTTTATAGAAGAGGGGGCAAACGAGCATGCGGCTCACATGATGTTAAGTGACTACCGCCGCCCATGATCAACCGCAATACCAGGGGAATTGCAGGTGCGTTGCCGGCCCTTTAGAAAGGAGTAAGCTCTTTTCTTGAAGGTCCCCAGGTCATATCGGTCCGGAAAAATCGCCGATGATAAGCTATTCCACAGAGAGGTTGTACGTGGAAGAAAACTCCTTTTAAAATCTACAGTGGTGAACCGCCAAGCATCCAGATGGTGTGGATGGTATCGAGACGTTTTCCGCGTAGTGCGTTCATGAAATTTGGCGGCTGGTATTAATCCGAACATTCCTCAGAGCACTCCCCATGGTATATGCGAAATAAAATGCAAAGAGATGCAACATCTCTTCGCAGAGCCAGTGAATCGAGCCGATGGGAAAGCACTCGGTCGTCGACGATTCGAGCTGCTCTGCGCTGGATGCAGTCAAGTGGAAGGAGCTGGTACTGGGGAGCCCCAGCCCAGAGATGGGAACAATATTCCATGTGCGGCCGAACCTGCGCCTTGTAAAGTTGCAGTAGCATGATACTATAAATAAACATATAATGTTACAAATGTAGACTCATAGCCTACAAACACAATAGATGGAATTACTGGTATTTTGATATTATACTAACAGCCTTATTGCTTCAACGGTGCGTTAGTAATTAAGTCCTCAACTAGGCTTAGTTTTCGTACTGTACTTATTTATATACTGTGCTAAAACCAACCCGCACTTTATACTACTTAAATTGAGCTAAATACGTAGTGTACAATAGATATTAATTATTTCAGACATAAGTTTAAATTAAAGTAAAGCTAAATAGTTATGTACTACGAAGGAATCATTTAAATATTCTGTTACAAAAAAGAGGGTGAACTAATAAAATATTCAACATTACTAAGAATTTCTTCTGAGCTTAACAAATTTTGAATCACATATTCATTAAAGTATACATTAAAGTTGAACTACTTATTTTCCCTTCTTAAATAATAAGTGGAAGTATTATTATATATATATATATATATATATATATATATATATATATATATATATATATATATATATATATATATATATATATATACTACAATTTAAGCCTGTGAATTAAAATACCAGGGTAATAATAAATGAAAAAATGTCACAGGCGTTGAAAAGTGGGACACTATCAAAGATGTTGTAAGCCAAAGATAAATAGATTTAAAAGGAGAATAGAACATGAACAGAACAGTCAATACTATAGAAGATGATGATTTTCTAGGATACCTTTAATGTAAGTGACGACGAAACCTTAAAGTGTAACGTAGGTGGCATCAAGCTACACATGTTAATTGATTCAAGTTGTAAAACAAATTTAATAACGGATAGAGCATGGGAATATTTTGAAAATAAATAGTTGTAAAAATGAAACTAAGAAACCAAATAAAATATTATTAGCATATTGTTATGAGCTTGAGGTTCGTGACAATTAAAAATTGCCGATAGAATTACCAAAATTAACTCTTTTATTTTTTTTACACCAATTAAAACTTAAAACACTAATAATTAATCACACTGATTCACTTTATTTGGCTCCGAAGCTTCGCTTGTCTCGCCAAATTCAATACTTCCCCGATCGCATCTTGCAGGACCTATAAATACAAACTAGCACCGAAACATCCAGAATATTCAAGTAAACACGCGCAAGGGGTCGAGAGTTCGAGTGTCGACTTCTAGAAGCTTAGTTCTTCGTTCCGAGACTAGAAAAGGCGCTGTCGGTTGAAAGATTAGTGATGTCATTTTCTGGAAAGCTCCCCTCGCTCTCGTCCCTGACACTAGATGGCGATAGTGCCGGATACATGACGTCGACTTATTTGCGCAACAATATGAAAGTAATATACCCTCAAATATAAGAGGTTCATTTGATAATTAAAATAAAACGAATTGAAAAACTGATCACTGCACTATTTATGTTATAAAAAACGGATCCAGGAATTTGTTAAAAAAGTATTCAGCAATACGCTAAGGAGTTTTAAAAGTGGGCGTTGACATTAACCATGTTTATCAAGAACTACGTAAGCCGTTTCCAAAGTTTAATGGTATTTTAGTGCAGATTCCGATTAATAAGTTTATAAAATCGAAAATATCGTAAAATACCTACTCCCATCGAGGAAAATATAAAAACGAAGATAAAGTAGTTACTAGATGCCGATATTATTAAAGATGAAGATGAACCATCTTTATGAGTGTCACCTGTTGTATCAATATTAAAAGATAATGGACATTTTTGTGTCGACATAGGGCGAGCCAATAGAGGATTTCTCGCAGAAAACCATCCATTGCCTAGGCAACTAGACTTTTTTCTGCCGAAAGAAAGAAAAGAAAAGTATTTTCAAAACTAGATATTAAGAATTCTTTCCATCAAGTTAAGCTGCATTCTGTTGAATTAAATAAGCTTTTAAAAAGTTTAACCAGGTGACAGCATTGTCTATGACTTATTGTACATCGTGTTCTTGCTGTGCAGTTGAAGAATAAAAGTTTTCATATTCAATTAATTACCATCTTTTAATTGATAAAAACACCCATAATTAACCCTTTAGGTTAATGGCCCAGGTAGACTCTGTAATTGAAATCTCAAAGAAAACAGCAAAAGAAAAGTTACAATCGTTGTTAGAACAAATTGACAAGATAACCTCAAAATGGATTCTCGCGCGACAATGAATTTAGACAAATTCGATGGACAGAACTTCAGGCAATGGAAATTTCAGATAAAGTGTGCACTAAAAGCAAAAGGGATTGACACTTCAGTGCCTAGACCATCTGTAAACAGTATTGAGTGGACGAAAAATGACGGCATGGCAATGTATATTATGACCTCTTCGATGGATTACAAACAAATTACCTTGATAGACAACTGTGAAACCGCCATGGAAATAATGTCAAAACTAGAATCAATATTTGAACAGAAGAGTGAACTATGTGAAATGTTAGTTCATGAGAGATTCTATCAATTCAAAATGTCTACAAGTGACAGTGTCGCTCAGCACATTTCTAAAGTCGAATCTTTAGCCAAGCAGTTAAAAGAAAGTGGAAAAAACATCAGTGAAATGGCTGTCATAACAAAAATACTTGGAACATTACCTTCCAAGTATAGATCACTCCGTCAAACCTGGATGTCATAGGATCCAGCGATAGATCAGACTCTTGTCAATTTAACTGATCGTTTATTGGACAAAGAAGCCAGCTTGCAGTGTGAATACGAACATGAAACGGCTCTCCTTGTGGCTAACAAAGGTTGGAAGAATAAACCAAAACAAAACGATCAGAATAAAGGTGCTGGTGGTTCAAATGGTGGTTATAATTATGGAAGGCAAGGATATTTTGCTCGAGAATGTCGTGCTCCAAAAAATCCAAGCCCATAAAACCTCAACAGGAAGGTGCAGATTTATTAGTGTTCAATATAGAAACCAGTTTTAATACAACTGAAGAGAATGCTTGGATTTTAGACAGCGGTGCCTCTGCCCATATGACATACAGAAAGGAGTTCTTTTTGAATATTTTTGAATGCAGCCATAAATCATTGACGTTAGGAAACAAACAATCAGTTGAAGTGGCCGGCATAGGCAAAGGGTTAATAAAGAGATATGTCAATGGACGGTGGGAAGATAGTGAGCTGCATAATGTGTTATATGTTCCGAATTTAAGAAGGAATTTATTTTCAGAAGGTGTGATAATGCGTCAATCCTATACGTTTATAAAGAAAGATTCTAGTGCACTAATTTATAAAGGTAATGATTTGGTAATGTGTGCAAGAATAACAGAAAACAACTTGTATGAGTTAAAGATAAAAACAGTGGTCGCAAATACCTGTAACTTAGTCCAAAGTAATCAAAATAATATTAAAATATACGATGAAAGACTGGGACATCTTAACCTAAAACAAATCAAGAACATGAGTGCTAACAATGTTGTAGAAGGTTTGACACTAAGTGACAGTGATCAAACTGACTTTGTGTGTGAAGCATGTGCATATGGAAAACAATGCAGATTTCCATTTCACTAGTCTGTACGTGGAGAACTACAGCCAGGTGACCTGGTGTATAGTGACATCTGTGGCCCTATGAGTCATATATCTATTCAAGGTATGAGATATTTTGTTCTATTCAAAGACGCTGCTACAAGTTACAGACATGTATATTTTATGAAACAGAAAAGTGATGTGATGGAAGTATTTAAGAAATACAATGCTATGATCAAAAATAAGTATTTGCACATTGTAAGGATATTGCATACTGATAATGGAAGGGAGTATGTCAACAAATCTTTCGAGGACTACCTGAACAAAAAAGGTATAGTACATGAACGTACTGCACCTTATATGCCTGAACAAAATGGGCGTGTAGAGAGAGAAAACCGCACGATTGTGGAAAGTGCACGCTCAATGTTGTATGCTAGGGATTTACCACTGGACCTATGGGCAGAGTCTATCAATTGTGCATTATACTTACTAAACAGGACTTCTTCCAGCCAGACTTCTCAGAAAACACCATTTGAACTATGGAATGGCATCAAACCTCATTTAGGCCATGTCAAGATATTTGGAAGCACATTCCTGATCAACTTAGAACTAAACTTGAAAAGAAGAGTGAGAAAATGATATTAGTTGGGTATGATAACAACAATTATAGGATGTTCAGTCTAGAAACCAAAAGGGTGAAGATATCAAGAAATGTCATCTTTGATGAACAGCATATTCCGGATATAAGGAAAAATATTACACAAATATGCTTGGATGATGAAGAGAGAGTAGAACAAGAAAATGAGACGCAAGGAACTAATGCAGAGGATACTCTCATAGAATCTACATCATCAGAGAACGAGGGCAGCTTGCAGAGTTGTAATAGTGATGACCCAACATATGAACTCTCTCAAGAGATAGATGATGACACTATCCAGAGCAACATAAATTTGAGACCAAGACATATTAGGATCTTTGAAGCTAACCTAGTAGAATTTTCAGTGCCACAAACATATAATGAAGCAATGAAGAAACCACAAAGAGATGACTGGCTGCGAGCTATAGATGAAGAATTGCTTGCACATAAAGAAAATAATACTTGGACTTCAGTTGAAAGGTCTGGTAAACGTCTTACTACAAAGTGGGTTTTCCATATCAAGAGGGATGAGAATAACCAGGTTCAGCGGTTTAAAGCTCGTTTGTATGCACGTGGTTTTAGTCAAATTAAAGATATAGATTACCAAGTAATATTCTCTCCGACAACGAGTTATGACTCTATAAGAATTATCCTTTCTATTACAGCCAGCTATGATTTAGAAATTCAACAATTTGATGTAAAAGCTGCCTTTTTGAATGGGTATTTAGATGAGGATATTTTTATAGAAATACTTGAGGGTGTGTCACTGAAAATGATGTAAACATTTTTAAACAAAAACAAACTTTAAACCGCTTAACCTGGTTATTCTCATTCCTCTTGATATTGAAAACCCACTTTTTAGTAAGAGTACGTTGACCAGACCTTTCAACTGAAGTCCAAGTATTATTCTCTTTATGTGCAAACAATTCTACATCTATAGTTCGCAGCCAGTCATCTCTTTGTGGTCTCTTCATTGCTTCATTTTATGTTTGTGGCACTGAAAATTCTACTAGGTTAGCTTCAAAGATCCTATGTGTCCCGCGTAATCTGAGGATTCCCTCCCCAGGAGGGCAAAATTCCGCTCGAGACTAAACACAATTGGGGTAAACTGAGCAATTAGACAAAGGTCACGCTATCCGAGAATTTCTGAAACATTTAGGGCTTTCATTTAAATATGAACGCTTTCCACTACCATCTGAAAACAGCGAAGTCGGCCTTGCACTTTCTAACCGAGATACAGAAGATACAGAATTTTTACAAAAATCATTAATCTCTTGTTAATTTCAATTACTTTAAAATGGCAAATAGCCGTAATACTAACGAAATGCATCCCGCTACAATTTACATATCTTACATCTATGGTAGGAAAAGTAACGATCGTTGGATTTAATGTGAGGTATGCTACCGTGGACATGCATACATGCATGCACGCATGCATTTACACGCTAGCATACCTATGTACACAGAAGTATTCATTTTCGTCCATGCAAGCACATAAAAGTCCATTACTGGACTTAGACTATTCTTACTTTCATGTTGTAGTTTCTCCCAATCGCCATGCTCGTCAGACCGATTGGTGATTGCAGTAGTTTAATTTTTTTAATAATAAGTTGGATTATTTTTTACTCCATGCCGCCCTTCACTTTGATTACTGACGACGAAAACCTGGTAAAACATGCAAAAAGTCAATACATACTGGTGACATAGGACCGTGTGTATCTTGGGGTAGTCCATGGGGTAGTTAGTCGTCAGTAAATGGATGTGTGATGACGAAAATGAAACGAAAATGAAAAAAAGAATTCATTATTTAGTAGATACCTATTGGAGGAACATTAAGCTCGAGAATATTATATAACATTACGTCAGACATTTACCTTTACCATCAGATTTCCAATTTTTATATTGTTTTTCTTTCATGAGTGTAATCCTGTATTTTCCTGATAAAATTGTAACAATTTCGTGTAATACTCTTTTTCTGTTAAGTTAAATCTAAACAAAAAACAATACACTGAAGAAATTATTTTATGATAACTACATATAAAAGACTTCTATCGATAAACATTATCAAAAATAAGTTATTTTACAAAAACGGTGTCAAAAAAATAAGCAGTTTTAAAATAAACGAAGGTTTATGGGGAATAAATATTTGTTAAATTCGAGGGAGTTTAACGAATAAGCACTAGGAATACACGGAAGTTTTATCTTATTTTACCTTAACAAGTATTGGAAGTAGTAGTATGATTGTACTATCTCTGCCCTTTCTACAAATATTAATTCATAAAAACTTTTTTTAAGTAAATTAATTTTTTTAATTTCTGTGAGAATTTGAGCTCTACATTGAGCATCGTGAGTACCATCTTTTTCAATGTAATTACCCTAATTTCTTATATTAAACTATTTGTGTTAATGCATTTATTTATATTTTATGCGTAATTTCAGGTATATCTCTTATCTTTTTAATTGTTATATCTAATTTATCGCCATTTGAACTCCGCACCGATGATGCGCCGACATTTATCGAAAAGCCCGACACATAGGTATGTGACGTCACTATGTTTATTTTGCTCGTAATAGAGGATCCCATATGTCAACCGGATGAAATTTATTTTTTATCAAATAAAATACGTTTCAAAATATGTATCAATAGGGTTGCTTAACAATATGTTCACGGATATAATTAATTAAAATTATTGTAAAATAATTTCTTAAATTTCGTCGACTTGCATGCCAAATGAACTAGTTCCAATGGATATCATACAATATACACAATGTGCAATAATTAGGTTGCCTACCTTTTTCTGGTTTCTGATACCTGATTGCCATGTATTAACAGGTAAGTTGATATTAGTAATTGCACTCATCTGTGAACCACTTGACGGATATATCATCATAAAGACAATTTCATTCCAAATACAGTGGTACAGAGTGGCTTACAAAAAACTGTTCATAAATTACGGTTTCACGGCTTTTAAATAAAAAAATTGGAGCCAGCAAAGATAGGTAACAAAGAGCCTTTGTGCGTAAACCTTACGTACTCTACCTTGGCCGGGCTGAAATTTGTCACCCGAGGCTTCGCACGTATAGTTTTTGGGAACAAAATGGTGACAAGAGTAAGAGGGGCGTTAACAAAAACTAGAAATGCGAACCTTGCCAATGCAATGCTGCGCGATTACAATCACCCGAAATTCATTGATTGATGAATATCATTTCTCAAAAAAAAACTTTGACCATAAAAATGTCTGTAGCCGGAATATCATCAGAATTAGCTTTGATAAACCCGGTTTCACACATTACTCGATTTAATAAATAATTTGTAATTAAAAAAAATTCTGCACGACCTTTTAATAATTTTCGCATTATGGAGATCCTAGTTATAAACTATTTATTATATTGGAAACAATTTTAGAGGTTCATTCTTTATTGTATTCATCATATCCCTTCATACGGTCCCACAAAGTATGGTAGAGCTACGGTGCAGCAATTTTTAGTTGCAGCACGAATGGGTTGGTTCGACCGGGAAGGACTACGCTTTCTAAGAATACTTGCGTAAGATAATTTATGCTGCTAATAATAATGCTAATAAATAATAATTCTAATTTTGTATGGTGGGTGTAGAGAACCAGATACCTTTTTTACTGATAAATATTCATTCAATGTTAGTCCTTAGGGGTGATAACGCATCTGCATTTTAATTTTTAATCGAAGATAAACGTAGCCGTGTATGAATGCTACAGCATCCACTTGCCATCAGATGGACTATATGCTGTTATTTGTCACTTACTGTTTCATTGATATTGTCATCTTGGTTGATTGTGATGGTGGTTTGGCTGGAACCCTTGGCTTGGCTTGGAACAATTGGCCTTTGGATTGACTACTGTAAGTCAAATATTTTGTTGAATTTGGCCTTGCTGAATGCTTTTATGAACCTGAAAATCTACACCAGTTCGCCATTACAACACCTCAGAAAAGAACCCACAAGAAACTAATGGGCATTTCTTTTAAGAGTTGTTTCCGTTTACAATGAAATACAACTTATAATAAAATGTCAATGTTGTCAAAACAATAATATCAGTACAATTGGCAAAGGCATAAAGCAATACGGGCCGCCGACGTTAAAGATGGCAACGTTAAAGAGGCAGTAGATGCAGGCGTTCCTCTGTGCTAAATTATAAGTCCTAATATGACACAGCGGTCCTATGCGTACAATAAAACTAGTTGCAATCGTACTGCTCATTATACTAAATTTGGTTGCGCAACTGAATCGACGTCCTACAAAAATGCCACATTCTTCAGTTTTTTGCTGCAAAAGAGATTTGCCACTTCAAATTTACAAAAAGATGGCTTTACTTTTTATATTTAAGAAATTTTAATGATATAAATAATATTTAATTATTTTAAATCATAATAATTACAATAATAATGGTTCACAGCTTCGTAGTAACGGTCGTGTTCTTTCGGATTTGCTTACCAGCACATGGCGCTCGCCCTCATACAATATGCCAATCGGTCTAGCGACTGATCCGAGACTGTATCCGAGTTGTCACCGTCACTGAGCGATAGTATTGATTGTTTAGCAGATAGATATCGATAAAATGGCAAAGGCAAATGGTCTAAACAAACGTGTATCTCGTGCATATTATGCACGAGATACACGGTTGTTTAGACTTTTTTTATATTAATTGATTATATTATAATCATTTTTGTGATTATGTTTTCTGATTTATTTAATATACAGGTTTATTTTTCAATGAGTAGCCAAATTTTATATTGAAGTTAAAATAAATAAATTATTATTTACCAGTATTACATTTTTTAAACTACGAGTATATAAGGCTTCTACTTTTATTTGATATTATCTCCAATTGAATATGATTTATGTATAACAACTACTATTTAGCGCACTCCTATATGTGTGATTCCATTCACGTTTTTGTTTCTCAAGATCTTGCCCACTATTTACTTTCTTAGTAACACGCTACTTATGCTTAAGTTAATAACTATATGTAGCGTATTATGATTCCAGTTTTCCTTTTACATTTTTAACGCTCTTAGGGTCGTGTTAATAATAAAGTTTTAAAATATATTTTTGCTCATTAACGGCGTAACGGATGACTGTCTTCATTATAGCGTATTTATAAAACTGGAATTTACAATTAAATTACGCTAGTATAATCCCTCTAATATTGACACCTCAAACTGATGGAGTCGGACGATAGTAACAACTGGCAAGACGAGAAAAACCGAACTGGTTGAACGATCTCTGGACAACGGGCTATATTCGTTATGCATAAACAAGCATGTTTTGTTTTTAAATATTTTGTACACTTATGTACCTGTGTTCTTGAGCACTTAATTTTAACTTCCGTGAACACACCAATAATTTTACTGTAACGGTCGTCATAACTTTGGACCTGGTTGACGTAAATATGAGTTTATATACACATAAAAGCCTAACAGTAAAGGTTCCGGTGAGTTTTCGGATTCACTATTTAAAGTTATCGCTCACTGTACTTGAATAATTTGGTTCAATTAGTAGGTTAATTAAGACAAGTTTCTCACCAAGGTAAAGCCTCAATTTAGTACCTTTGTACGTACCAAGTAAACTTTTTTGCTTAAAATGTAGGATTCACATGTAATATCACTATTTCACAGTTTAATTGTATCCGCGATTCGAGTATTTGGGTATATAGGTAATGAAGCGCACGCAATGAGCAGACCATAGGTATTTACGGTGTAACGGTAGAAGGGCGTGGGAAGAGGTTTACGAATATGTGCGTGCGAGGTAAAATCAGTAAAAATAATGGATTACCACTCATTTTGGTATTAAAAAATAAAAATGACAGAAAGTTTGTAATTTTTGTTAGTTAAATTTACTTCACCATTTACCTCTATTACTTATTCTGAACCTTCTCTGCAAATTTGGCTAGTAATTGTAAAACAACCCTGTATATTTTGAGATTTATTATAATTTAATTTAACATTAAACTTGCATCAAATTAAATATCATACAATATTTAAGAGTATTAATATATTATATTAAAAATATTAACTGTGAACTTCGATCACATTGTTTTTCATTTATTTACTGCAAGTTTGCTAAAAATTTGAGTTTAAGGGAAATATGGAAGTAATTTTGTAATAACAGTCTTACCTAACTTTGGTCAGAAGAAAAAATTTAATTTGCTCAGATCATTTTCAGACCTTTGACTTTCAAGTATTGGTGAACAATAGAAGGCGATTGGTTAAGGGCACCATGTTAACTTTAATACCACACTGTATTTGTTCCATAAGATTTTTTATATCATGGAAAAGCAAACTACCCGACAGTCAACTTCATGGTAAGTAAACTATGGGTCATGGATATTTACTATCTAAAGGCCAACAAACCCCTACACAATTGCAAATCCGTCGCCAAGCCTGAAGACTAAGACGTAATACCCTGTGCTACCCGTAGAATGTTGAATATGTATTATAGTGTAGTATGAGGTTAGTCATAGTTGCTAACTAAAGCTCGGTCCTTCACATAAAAATATACAAGGTAAACCTAATTTTCTAGATCCATCAATTATCATTTAAACTAACAGACGACAGATGACATAATGGCTGATTTACACAGGGTCAGTAGACAAGTCAGTCGCAGCGCCAATGTCGGCGCCGCGACTGACTTTAACTGTTTACATGAAGTAAGTATTAGTGGTGCGTTTCTCACGGTGAGCACACGTGTGTGAAGTCAGTGGGAAATATGAATTCGCGAAAACAACTGAAACGACGATTTAATTATTTGTTGAAAAATTTATCAATTTTGCTGTTGAATGAGTTAATAGAAATGGTAGAAAATGAGATAACTAAAAATAAACGACAATGGGTAAGAAAATGGATTGACGATAGAAACGAAACTGGTGGCTCTGCTTTGTTGCTGAAGCAATTGAGATTTGAAGATCCTGCGGAGTACAAACTGGCTATAAGTATGTCACCACAGAATTTTGACGAATTGCTGTCAATGATATCGATCTCTATTCAACGACATGATACATTCATGAGAGATGCTTTACCAGCCAAAATTAAACTGGAAATAACGCTGACATTTTTGGCTTCAGGAATGAACTATCGGTTCCTTAGTCACTTTTATCGTGTGTCAAAACCAGAAATTTCTCAACTAATACCAGAAGTATGCTGGGCAATATATACGGCACTAAAAACACATATGGTAAGAAAATTTTTATTATTAAATTATTAGAAAATTTAGAAATACAACATCAAAATAGTATTAAGAATTTTCATAGGCACGCATAATCGTGTTAACAGCAGTGTTATTTTCACTTTCAGCTTCTTCGTTGATCGTGGTGCTGTAATTCAAACCTGAGGGTGTAATAATAACCTGTCTGGGGTTTACAAATGTAGGGTTCGTTGATCGATCGGAAGGATAAAATCCTAAAGATCTGTTGCTAGTGGCAGGCTCGGCAACCTCTGGCGGGTAAAATGTTATGGTGTTGTCGCTTGATGCAGTCATTGGGTTGGGCTCCAGGGAGTAAAATCCCATGCTACTTGTGCTGCTTGTTGTAGTTGTTGTAGGTGAGAGTGTGCATTTTCTGTATACTTGTTACCAATGTATTCGTTACATCTACGAAATTAATCCATTTTAAAAACCAATGATAGATATAACTATTGGTAAGACTAATTAAGACTGATTAATTATACATAAATTAAAATTATAATTTTTTCACATAACTGTATATCATATAACTATATTACGGTATATAGCTATATCCCCAGGGATATGACTATATCACGGCTTTAACCATCTTAATGCGACATATACATTGCCCCAAGAATGAATTACTGACCCTGTGGAGTAGAGAAACTGGTGTCACTAGTTTGTGTTTATTTCTCAATTGATATGTTATTATAGCAATAGAAATAAAGTTCTATCTTAATTAAAATATATATTTACATCGATAATGCGTATAGACAGTTGTTACAGCCACGGCTGTACGCATCTTGTCATGTAGTTGCGTCATTTCATTACACTGTTTTGACTGACACAGAATGTATGTCGCATATTATGTGTTTGTGAAATTGAAAATATATTGTTTTAATTGTTATGAGTAAATTTCGTACTGACAGATGATTATTTTGTTGTGGGACGCTGATAAAGTATGCGCGGCGCAGATTTCCCCCGCAAACAATGACAGATAGTTTGGTAACCGAAAATAACGATAAGACTTTATATTGAAATAAATAAACAGATAAAATACAACGAAATGGGAGACTTTTTATAACGTAAAGACCCAATAAACAATAAAAACAAGAAGGTTACGGAAACTTTTTATTTTTTCGTTACGCTTAATAAATCCACGTTTCGAGACAAAAGATCTTGTAGTGTGTGTACGGTATTCAATGTCCGTGAAGCTCCTATTTGAAATATATTCCACCTAAGATTCATAGAAATAAATTTTGGGATTAAGTAAACTATTATAGGATATTTTATAAGCTTCAAAAAGTGTGTCATTTACGAGTCTGGCAATGTATGGAAGTGCAAAGACGAAATTTTCTAATTAAATCTTTTCAACGAACCCGAAATAGAGTAGTGTGAATTCTGATCAAAATCGTATAAGTTTTGGGTCTAGTAACATTCTAGATAATTCAGAAAAGCAGATTTAGTGCATATTTTACTCCGATCAATTTATGCACATTCGCGATTCCGTACAAATGAAGTCCCTATGTATGAAGAGATTCCTGATTTACAATAACAGTGAAAATCACAGTGCCCTTCTAAATATGTGTAGTGTTTATTTATTTATTTTATTTATTTATTTGCTACTTAGTATGTATGTTACATGATATACTATTAAATACTATGCATACACACTAAGTCTCTAATGGAGACATGAAAATTTATTTATTCTTAGAAATTATATTTATACAAAATTAACACATCAAAATCAATCATTATTAAATCATTAAATTAGCAACAACAAACAATCCATCCAATTATATTCTAAAGATATCAAAAGTACCAAAAAAAAATTATAATTAACAAATAAAGTAAATTAAATTAAACAATATTATATACCATGTCAGTTAATAACAAAAAAAAATGTCAATTTTGAGCTATAGTCCTATAAAAGTTTTCATCAGTAATTTAAAAGCTCGTTTACGGAGTAAAATGTTTTTTGAAGAAGCCACTGGTATAATTTTTTTTGAAATGTTTTTATAGGAAGATCTTTTATTATGTTTGGTATTTTATTATATATTGTTTTACCCATCCAGTAACAATTTTTACTAAAGAGTTTACTTTTCGGTATTTCGCTAATTACTATCCGATCTGGGTATCTCGTGTTCATGGATACCACTTCTTTGTTAAGTTTATAAAAACTTTTCCCGTGTTGTTTTACAAATTTAGCAACTTCTAATATATATAAACAAGGCACGGGTAAGATTCCCAGTGTCTTAAATAGAGGTCGACATGAAACATCTGGGCCCACACCATGAATGGCACGAACACATTTTTTTTGTGCAATAAAAACTTTATTAATCTCTGCACTGTTGCCCCAAATTATAATTCCGTAGCGGATAATCGACTCAATATATGCAAAATAAGTCATAATTGCAGTTTGTTTTGTTGCCACTTTTGTTAGTCTATAAAGCGCATATGTGAACCTGTTTATTTTATTACATATTTTACAAACTTGTTCTTTCCACTTTAATTCTTTGTCAATAATTATACCTAGGAATGTCATATTAGTTGCACTACAAAGAGTTTGTCCATTATAATTAATATTTATTAAATTATTATTTATATTATTGAAATTTATATATTGAGTTTTACTTAAGTTTATTGTTAAATTATTATTACTTAGCCATTTAGTTACGTCAAATATTGTTTGATTAATGTCAAAATTATGTTTTGTTAGTAACATATTTTTATTTGTTGTGACTATTACTGCGACGTCATCTGCGAATAAAATACTTCTATATTTAGTAATTTCATGTAAGTCGTTTAAATATATCAAAAATAAAAGTGGACCTAGTACACTACCCTGATACCTGTTCGGTATTATAGCACTCTCTCTCTCTCAGTGCTACACTCTGTGATGCTTAGAGCGATAGTGACATTACAATGTCGGAAGCCAGATTATAACAGTGCTCACATCATGTTTTCTAGCCTCAAATGACGTTGTCTCCCCAAGAGTTATTTTGTTTAAAATCGTTAATACAATATCGCAAGTAACAAAATATTGCAATCTTTTAGAAAATAGACATTTGGGTAGTTATCGTTTTTATTTATATATTTAATAAAAATGTTCGAAATAAGCCACATTTACACTCTTTTTTATAAAACGTAACATCCAAACTGGGATTTTCTCGTGTACCGTGGTGGCAGTTCACATTAATAAATTTCACAAGAACAAACATCCACATCCGGAACAATTATTTTTAGGCCATACAGATACTTGTTCCGTAAGAGTTTCGAACCCGTGGCCTTTGGCGCTGCAACTCATTGTTAAGCCGATGCGCAAAGAAGCCGTCACTATACAGCCAAATATACTGAATATTATTTACAGACCACAAACATGTTCTTCACGGATTCTAACGTGCGGCCCACAGCTTCGTAATATTTTACTACCACTGTATCACGGAGTCGTCAATAAACAACAAATATTCTGAACTTTCTGGAAAATCTAAAAATTTCAATTGAAATAATTGCCTAAAATACACGTGTATTGTTTTAGGCGTTATAATTGAGTAATTGGCAGAAATCTAAATTTAGGAGTTTTAAAACATATGGGACATCTAGACTTTGCGATGTTACGTCTAAAAGATAAGGGGCAAATAAGGAGCCAAAGCGTAGTAGCAGCCAAAATGTGAGTTTTAATTCCAGTCATTAAATTTGAAATTAATTATTTTTAAAATAATTTATTTTACTATTAAAACTTTCTGATGATGATATAAAATACTAAAGTAGGCAAAATGTCAGTAAGATCAGTTAGAAAATTAACATAAGCTGAATTTTAATAGGTCTTAAAAGACTTATAAAAAATGAAAGAAATTTTTATACGTGATAGAGCACAACTGCAGCTATATTACGTTTTAAACACGAATGGGTAGACCTTGGGAGGACCACGCTCTCACAGAATACTCGCGTAAAATAGCAGTATAATGATGCTATGTTTCGAATGGTAAGTGTTAATTAGCGAACTTTTTTTACTGGAAACGAGGCATTCTGTCTTATCCCTAAGGGTGACAACGCCATCTGCATTTAGATTTTAATCGAGAATATATGTCCTTCTCCGGTCGAGCCAACCCATTCGTGCTACATTCATAACATAAATGAAGCGTGGTTTTACGACGTTAAAATTCTTACAACCCAGATTTATAGTGGCTATACACTATGCTGCTTAGCAGTATAGACAGGCATGTGGGTAGTATCCATAAAGACGGACTTCTAGGCAAAAAGGAATCCTACCCTACCATCTAGTAGGATGTTATGTACATTTTGAATTTAATATTTTATCATAAGTCGTCGTACGGCGAGAACCAGATTCACTTATGATATTTAACATTACTTATGTAATTTGTCTTCAATTCTAGGTGATGGAACTACTGATTTAGTTAAATCTTATTTAACTTTTGAAATAAGCACGTGCTCAGCGGTGAAGGAAGATTTTGCAATAAGAGACGGTCGATGAGATGTGAAATATATTTCTAGAAAATGACGACTTTCTAGAGACTCAACACGCACTGTAGCAGCGCAGCGTGGTGAACTATTAGTCCTCTCGAGCATTTCAACGAGAAATAATTCATATTGCTTAAACCCTAAGAAATCTAATTGCAAAATATAATGCAATAGTAATAGTATTTTAGTTTACAAGAGTTGCTTAATCTTTTTATCTACCAAAATTCAACTCGTTTATTTTACTAGACCCTAAAAATGCAGCAGAGCAATGAGCCATTAATTTGCTACCATATAAAGTAACCGCGCACCGCAGCCAAGTTTAAGTTTGCTGAGCTACATTAGTGCCAGTAGAGTCTAAAGCAAATTTGAACAAAGTGGAGCTTAAAGATTTAAACGTTTCTTTACTGCTCACATACATCCATTATTTTGTCAAATTAAGTCATTTTTGGTTAATGTGGTGGTGATGCTTTAAATGTACTCTGATTTAAAGAATTATGAGTTAGTATTTTTATATCAACTTTATAATGAAAAACTTTATAAAGTAAGCGGAATTATTTTAATTTAATATAAGAAAGCTGCTGTGAACTAGTATGTGCCCACAAGAACATCAGTGGGATTTGTGTGGGACATACGAGACAGTAAGAGTTTACAATAATGTTTTCTACGCTATAGATTATACATTATATTTTATTTCGTTTAGGAAACATTAGAAATTTTATTTCGAGTTATAAAAACTATTTTATTTGGTGGTTGTTTAAATACATTAAAACTAGGTTCTATGTACGTCTGTAATCTAACTTATAACGTATATTCTTTTTTCGCAGCGACTATATTTTAAAAGAGTTTACCTTGTGAATGAATACTTATTTAGTCTTGATATTTCACTATGGAACGCTACACGCTTCAACAGTGTTCGAGAAAATTCCAAATAACCCATTTCGTGTTATGACATCAAGTTGGAGGATTAACTTCGGTTTTCATCCATAAAAACTCAAGTTCTAAAACCCAACTATCAATGGCAGTGCCTTGAATTCGCTGATTAGGCTTGAGAGAATTCAACGGATGACCCTGCTCTCAGTAAAAAAATATCTTCAGAGGTAATGCTTATTTTTGTAGCCTAGGATAGATAGTATGGACATCATAAACATGTGATTCCAACCAAACGGCACCACTTGCCATTCTGCATGGGAAACATTGAATTTATAATATCATCCAAAACAAGTTCGAGGCCTTCATCATCTCGCGTGGTGTCGACATCAACTGGCTTCCTAGATCATGTGATTTAACACTGCTTGAATACGATCTTTATTCTATGCAGCAAAATCTCTCGTCAATGTAGCAAGCCACAGACAATTGCTACCCTAAAAGCCAACATAAAGCGTACTTTTTGAATTTGAGCCCCATTAATGCTAAGTTGTCGTCCGAAATTGGTCGACCAGGATACACGACCTACAGCGGAGTTGCGGCAGCCATTTGGGTAAAATTATGTTCCATACCAGCCGTACGAGTCGTGGTAGCTCAGGGGCCAAGCACTCGCTATATAATGTTGAGAGGTTCGGGGAATAAACAACACGTATAGTGGTCTTGAGTAAACCCTGCGTCTCTTTTAATCATCGTTAGTTATATATATATATATATATATATATATATATATATATATATATATATATATATATATATTTATATATACCTACAAGAGCATACACAACTTTGTTTTTTCAATTTAACCTTTAAGTAGTGACGTGGGTGTCTCACAGACGGCCTCGAATCGGTCAGTCGAGTGCTCGCGCTCGTGGCAGCAACACCTGTACGACCGTTTGGTGTCCCTGAGACGTAAGGTCAGTATTTGCGTAAATGATTTATTAGACGTCACTACAGTATTAGTGTATTTTTTTCTAAGTGTCTCTTATTCGTCACCTCACTGTGTACGTTATTATTTTAGATGGATCAACCTAGACCTTCAGGAAACAGTCGAAAGCAAAAGCGAGTAGCTCTAAATACTTCGACAAATTAAAAAAAGGATAGTGACAAGAGTGAGAAGTAGTGAAGAAAAAAAAACATGGACGCAGAAGAAATGAAGGCTTTCTTCGGGTTATTATTTTACTCATCCGTCTTCAAATCTAACCATGAGAATGCCAAATATATCTATATCTATATCTTTGCTACAGATGGTTCAGTCCGAGAGATATTTCGTGCAGTTATTTCTCAGTATAGATTTCTTACACTTTTGAACTGCATTCGCTTTGACGATGTCGAAACCAGACAGCAACGACTAGAGACTGATAAACTGGCAGCAATTTCGGATATATTTGAAAAGTTTATATCTTATTGCAAAAAAGTTTATGTACCCGGTACTTACTTATGCGTAGATGAAATGCTTGTTCCCTTTAGAGGCCCATGCAAGTTCATAATTTATATGCCCAAAAAACCAGCAAAATACGGACTTAAAATTTTGTTAGTTTGTGATGCTGAGACATTTTATGTCTATAATGCTTATATCTACTGTGGCAAAGAATCAGACGGTTTAGGTTTACCAGAAGATGACAAAAATTTTTCATTTCCTACACAGTCTGTTTTGCGACTTTGTAAAGACTTTGAGAACACCAATCGTAACATCACTGCTGACAACTGGTTCAGCTCTTATGAGCTAATGGAGCAGCTAAAACAGAGAGGTCTGACTTATGTTGGAACTCTAAAAAAAACGTAACATTCCACCTGAATTTCAAGCGTCCAAAACAAGAGAACCTGAAACAGCATTGCATGGATTTACAAAAAGACTTTACCTTGTTTTATTATGTTCCCAAGAAATCTAAAGCAGTTTTACTGATTTCGTCCATGCATCACACGTCCTAAATTGATCCCGTTACCAAGACACCGGTTATCATAATGGAGTATAATAAGACAAAGGGTAGGGTTGATGAAGTTGATAAAAAATGTTCGAACTATTCCTGTAGCCGCCGCACTCGTAGATGGCCTTTAACACTATTTTTCAGATTGCTAGACTTGAGCGGAATGAATGTCTTTATGCTTTATATGCAGCGTTCTGACGTATCAGACATATCAAGAGGACGATTCTTATTCAGAATTAGTTTTACCACATTTACAACGACGAGTCTACAATGACCGTCTTCCAAGAGAGCTAAGACTGACAATGAAACGGATTCTTGGCGAAGATATACCGCCAGAACCTAGTCGCATTGAGTCAGATGTTGGTGAAAATGACAAAAAGACTTGTAAGGTGTGTCCAGCAAGGCTGAAGATACGCACAAGGTACAAATGCGTTGCATGTCATAAGCCTATATGCTTGGCTGTTCCAAAACAATCTGCAGCGACTATTCTGACTGAGACTGAATTTAGAAGACTGACTCTGTGGTAGTTCTTATATTATTTTAGTAATTAAGTTGAAGAAGTAAGAAATTTTATTTTTGTTAAAAAATAAGTCTGTTTATTTCATAACACTTAAGAAGTGCGTCTTTTATAGAATGTGATTTTTTCGTAACTTTTGCCAAATGTCCTAATAAATTTTGATTAATGCTTAAATTAGGTTTATGTTTATATGTTTAAAGACATTTATTCTCATAAAGACATTTTATACGCCACTTACATGAGAACATAAATAAAAGTAAATCTAACTAACAAAATTCATTGTCGTACCTATGTTGTTGAAAAATAAATAACATCAAAAACAGCTATTGACGGGAAAAATCTATACAAATAAAAGAAAAGTTAAATTCTACTATACACTATCACCTTATCACCACAATAATAACCAGGAACAAACCAGTCCAACGCACTCAGATAGATATGTTTGTGATTATATGATTTGCTAGTCGCTTTTTGAATACATTGAACGAGTCTACATTTTTTATTTCCGAGGGTATCTTATTAAAAAAGGCGCGAACCTTCGCATGTAATTGTGGTCTGGCCGTACTTTGTTCGAGTTTTAGGCAAAACAATGAAGCTTGCGCGTCGAGTGCAGATGCGCCCAACTTTTTTTCGCTTGGTGAATTGCAGATCCGTGCGGACCTTCTTGTTCATGGATTTGCGAATAAAGATACATGTGCTGTAAATGTATAATTGTTTGATATTCATCAGATTCGTCTCTCGGAAAATTTTTGAAGTTGACGTTCGGAAATTGTAGTTGAACAGCATTTTTATGATTTTATTTTGTAGGATTTGTAATTTGTTTAATCTAGTACTGGCAGCGCTTCCCCAGACCTCGATGAGATATAACAGGTGTGGTTTAACTAGGGCATTATATATTGTGAAACGTAGTTTCTGTGGTATGTATCGAAAATTAATCCGAAGTAAGGCGTGAAGTGACATTAATTTGGTTATTAAATATTTAATGTGAACTTTCCATGTTAAATAGGTATCCAAATGAAGGCCAAGATATTTTTCATTAGTTTCTTCTTGCAATGGTGTATTGTTTATTTTAAGAGGTGTGAAATTAGGTATAGGTTTATTTTTTGCTTTAAATATTATGTAGCTAGTTTTGAAAATGTTGATAGTTAATAAATTGTATTGTAACCAATCGTGAAGAATGTCAAGGTCCTGCTGGGCTTGAGAGACAAGATCATGAATTGAAGGGCCAAAGTAAAAAAAGGCAAGTGTCATCGGCGTAAAGTGTGATATTGCCATTCAAGCCCAACTCATGCATATTGTTAATATAGACTAAAAAGAGCAGAGGACCCAATATTGAACCTTGTGGAACTCCATAGGTTATGGGTTGTGGGGGACTTTGAGTGCTACTGTCTATTTTAACGACCTGGGATCTATTCGTGAGGTAAGACTCAAACATTTTTAAGGCTGTGCCAGTAATACCAATGACTTCCAGTTTTTTTAAGAGCAGTTTATGACTTACGGTGTCAAATTCCTTTTTCAAATCGATGAATACTCCTAGTACGATGTTTTTTTTATCAATGTTTTGTTTGATTTTAGTTACCAGATCAATTGTAGCTGTGAGTGTATTACTTTTAGAACGAAATCCGTACTGTCTTTCAAAAAAGAAATCTATAGAATCTAAGTAGTTTTGTAGCCGTGTATGTAAGACTTTTTCGAGAATTTTTGATAATACTGGCAGTACGGAAATTGGTCGATAGTTGCCCGGTTCTATTTTTTGGTCCCGACTTGTAAATAGGTGTTACTTTGGCAATTTTAAGTGAGTCTGGAAATGATCCGTTTTGTAAAAGTTTGTTAAAGTTTTTCGTTAATGAACTTATTATTAAGTCCTTCACACACTTGATAACCTTTGTACTAATACCATCTAGACCGACACTACTGTTTGAATCAAGTTTGTTAATAATATTAAGAATTTCTTCTTCAGTGCATGGGTCTAAATTATTCATTTGCAAATTTTGTAAAAGTGGTTTTGGTAGTGCGTGAGTATAATTTACATGGAACTGAATAGGTATTTCGTCAGCTAAATATGGCCCTATAGTAGCGAAAAAGTTATTAAATACATTGCATATCTCATGAGGATCAGTAATTTCTATTGAATTAACAATAAGTTTAGGAGGAGCGCATCTTTGTTTAAATTTATTATTTGTTAGGGTATTGAGTAAATTCCATAGCTTTTTGGGTTTTCCACTGTATTTGTCGAATTCCTTCTTATAATATGACTTCTTTGTTTCCCGTATTAACTTGATTATTTTATGTCTTTTGGTGATAAACTTTTCTTTCAGGTCTTCTCTTTCTGGGTTGTTCTGTAGTTCTGTCCATATCAAGTTTCTTTCATTGATCTCTGTTATGATACTTTTGTTTATCCATTCTTTTTGTGGTTCATTCTTAATTTTGGTCTTTATTACTTTGCTTTCTTCCATACATTTTTTTATTAGTTTTTCCAGTCTTGTGAAGTCATCGTTGGATTCTTGTATTCCTGCTTTCTCCATTGATTTATGAAGTTCTTTATAATTTATTGCTTCGTATTGATAATATTTTCTTGGGGGCGGTTTTGTTTTCTTGATTTCAACGTAAAGCTGTCTATGATCAGAAAAAGATGAGTTGACATATACCATATGAAAGTTTTCTTCCTTTAAGTTGGTGCTTACATGATCTAGGATAGACTTTTTTGTATGTCCTTGTCTGGTGTAATATTTTTTTGTGATTTTATTTATGATCTTGTATCCAGTCTATTTTAGCAGATGACTGTATCTTTTGGTCTCTGAATTTTTTGTGAGTAAATCAACGTTAAAGTCACCAAAAACTATTGCTCTGCTTCTTTCTTGTAATTGTGATTCGTATACTTCAAGAAATTGCTTGAAATTAGTGTGTCCAGGATTATATACCACTCCTACTTCAAGTGCATATTTTTGTAGTTTTATAGTTTTTGTAATTTTAGTCTATATCATTAAAAAGAGGGTTTTTATATTGATTTTATAAAAAAAATGTCTAATTAATAATTAAGTTCATACTATTGACATAAATTGCGTAGAGGTCTATAAAACGTCACATCACCATTTATGAGTCATCCAAACCACATCACTACTTAAAGGTTAACACAACTTGGTATAAAAAAAAAACAAGAAAATGTGTGCATTACTCTAAAATATTTAAAAAAAATATACTATAAAATACTTAAATCGTATTGTTACGAGCTTAGGGATCGTGGCAATAAAAATTGCTGATTGAATTAGGTACCAAAATTGACACTTTAATTACCGAACATCAGTCAAAACTTAAAACACATTAATAATTTATCACACTTAACACTTAAGATCACTTTATTTTGCTCCGTAGTCAATTTAATAATGTGCCGGTCGTGCTCCTTACCGACTTTATTTAGGATCTTTTCCACCGAAAACATCTAGAATGTTCCAATAGAATGAAGTAAGTTCTAGCAAAGACTCCTCTAGAAAGCCCTCGCCACTCGACACTAGATGGCGCTATTGGAAAAGTTCTAGAAAGATCTTGACGCTCATATTTTTGCTACTGATACTAGAGTGCGCTAATAATCACCCGCCATATACCGGACATTAATTATGGCACGCAACACTGCCTTCTCCTAAGACATGCTTGTCCTGAGCATTATCGGCTCCATAATAACGCGCCAAACGATTCACATGGACTATCTTAGGAGTACCCCTTGCACCTTTTTGTATCCGGTAGGTTACGTCATTGATCCTTGTCAAAATGGGATGGCCTGTACCGGACAGGCCATCCCATTTATGTAACTTGAAGCTTAGGAGATTGCCCTTTGCTGCGGACTGGATTGTGCAATGACACTAGTACGTCGAACCCTTTGTTGTTCATTTTGCGATCATACCGGGTTTTCATCTTTTCAGACATCTGCTGTCCCGATTGTCTGACGTGCTCATAAATGTCATTCATTTTGTTCCGTAAGTCATTCACATAATCGTTAATATTGCGTGGGGCATCAGGTGGTATCCCGGTGATCAGGTCTGCAGGCAGCCGTTATTCTCTTCCAAAGTTTGCGAAGACTGGTTTCACTGATGTCCTTTCGTGAACAGCGCTTCGATATGACAACAAAAACGGTTGTATGTGCTAGTCCCAATCTCGTAGCCGATTGTCTACAACTTTTGCTAGGTACCTCTCCAATGTCTGATTAAATCGTTCTACCATTCTTCAGATTGCGGTTGGTAAGAAGTCGTTCTTGTTTTATGAGCACCCATAACTCGGCAAGTTTCTTGGAATATTTAAGACGTACTCCAAAACGACAGAAGACTTCAAGAACTAGTTCATCTGCAACAGTTGAAGATTCTTAATTTGGAATGTCAAAGACTTTTGGCCACTTAGTGATGTAATCTATCAACCATGAAATACTTGTAACCACTTTCACTTTCCAAAAACGGCCACCCCAGTTCAATGGATATTCTTTCCCATGGTGGACCAACATTTTACAACTTCAATGCACCTTTACTACGAGTCTGCGGTCCCTTTACAGCCGCATAACTTGTAAATTTGTAACATCAGTCCTTGACATCGTTTCGAAAATGGACCCAGTAAAACCGTTCTCGGATCTTCAGTAGAGTTCATTTAACTCCCATATGGCTTCCTCAACAATCATTATGGTACAGCTGTAGAACTTCCGGTAAATTAGTTTTAGGGACAACCATTTGCAAATGACATCTGTCTCCCCGACCATTTTCCGATTTACGACACAGAACTCCATTCTGAAGTAGCAAGCTGTCCAATTGGGCCCAATAGCTTCTTGTCGTCGAACTCATCGCTGTCACGTCGCTCCACTTGAACTTGGGAGCACTGGCCTTCATCCATTCCAGAATCGACTTGATGTCCGAATCTTCCTGCTGTGCATGTTGTAAGTTATCCATCGACTCGTTGCTGATGTGGTCTGTCCTGAGCATCCTCTCAGATACTCTTTACCCTCCTGCCTAGTACAATGCTTGCAGTCATCTTCAGGACAAGGTTTTCTTGACAATGCATCTGCGTAGACATAAGATTTCCCGCTGCGATGTTCGATCACAAAGTCGTATTCCTGCAGTAGTTAAATCCACCTCGCAACTTGTTCTTATGGATTTTTGAACTGCAATAGCCATTTTAGTGCAGCATGGTCAGTTCGTAAGTGAAATTTATATATTTGATAAAATGCTGCAACGACTTTTCTACAGCTAGCATTTCGCATCTTGTGATACAATAATTCTATTCCGGTTTTGACAATGACTTGTTGAAGTACGCTATCACAACCTCTTGATTACCATTCCGTTGAGAAAACCCCCGCCCAGTCCTATATAACTTGCGTCTTTGTCAACTATAAATTCTTTGCCTGCATCAATGTACCCCAAAATTGGTGTTTTGCACAGAGGGTCCTTGAGCTCCTGGAATACGATATTGCAACTTCTATCCCAGCAGAAATGTCGCTTCTTCTCGGTTAGCTTGTGCAGAGGTTTGGCTATATCTGTAAAGTTCTTCACAAATCGCCGATAATAGGAGCATAAACCCAAAAGGCTCTAACCTGCGTCTTGTCTTTTGGAGCCGGCCAATCTTTGACAGCGGCGATTTTCTCCGGATCCGTGCGGATACCTTCCTCCGACACTACATACGCCAAAAAGTTAACATGCCGTTTAAATAGTGAACATTTCTTCGGACTCAACTAGAGGTTGGCACTCTGAATCCAAATCTCTAGTATATAGTAAAATAAAAGATGTAGGGAACCTGTTGTACCTAGTACAGTTTTTTAGATATCTATTTTATTATTCGATTTGACGTTTTGTATACAAACCATATTTGTATACTTTGAAAGGTTAATTATTTGAGTATTTACCACCAAAATAGGAATGTATATTTCAAACTTATATGTGTTTTATAAATTAAAAAAAAATGGTAAGTAAGGCTAAGGTACAACACACCCTATGTATCTGGGACAGCACTACGGTGTACCTAGGACACAACGAGTATTTGGGGGTAATATAAGAAACCTGGGAAGTTTTGTTAACCAAAATCATTTTATTCCATCTAGTGAAATATTTAAAAATAATAACTAGCAAATTCTGATCAATATTAAAATATTAAT
Source organism: Parnassius apollo (assembly GCA_907164705.1). Lineage (NCBI taxonomy): Eukaryota > Metazoa > Arthropoda > Insecta > Lepidoptera > Papilionidae > Parnassius > Parnassius apollo. The sequence goes on from CAJQZP010001697.1 coordinate 9,596,485, forward strand.
CGTAGTTTTTTTTCTTAAGAAACAACATTTTAAACAAAAAAAAAGACGTGTAGCACTTGGGGACTGCCGCGGTAAAGCTATTGCATAGCATTTTGTATCAACTTATGCAATTATATTTATTTATTTATTTTATTTATGCAGTATTTCTTTTTCTTTGATATTAATTCAAGTTACACTTTTTGAGCGTGGTGACCGATAAGAAAACAAATTTTTTCTTTTATTAAATAAATAAATAATAAATGCACTTTGTTCATTCATATTCAAAACACTTTATACACAAATTTTACAAGTACAGCTATTCACTATTGTACATAAATACCTATACACCTATATATTTTCTCATAAATAGCTGCTTATGTATTCGTCCGATTTTGGAGCAGCTCGTCTCGATTCGTGCGAGCGTCGTAGAGTCGTACAATACGTCTAGTTGCACGCACACAAACACCGTGTCGAAGACTGCCGAAAAAAAACGACGTTAGACAATGCACGACCTTCAAGCCACACCTCCGTGCCCGTCGGAGTGGGGAGCGTGAGGTTTTTTCGTTACGGAATTTCTGGATTCGGTCCCCGCGCTCAAGGCCCGCGATAGCTTAAAAATTAATATAAAAACAAAACATATAAAAACTCCACGGACATTCTCCTTCTCTCTAACCTCAATGGTTGCTACTTAAGTGAGATATGCGAAAATATGCCGTTTTGTGGATTATCTTGATATATATAAATTACGTGTCACGTTGTTTGTCCGCGATAGGCTCCTAAACTACTTAACCGATTTTAATGAAATTTGCACACCGTGTGCAGTTTGGTCCAACTTGAGAGATGGGATAGATTTTTTTTTGCCCATGAGTAACCCACAATTTATTTTTTGCGAATTTAAGGATTCTTAATAGGACATGACAGGGTCGTAGAAAGGGCAGAACAACGTCTGCCTGGCAGGTTAGTCTTATATATTACCTCGATATAGTAATCTTTATTTCAAAACTATCAATACTGTTCTTTTTAAGATATTCAAAAGTAAATACTTTCCTATGACAGACAAGAAAAAAATGTTTAAATCGTGTATCTTGCCATGTCTCATGAAAGAAAGAAGTATGTTGGGCGTTACGCTTAAGGACCGAAAAAAAGAGCAGAAGATATCATATCTACAGTAAGGAAACAAGATAGTTCAAATGGCAATGGACACATAAAAAGGGAAAACAATATAAAATGGACTCAAATCATAAGGGAATGGCACCCTAAAAGGCGAACAGATAATATCAAGATTATTGGAGGGACAATCTGGTTAAAAAAAAGCTAACAATAGACAAGATTTGAAAGAGCTAGAAGAGGCCTGTGTGTCACAGGACACGCTGACCACTAAAATGTGCTAGATTATAAGTTGAAAAATTAGCTACTATGTTAAAAAATATAACGCTTAGTATCAGCATTGAAGGCTTAATAATATTCACACAATGGCAAGGGAAAATAATATGTTATTACGACCTCTCAGCCTTCAATAAATAGTAGTATGTCAACTTTACTATCCACGCTATCTTTATTTACACGAGATGTTCAATATTCAGATCAGCGATTAGAAACAGCGCCAAATTAGCGAGACATCCGGCACTGCGATCGTCAATCGGTCGACCAAGCATGATGATCAGGACAGATCTTTTTACAACGGGAGAGACCCTGTCCATACTGGGCTTTTAGAAGCATATTACATTGTATAGTAATGAGCACGCTTATTTACAGTTATAAAAATTTATAGAAAATAATCATTCAACATTTTTCAAGGATGAAAACCTATATCTAGCCATTTACCGGTGACTTTGAATTGACTGTTAACTATTTTGTCACTAAGTTTTAGTAGTAGTAGCTCGCCTCGCTTCAAACGCAAAAATTGAAACCTAAATACAATTACTGCTATTTTGTATAACTGCTTACATTGTAGAATTCTTTTCAAAAGAAACATCTTTGAATCAGAATAATTGTTCCTTAATGCTTAATGCATCTGCATGTTCTGTTAAATAAACAACAGTTATAAAAACTTCAAATACAGAAGAATTTACTCATTTCCCACTTAGGACACTCACATAAGCGCAGAGTAAATTAATACATATATCGGTTGTAGCCCTGAAAGAGGCAGTAACGCTGTTGTTTCGGCAACTTTGGCATTTCAGGCCACTGAAGGCATCCGTAAAGAAAGATGAACCTACCTTCTACAATGGTTTCAATATAAAAAAAATATATCAATTGTGTTCGGGCGTAATTAAAAAAGTACAACAATGTGATAAATATTCTAAGTGATTGAATTCATTTAAACAGATTTCGGAACATTCATGACGAAAGATAACGTTATAATAATTTCAGATTTGTCAAATGTGTAAGCCGGTGAACTGCAATTATATCCCTGCAAGTCCGTCTGACAAGCAAAGCAATTTAAAAAAAAATCGATTATAAAGATTAGGTCCGTTTTCAACTGAAAACCAATTAATTATTGAGGCTGAAGAATAATAATATATTTCTCATACTACATAAACGTATTTTTCCTTGTTAGCATCCGAAAAATCTAAAGATTGTTTTAATCCAATATATATAATATTTTGTACACGAAAATATGTATATCTCATATTCACTGAATATTAAACTCATCCCAATGTGTTTAGTTATAAGTTATGCAAATATCATGCTTCCTCCTTCAATAAATAACTCTGACGTGGATACATGACTTTGTTTTCCTTTTAAAATAAATGCAGAATGTACACATAAATGGACGTAAAAAAATTAAGCTAATGTAGCACTAATTAGTTTGGATTCGCATTTTCAATTGGGGTAAAAAAAATTGATAGTTTTATTGTAACATATTATCATCTCAATAAAGCTGACATAAACAGATGAAATGAAAGTAAGGCAATATTTGTTGGAAAATAAATGAACGGGAAAAAATAAAACCGAACGACCGAGAGATATAATGCTAACATGCGCCGTCTAACGCATAAAGACCCTGTTTTAATTATAAACATAGGTACGCGACATGTGCCATAAATGGAGTAACTCTTATAACGAAAAAAATTGTTTGTCACATAATGAAATAAAATTAAATATATCTTGTAATCTTCTAAATTAAGAATGTTTGCTGATTTCTATTTAACTAATGTTGAGCCACGTGGTGGCGGTGTAATAGAACCATGAGCCATCACCCCTATGGATCCCATGAGTGTCGTAAAAGACGATAACAGTCAACGACAGAAAACTTTTATGGCTTCCGATAGATGGCATAAAGCCAATGCCCATCTTGTTTACACCTATTTAGTTTACATAAGAATTAAAATACTCGGACCGGCGAGGAGCAGCAGAACAACAGAACATGATATGCTTAAGAAGAGAAACGAAACTGTTTGGTATTAGAAATTAGACATTTCCATCTTAGTCCTCGGAGGTGACTACGCGTCTACATTTTGATTTTTAATCGATAACTGATGTAGATATCTATGGGCGACAGCATCCACTTACAAGTTAATGGACTGTATGCTTATTTGTCACCCTTACTCTATAAAAATATATAAAAACCTACTCCACAATTAACAAAATTAAATTTTTGCAGTAATATTTTACGATTTTATTTCGTAGTGCTGAGCTCTCGCAACGCGGCGTACGTCCACCTAGAAACACGATGCACCCCGCACTGAATTCGTGGACGAATGCGGGGGGTGATATAGACGCAGTATTTAATCGGGACGCATTTTTAATTTATTATCATAAAAATAATACATATTTCTAAAAAGTAACCAAACCAAATTATTTTATTTTGTATTGCAAAGCAGTAGATATTTTTTTTATATTCCTTTGATAAACAATGAAGGAGTAAAGTTTTGGGTATTTTTTTATTTATTATGTGACACCGATAGAAAAATTATGGCTAAACCATATTACGTATCAGATCATGTAGATTACTAGCTATTTTTTTCATATGTAATTTCTCTGTAAGTGTCGACGAAAAGTTGGTTCATCTGCACGCTTTTTTCAAGCTTTTTGCAAGAGAGCAGCCTTAATAATAAATGCACTTTGTTCATTCATATTCAAAATTTCAAAACACTATACACAAACACCGTGTCGAAGACTGAGGAAAAGAAACGACGTTAGACCATCGTCAGACAATGCACGGCCTTCAAGCCACACCTCCGTGCCCGTCGGAGAGCTTGAGGTTTTTTTCATTACGAAATTTCTGGATTTTCCCGCACTCAAGGCCCGCGATAGAAGCTATGCAATAGCTTAAAAATAACAAATTTTTAATAACTGTTTTATCACGTGGCAGACTTTAAAATCATTTTGATTTGAATACATAACGTAACACATTATATAGCAAATCAACATAATTATAACCTACCTTACCAATTACAGAAAATAAAATATTTAAACAGTCAACTTTATAAATTCTTATGTATTTCTCTCTTAATTTTTTAATCAGTCGTTAGGACTAGCTTTTATAAAAACACTAGTATTATCTAGGTAAAGTATTTGGCCTTAAGCATTTGGTAGAAATCTCAGTACTTATGTATCTCTGGAACATAATAAATTTCTCTCTTTTTGTTGACTTTTGCCGGGTTTTAATTTTTTCTGTAATGTCTTACTTACGGATTAGAGTACAGATTCAAATCCTCTTTTTTAGGCCATTTTCAAATTTTAAGTGATTTTTGCATTGATTTCAGTAAAACACAACTTTCAGGTATTGATTCTACCTTTCCGATAAAATAAAAAAACCTTCGTATACAAATATAACATAGTCTCCAATATTGTAATTTTCTTTGTTAATATTAACTAGTTCAGCCTGTAGATTCTCAACCTCGCTGTCATTTTCGGAGACATTATCAGATGTGCCACTCAGTAAATAGTCGATAGAATCAAAACTAGTTTCTGTTTCTGATAGAATTCTTCTTCTGATCCTATTTGCATTTTTTAATCTTTTTTTATTCACTAACTTATTATTTGCCAAAACATTTGCTTTTCTTGTGTTTTAGTCAAAATTCTAAATCTTCCTCTTTGTCTTCCTTTTCGTGTTTCTTTACGAAGTTCGGCTTTTGGGTGAGGGTGTAATAAAGCCAATGATACCAAATTTGGTGATTTTCCGTGTATAACTTCGAAATTTGAAGTAAATTGCTAAATAAGAGGCACATGATCAATTCTTGTGGGTGATTTTTTTTTTAACAAATGGACGACCAGAATAGGATGCGGGCATAAAATCAGCATATGTGTAGATGTTAGATGTTTTCATTTAAAGGATGAAAGCCAGTTGAAAGTTAAAGCCTTTACAAATATTGTTTGGTGGCAGGAAGGCAAGAAGAAAATTTTTCCCACCAAGCTAGCAATATCATAAATAGTTAATGGTTTTCCCACATGAGCTGGAGACATATGGTTACTAGTGTGTGGATGTAGAGTAATAAGCTTTATTTTATTATCTTTTGCCATTTGTATTGTCGGTACTGAGATATGACTTTCATGATTTTCCATTAAGAATGTAAAGTTGGTCTTTGGTAGGTTTTGCATATTTGATAAAATATTGGAGGAATTTAACAAACATTGACCCATTTGACGTTGGATTGTGTGTTGACTCATGAGACCGCGGCTATGTTCAGTCCAATCGCTAGCGGTCTCATGAGACCGCACCCAACCACACCCATAAAAACTTATATATAGAGACTACTTTTCTATGTAGAAGTTTGGCATTACAGAATCCATATGAAATTTTCTATCATTTAGTGCAATAAAAAAATAGCTATCCTATGGATATTTATTTATAATCTAAGTTTATTTCGTACACAATTTTCGCGTGATTGCTATTGTGTTGATTTTTGGATTTTGTAGTGTTTTATTAAAAATTGTAATGAAAGTTTTTGTGTGAATATAATATATCTTTTTACGTAAATAATTTCGAGTAATATATATTGAAATAATTGTGATTGTCATGCCAATATTCGCTTGATATGTTTTTTTTGTTATCAAAATACAATAAAATCTTTTTTAAAGAGGTAACACCTGAATTTTGTTTAGACCACAGGATGGAGAATTTTGTATAGATTTTATAATTCCAAACTTATTCATAGAAAAGTAGTCTCTAAATATAAGTTTTAATGGTTTTAGGTGCTGTAGGTGGGTGCGGGCGCATTTTGATTGATGATTTTTATTAAGATCGAAGGGTTAATAAATTTATTTGTATATGAATATATTGCTTGAGTGTGAAATAATTAAAAAAAATATTCTCCTGGCCAAAGTACAACTTTCAGTTTGTACCTTGGCCACTGACCAAGGTACAACTAATCGACAGTTACCGTGGTACAACACTACTCCAAATTTAACAAAACAGTGGATTTCAAATATTTTGAGATTACTTACCTCGCAAATTTATGAATTTTTAACACATATTAAATAAAGAACTAATAGCACATAAAAGTTAATTGACTATCATAATGCGTTTAAAGCTATCAGACTGCAAAGTAAATTGGAAATACTTATTTTTTTCGCCAAAAAGATTGTCGAACGTCGATAACACCAAACACCAGCTTAATGCCGGTAAGTCATTAATTGAAAATTGAATAGAGGTAGTAACGTACCGAATACCAAAGATAATACAATTTAGTAACTCGGCAATATTTGAAACAAGCCTAGTGGCCTAGGTAAACATAGTGCTAGGGTTTAACAGATTCCCCTACGTGGTAGAGCTAAACTTATGCTATGCCGCAGCTATTTTATGGTTGTGTGATGAACAGATCAGTCCGAAAGGGGAAGGACCATGCTCTCACAGTAGCTTAAAATAGAAGCAACTGTAGATGTCTATGGGCTACGGCAAATACTTTGTTATAAAATAAGGGTGAAAAAGGAGCACACAGTCTATGAAGCACACAGTAAGTGAATGCTGTGGCTCAGAGACAAATACAGCTATCCCTGATTAAGAAACTAAATTCAGATTGCGTTGTCACTCCTGAAGACTAAGATGGAGTACCTCGTATTCAGTCAAAAGTGTCTCCGGTCTACGGTTCTCTCCACTCATCATACGAAACACAAGTACATTTACCTGCTATTTCAAGCCGTTTATTCTATGAGTGTGTCCGTTCGACCAAAAAAGGACTACCAGGAAACGGATTCGTACTATAACCAAATTAAATATGCAGCTTAACTCTACTATTTACAATCAGGTGGACTCACATCAGGTTGTCACTCTTATTCTATAGAAGAAAAAAACTATATTTATTTATATTTAAAGAACTGTGGTTATGCCTCAGGTGCTATTTCATTACTTTCATGTCTTACAAAATGTAAAAAGAAGTTATTATGAAATCTGTTTTGAGCACAAATTTAATCTATATTATGTACAAATATTACATCCCTATAATTAAATATATTTTGTACTTAAATAAAGAAAGGGTTGTCATTGGATTTTTTTTTCGTTTTTTCTTTATAGAAGATGAGGCAAATGAGCATGAGGCTCATTTGATGGTAAGTGACTACCACCGCCCATGAACAACCAGCTCTAAGCTCTTTTATTGAAGGTCCCTAAGTCGTATCGGTCCGGCAAAATTGCCGGAGGTAAACAATGCCACACAGATGTTGTACGAGGAAGAAAACTCCACAGTAAAATTAGTAAAATGCACAGTGGTGGATCGCCAAGCATACATATGATGAAGATGGTATCGTCAATTTTGACGCAATCTGCGTTCTTAAAATTTGGTATCTGGAATTAATCCAAACAATTTCTCAGAGCACTCCCCGCAGTAGATGCGATAGAAAATGCACAGGGATAAAAAATCCCTATGTAAAAACTCGTTAAAAATTCATGCATGCGGTCAAGTGGAAGGAGCTGGCAGTGGGGTACCCCGGCCCAGAAATGGGAACAGTGTTCTATATGAGACCGAAATTGCGCTTTGTAAAGTAGCAAGCAATGTAGCAGCATGAAATACTGCCTCACTCTGCTAGAAACATCAAGCTGAGGGTTCGTTTTAGAGGTAAACGCGGAAACTTGTGTCTTCTGGACGCGGAAGCTTGTCCTGGTACTTAGCGACGATTTTCCGTGAAATGTTGGTACGTCTGGTGTATAAAGAAACACCAGTGCTGTCATCCTCATAGCAATGAATGTTACCCGGTTTTCAAAACATCATTGATAGTGTAACGTACTCCCCCCCTTATATTTTTCCTATTCTATCTTATTATATCCATACACGTGATCAAAAAAACAAACATGCTATGGTCTTTCAAAATTATCTTTCTAAATGTTAAGTAGTAGACTGTTTGTAATATTTATAGCGTGATCATCTTAGTTAAGGCCTGAAGTTACGTTGTGCTTGATTAGTAACTTAGTTCTTTTAGGTGTCCCTTAAAATAATAAATATTCACTAGTGCAATTAAAAGCCAATGGCCTTATAAGCTAAAGAACCCCATTCATGAAGACGGGGCTCGACAAAAGTTAAGAAAATTTAATTGTTCCTATTTCACTTGAATCAGATTTACATTAGTGAATATCTTATTAATAAAGTAAGAGCGCGACTGCCGTTCCTGAAGAGGTGATGTAAGTTTATGGCATAACCACCGATTGCATGATCAGCACGGCTACTAGAGTCAGGAATCTACCAATCACCTCACGAGAATTGGGTCCTACGTTGTGCGGTTTCGGTCACAGACACATAAGGTCGTCACATATGCTACTCCAAACAATACAACGGCAGATATAGCAAAAAGGCAGTTCACTCTCCACTTCACCCTGGTTTTCTGTAAGGTTGTAGTACCACCCCGGTTCGAGCCGGCCCGTCCGTGCGACAGAAAATGCTGCCGCGTGGCTCTACCACTGTTAAATATTTTTTTAATAGAACAAGGGTAAAAAATGAGCACACTGTCCACCCGATGGTAAGTGGATGCTGTGGCCCATCAACATCTACATTTATCCTCAATTAAGAATCAACACGTAGATGCGTTGTCACCCTGAGGATTACGATGGGATGCACAGAAATTGTTATAATAAGATAAAAGAAATGATTTACCGCTCAATTACTTCCAAAACCGATGTCGCTACATCTTGACACATCCACATTAAGCGACCGATGCCTGCAGCCGTATTATAAACATACGCAATGCACAATGATATCTAATATCGTACATTACATTGCTTGGCGAGATTGTCAACGTTGCGTGCGTCGCATATTATGGTAGAATAAAAGAAGCAATGGTAATTGTACAATACGAAAAGTAATTAATGAAAGTTTAATATCATAGTAAAGTAAAATCATAGTAAAAGTAAATATCACAGTAAAGTATTCATCTAGATGTTAATTAGTTAAAACAATGATAATTAGTAAATAATCAACTTACCGATTAAATATTATGCCTTTATTAGTTGAATTACAAGTCCTTGATTACTTTTTACAATTGATCTGCAAGATCACCATTATCATAAAATAAATTTAGGTACAATGTTCCCCACGCAATAAATCACAAAATGGTGAATGATGTTCGTCAACATATCATAGCTGCGTGATAGAAGGTCACGCATCTATGAGACTTCTACTGTCTTATTATTACGATTTCTGTAATGGAATGCCTCGTTTCCAGTAAAAAGATCTCCGGATCTCTGGTATCTGACGGGTATTCTACGCGAGCGTGGTCGAGCCGACTCATTCGTGCTACAACCATAATATATAAATTTTAATATTTATTATTATTATTTAATATATAAATTTTAATATTTATTTTTATTATAAATAAGAATATTATAATATCATGACTAACACTGTTAGATATGATATAGTTTCGATTTTCGGCTTCATAATTACAACAAACCAATTCGGTTTACAATATCTCTTTCATTTTAAGACAAAAATAAATTGAATATTGTCGATATGTATTTTACAAGCTACACGAGAAAAGTCAGTACAAATATTTGATAATACGAGTATATACGAGCACATTGTAGCAAACCTACAATGTATGCTAAGAATAAATATTGAATTCCTAGATAGCAAGTTGTACTCTAGCTTTTTTGCACATGACTGTTTGAATTTTTATATTTATTTAATGGAAAAGTTTTAGGAATATTATCTTTCATGAAATTATACACATCACGCCATGTATAACATTTTTTTTTACAAAACTGAATGATTAAGGCCAGTTATTTGAATATACGAGTCTCCTTCATTTATTGTACAGTTACTCCTGTTTATACGAACAATTAAATAACTACAGTTATAATTACTGCTCATCAAAAATTCACTACTGAACACAGGCATCCCCCACATATTTCTTCACATTTTCCATAGTTGTCACTCTTGGCAGTTGGGCTGGAAAGTGCAGTTTTTTTTAAATTAGTGTTTATTGGGAAGACGCTGCTGCCCATCTCCTGGTTTGTTTTCCACTATCGCATTCTACGACACGCACGGGACGATATGAATTAGTCGATATTCTTACACAGATTCAAATTTACATAGCAGTAGTTGAAGCAGTAACCGACAAAATCAATAATTGAAGTTTTTATAGTTTGGGGCGCATTACTAGTTATAAATAAAAGTTAAATCAATACCGTTGATATTTTTATACAGTTGGATTACTTTATCCACGGGTGTTACGAATGGTGATGCAAGTGCAAAAACACATCTTTACAGGAGAGCGGTTTAAAGATTCAACAATTTGTAACATTCACATAAATCGACGAAAACTATCAAAATTTGAAATGTTACACCTAAATATTAGAGAAAAAAAATATCACCATTAATATTCAATTTTTTTTTACAATTTGGAAAATAGTGTCATTTATTTATATGTAGCTCGTTTTCTTTAAAATAGTACGAGTAAAACGCGTAAACTGTTACAAGTAGCCACTTGTACCAGTTTCTTACGTACTTATTGTTTCTTTAAATAAGGGAAAAAGAAAGGCAAAACTATATTTTACATGCATTTGCATATCACCAGATTAATATTTAGCAGCTATAATTTAAAAAGTCATCATCTTTTACAAATTTTAACACTTGCTACGGTATACTTAGTACATCGATTTGGTCTCTTAAGTGAAATATTTTTCAAATGCATTAGTAGTGCGTAACACAAAAATAAAGGTTTGTTTCAAGTATTTGTAAAATACAAATAATTTCTCATTCATTCAAGACCAAGGAAAGTGTCCATTGTTTCGTTAAAAAACCGTTGCCACGCTTGGCAGGCGGGTTGACAACCGCAATCTTTTTAAATATATTGGGTTGTTATAAGAAAGTTGCTGCTGCTCCATGTTTCTATTTTCCTCTGTCGCCTCTTACGAATCCCACTGAACAATATGGGGTAGTTGGGATTCTTACACCGCCACTATACTGTAAATATACCTAGTGCAGTCTTTTACACTATTGACTCATGACATAGACAACAGGAGCATGCGTAAATTTCTTTTAATTCGAGACATTGAAGAGTCTGATGCAGAAAACAGCACGACACTGTTGTAAATCTTGTGACATCAAAATTAAAAATACATATGTTTAGATCAACTCAGATTCATACATGTTACCGTTTAGTAAAAACCACAACAGCAAATACTCGTTCGCTATTGGGAAATTGGTGCTAAGCTTTCTTTGAAAGGCAGTAATATTTTTCATGCCAAATTTCTTACTCCTTATAGAAGAGAAGTTTTCAAGGAAGCTCGACGCCTACATGGTATGCACGGGTGTTGGACCCAAGATGGTAAGATATATCTAAAGCTCTGTAATGACAGCAAGGTATGTCCTGTTTCTCTAAACCAACTGGCTGAATATCCTGTGACAAATTCAGAAACTTCCAAAGCTGTATGTAGCCTGCAAGCAACGGACTCTACCTGGAAAAAAGTTGTAACATTAGTCCCTTTCTATTTTTATTTTTCCTTTTTCTCTATTATTGATAATCTTTTTACCGTAGCAAATTGCATGTATTTTATTTTAAATTATATTTAACTTACCGTCATTGGAGTTTATGCAATTATCATTTCTTTTGTTTTGGCAGTTGTAAAACTTATCCCAAACTATCTACTTTACATAATTTAACTTGAAATAGAACTTATAGTACATCGCATTCAAACTTTTTGTAACCTTCGAAATTTTCTTCTCCTTCTTCTTTTTTAAATTATGACTTCTCTTGATAGAATTCTGCCATTGTCAAGTCAGTCATGGAAGTGACAAATAAATAATGGTTAAGATAAGAGTTCTCAATTTTGTGAGTGGGTTCACAATCTACAACAAAAGACGTCACATATTTAAAATACCATCACCAAAGTTGTTAAGAAATTTTACAGTTTAATATTATTACTACGAATAAAACACATAAAATATTTACGAAAAGGATATACACTAGGGTCAGCAAATATTAGAAATTTACTGGACGTGGGATGTAATTGAGCAGGATATCACAGAGAGAGAAAGAAAGTTTAGGATACTCAAAGAAAAGATGATTGACAGATCCTTCGTTAACAAAACATTCACAGATTGAGCAATCCCTAATCCTGAGTTTGGCCAAGTGTACAAGCATGACCATTGCGTAGGTGGCAAACAGTAGAGGTGTTAGCTTTACTAAAGTGGCGATATTAAAAAAAAACAGGGTTTTGATGGGATATTAATTTGTACTTTGGAATAGTGAATACATTTTAATAGTTTAGACTGGTGATAATTACATTGCCAAGAAGACAGAAGGCCGGAGTTTGCCTATGGCAGGAGGTCATGTGCATAGGACCATTGTCTAGGGATAGTTTTTGTGGCATTTTTAGCTAAATTATCTGTAATTTTATTACCCTGAATGCCGCAGTGGCGAGGGATTCAAGCCAATACAATGTTCAACCCTTTTTATGACAGTAGTACAGAGACTTTCTAATATTTAAAATTTAAGGGTCTATAATCTTAGAGTGAAAAGGACTGGATAAAATACTTGAAGGCAACTAAGGTAGTCCGAGAAAATGAGGATCCTTTTCAGACCATATGAATTCTGTCATCGATTCAGTGCATCGTGCAACTAAATATAGCTTTCCAACTGTATATCCAACAAGGTGTCAAGTATTTTAGCCATAACTTTTGCCAAAGATATAGGTCGATAATTACACAGGCTACGTCACCTGTTTTGTTTTTAACTACGGTACAACTATAGTTTGCATAAGGTCGTGAGTCAGATACGAGTGAGTTATTGAGGCAAGTGAGGTCCAGCATACTGCAGGTGCTTGGTGCTGAGAGAATCCCCCTAGTCATATCATAGCTGGGAGATTTTCCCCTAGTCATATTTTTAATGACAGTTGTCACTTGATCAGGAGTAAAACGAATGATGTCATGACTGTCATGATATCTTTCATCCTCGGACACTGGCTGCGATGGACCCAGCAACGACTCTATTTTAAAATGATCTGTAAACATATTAGCTGTGCTAATAGGTTCGCTTACACCTTCAACGCACACAGGTAGGGTAGGCTTAATATCAAGTTAGTTGGTGGCTTTCCAGAATTTTTTGAAATTATTTGCCTTACGATGTGATGCAACGATATCAAGTTGAATCTGCTCTTGAGGGTTCTGACACCATTTTAGCTTACTCTTAAATATTTTACGTGTTAAACACATATCTTCATATATGGGACCACTAGTTGGTTTGAATTTTGGTTGCAACGTACTTAAAACTAATGAATGGTTTATTATATGCATTTTTATTTAATTTAAGTACGTTATTCTGATCTCCATCAGATTCTTCGCTTTTGCTTTTCAAGCGTGGAATGGTCCTCTATGTAGCTATTACGGTGACAGGATTCAAAAGCAGAAATTTGGTAAAATGTAAAATTAAATATATAAATATACACATCCCACTCCTGGGCATAGGCCACCTATCTCTTATTAGAAGGTTTAAGGGCAAAGAAATTTTCACCGCGCTACTACAATAAGTGCTGATGGACATCTCATGTCTTAAAAATGGTTTTTATAATTATTCCAAACATGCCGGTTTCCTCACGATATTTTCTTTGACGACTGAGCTCGTGGTAAAATGAGCACTCGAAATATTGGTAAGTGTAATAAATGAACTTAGATCTTATTTTCATACACAAAGCTTTTTTTTTTTGTTTATGAAAATAAGATTTAAATTCCTGTGTTATCTTAGATTGAAGTGTCCAATAATATGGTGTAGAAGAATTATTCTCAGCAGCGTCGAACCAGTAATTCAAGTAAGTTCTGGTAAGATATGCAGGATGTTGATGGACGTGGCTCAGTACAGTGTTTTTTGTCATTCCTTAGGAGGTGTGCTTGTATTCAGTAGTAGAATTAAGAAGCACTGTAATGATAAAGAAATTGGATAAATCTGTGTGTTGACGACGTAAGATAATCCATCATCTCATTTCGTACCGTGGGTGTTGTAAGAGAGATAGAGACTTGTCGGATCTACCAGAAAGGGCCTATATCTAACGATAAATAGCAGTATAACAGTTTTACACCAGGCGAAAAAATAACCAGGATTGGGAGAATCACCGTGCCAAACATCAAATGTTCAAATTAAAGCAAATCTCTGAAGAGCTACATATCCAGCTGTGGACTTTCGTTTACTGAAGAAGACGATTTGAAAACGTAAAAACGTTTGGTTGACACTGCGGTTGGTATCACCACATCTCGTGAACATAGATCACGAATAGCCGGTCTGTTACGGTCTTTATAATTAATATATAATGAATAGTAAAGTAAAAGATTAACTTTTATAAAAAATTTCATTTCATTTTAATGTTAAAAAAGGATACGTTTTATAATCATAATTTATAGGTTTTATGATCTATGAAGGTATCTATCATATGTATTACAGCCCCATTCAAATATTGTACGCATTCCTTCTAAAATATGTACAAATAATTTCTGGATAAAGGTTTAATATTTCAAATAGTTGTAATTTTCATGCTTAACTGTTTCTTTGTAACTTACTAAAATAATGTCGAAAATATAGCGTTACTTATTAATAAAAAATATGAACAATCAAATTGAGAACCGTCTTCCTTTTAAGGCAAAATTTTACAGTTTCATTATTTTCCATATTTCTTAATTATGACAAGCTCCAACATAGTTTAAATATTGTTTTAGGATGTTTAAAATCAAATAAAAACATAAAGCTCTCCTGTTTTAAAGCTCGCTAAGCTTTTTAAGTAATGAAACATAAATTATCTACCATTAAAAATAATATACGTAAAATTATATCCTAGAAATAACTTAAGCTTCTTAAGTGATTTTGTTCTAAATTTATTCGAGATTGGCTTCTATTTGCTCAAATATAAATTCATTCTACTGTTTTTTTTATTTATTTTTAAACCCCCAAAAAAAAAAAAAAAAAAAAAAAAAAAAAAAAAATTTAAAAAAAAAAAACATAAAAACTAGAAAAAAGAACAAACCCCCCCCACCCCCCTACACTTTTTTATTTTTCGTATATATTGTACGTTAACCTTTTTTCTTCTGTTTGCCTTTCGGAACAGATACTCCGTGTGTTGAGGCAGTTATATAATGTCAAAGTAGATCACGGGGGACGGAGGGGTAGAGGTAACAAGCTTGTTTTCTTATGATGTTTTCTTCAAGACCATGCCGTGGTTTATCAGCAAATAAATTATTAATCAAGAATTTCAATTGGCCTCACCCATAGATTGCCTCATAGGTTTGATATTTCTTTGAAACGCTTTTCTTTCTTTGAAATTATCGTTGAAACGCTTAGCAGGTGGGTAAACATCCGCAGATTTCTCGTATTTTGAGTTGTTGTCAGGATATTAGATGCTACTAGAAGCTGCTACCAATCTTAGGAGTAAAAAAAGACAGAAGTCCCTTTTTCCTCCTGCGTATTTCACGACAGTCGCGGGATGATATAATGTAGTGAATTATATGGTCTGATATGTGAAGGTGTCCAAATGTAGTTATTACCCTAGATCAGTTATACCGACATTAGCCACATCAACATAAAAATAAGTTGACGAGACAGCTTTTACTATAGCAAATACAAAACATTTAAAAGTATTTTTCTTTATTTTGTCTATGAAAATAGATAACGAAGAATATTTGTATTTGTACGAAGTTTTGTCCAACGTATATCATAATTAACTAGGTCAAATGCCTTAGAAAGTTCTAAAATTATTAAGCTCTACTTAAGTCACCATTACAAATATCAATAAAATAATTTACTTTGTTTAATATAATCAAGCTTATGGGTTATGGAAAAGATCATCTTACCTAAATTTAAACTAAATTGACTAGTTGTTGTAGCAAATTCTTGATGAAATTATTAAGCGTCTACTTATGTCACCATTACAGATATCATTAAACTAATTTACTATGCATTATATCTAATCAAGCTTATGACCTATCGAAGTCTGGAAAAAATTCATAATACACAATTCAAAACTTAATTGACTAGTTGTTGTAGTTATGTAGTTGTCTCTGGGTGTAATGGTGATATGACAATATGCTTCAGCGACATTATAGCACTCTCTGTCGACAGGCCTTATCTAAAACCAAACTGAGCATCGTTTAGCTATATATAGTTACTAAGCCGTCACTCCAGCAAACCATCAAGCACCTTTGGTGTCCAAGGATATAGGTCTGTAATTAGCCTTATCAGATATATCCCTAGTCTTTTCTGACTATAGGAAAGATAATAGTTCACATTAGTTCGACAGGTAAATAGCAGTGCCCAATACAAAAAATATACATTGCCAGGACCCTTGGGAGATGCGGCCCTGCATTGTGATAGTGCTCGACACTGAGGCCATCGTGCCCTGGTGATTTTCCCATGGTAATCTTCTTCATGACCAACCTTAGATCCTAAGCTGGATTACGGACAGGCTCACCAGCCACAACCACCTCACCATCGCCCTCCCACACTTCTTGCTCTTCGCTGCAATATCGACTCAACTTTAAAGTGTCTTCTATAAAGGTTCGCTATCTCCCTCAGTTCACTGCTACAGCTGAATTGGGACTCAGACTTTCGTGTGTTTCCAAGATTTTGAAAAACATTTTTGAAATGTATTGTGATGCATCGTCCATTTTTATTTGGTCTCGGTTTTCTTAACATGCTTTTAATTTAGACTTGTATGGTTCTCACGATATACCTACACATACGAAAGGAGCAAACCACATTAAATTTTCACTATTTTAACATTTGAATTTTGTGCCGTTTGTTTATATTTTCACTTGCTCAAGGAAAAACAATTGTTTACTTTAGTACGTTGTAGAGTGGTTCAAATGATTTTTAACGAATATTTGTAAATTAATTTTAAAACGCAATATTAAAACGTAAACACGTACACTTATACTACACTTATATGACCTTCGCGCAAAATACGTGAATTTTTTAAAAGTAATCAAAACTTACCAAAGACAATATGTAAGGTTCAAAAAGAATTAAAAAAAAACAGTAGAATGAATTTATATTTGAGCAAATATCAAATCAATTTAGAACAAAATCACTTAAGAAACCTAAGTTATTTCTAGGATATAATTTTACCTCTCTATTAAATTGAAGTGGATCTTATATTTCTTTGGTAGAGAATTTATGTTTTACTACTTAACAAGACTTAATAAGCTTTTAGAACAGGAGATCTTTATGCTTGTATTTAATTTTAAACATCCTAATACAATATTTAAATTATGTGGAACTTGTCAAAATTAAGACATATAGAAAATAACGAAACTGTAAAATTTTGCCTTAAAAGGAAGACGGTTCTCAATTTGATTATTCATGTTTTTTTGTTAATAAGTAACGCTGTATTTTTGACATTATTTTGATAAGTTACAAAGAAACAGTTAAGCATGAAAATTGCAACTATTTGAAATATTAAACCTTTATCAAGAAATTATTTCTACATATTTCAGAAGGAATGCGTACAATATTTGAATAGGGCTGTAATACATATGATTGATACCCTTCATAGATCATAAACCTATAAATTACGATATTTATTATATTATGAAACATATACTTTTTTAACAATAAAACAAAATGAAATGTTTATAAAAGTTAATCTGTAATAATCTTACACTTTATTATATATTAATTATAAAGACCAGAACACACCGTCTATTTGTGCACTCTGTACACGTGGTGTGGTGATACCAATTGCAGTACGTGACAACGTTGTCATGTTTTCAAATCCTCTTCTTTACTAAACGAACGTCCATAGCTCGACATGGGGCTCTTCAGAGATTTGCTTCAATTTGAACATTTGGTGTTCGGCACGGCGGTGCTCCCAATCATGGTTATTTTTTCGCCTGGTGTAAAACAGACAGTTATACTGCTATTTATCATTAGATATAAGCACTTTCTGGCAGATCCGACAGGTATATATCTCTCTTACAACACCCACGGTACGAAATGAGATGATGGATTATCTTACGTCGTCAACACACAATTTCTTTATCATTACAGTGCTTCTTAATTCTACTACTGAATAAAAGCACACCTCCTAACGAATGACACAAAACACTGTACTGATCCACATTCATCAACATCCTGCATGTCTTACGAGAGCTTACTTCAATTACTGGTTCGAGGCTGCTGAGAATAATTCTTCATCACCACATTATTGGGCACTTTATTCTAAGATAACACAGGAATTTAGATATTATTTTCATACACAAAAAAAGCTTTGTGTATGAAAGTAAAATCTATATATAAATTCATTTATTACAGCTTACCAATATTTCGAGTGCTGATTTTACCACGAGCTCAGTTGCGAAACAAAATGTCGTGAGGAAACCTGCGTGTTTGGAAAAATTAGGAAAAAACATTTCTTTGACATGAGAAGTCCACCAACACTTATTGTAGTAACGAGTTAAAAACTTCTTTACCCTTAAACCTTATCATACGAGAGGGGTGGCCTATACCCAGGAGTGGGGTGTATATATTTATAGAACTTTATTTTACTTTTTACCAAATTTCTGCTACTGAATCCAATCACCGTAATAGCTTCATAGGGGACCATTATTCCACGCTTGAAAGGCGTAAGCAAAGAATCTGATGAAGATCTGTATAACGTACTCAAATTAAATAAAAATGCATATAATAAACCATTCATCAGTTTTAAGTATGTTGCAACCAAAATTACAATCGGCGCTGAAATAGAACAAACACTCAATAACAAAGATATCTTGAAGTCCCAAAGCAAGAACGTTACAAGTTTTAATGAGCTCTTCTACTAAACTTCAGGCGATATGAATCGTACAGAGTTCCAAATAATTAAACTGCAGTTATTCTCTAATAGTAATATTCGCTTAGATTGTAGTGGGGTGACTATTATAAATAATTAATTAATTGATCTGATTGATAATTTAAAAAGTATGAAAATTTTCTCATTGTCCGTTGCATAAATTCGCGGTAAAGCCATGTTGCAGGTACATTATGGTTGTAGCACGAATACGTAGGCTCGACCAGGGTAGAACCATACTCTCACAGACTATCAGAGTAAAATTCTCACTTAATGCTGCTGTGTTTCGTATGTTGAGTGTAAAGAACTAGAGACCCTTTTTACTGCAAGTGAGGCATTTCAACTCAGTTCTCACGGCGAGGTATCTGCATCTTGATTCCTAAAGTTGAAATTGTTAAAGTTACAGCCTATATAAATCCACTGCTGGACACTGTGAAAGAAATGAGAGGAGCATTTCTGAGAGAATTTTAGGGCCTGAAAGTGACTGCCGCACTACCCCAATGCGTGTTGGCGAACTTCACATGTCCTCGAAATATTTTTTCTTGTTTCTCAGGCATGCAGGTTTCCTCACGATGTTTTTTTTTCACCGCCGAGCACTTGGTAAATCAGCACTTAAAATTACAATTAGTAATTTCATTGTTGCTGGAGCACTTAATGCAACATTACAATCACAACGGTATACCAGATAACGATTGTCAAAGTATTCTGAGTCATAAAAGTTATCGTTAAGCCAAGTTTCGGTTAAACATATCGCATCGAAATTATTGCCCAATATTGCATTAAGAATATTATGTGATTTAGTGCGTAAACCCCTCACATTTTGATAGTAAATAGCAAAGTTTGTGTTATCTTATTTTAAAAATTGTAAATGACAGCGTTCTATCAACATATAAGAATATAAATACATAATAAAAACTTCTTATCTTAGATCAAATTAACAAAGACATTATTTTAGTTAGATTAAAATTAAAACTTGATATATAAATAGTTACATAGAATATTTGAATTTTAAATTAAATATACTAGAATATCAATTCTAGTAAGATCGACTTCGCTAGTTACCAGTAATGCTTTAGGCTCACCAATTTTACATACAAATATCTTACAATCTGACAACCAAAGATATTTATAGTTTTTTTCTTTAGCGATTAGATGCACTTGCTTATATAATAATTTACTACGTGGCGATAAATGATCATTAATTATTTCATTCATCATCATAAAATACTAGGCTTAGATGGGCCGTCCACACCAGCGTCTACAGTTGTCAACCCACGTCGTGCACGCACAGCCGCAAGCATATCAGATTTTCGCTTTCTATATGTAAACCTAACGATTATATTAGGAATCAGGGATAAGTTTCGAGATCTGCCATCAGCAATGTTTGTATCATCGCTACTTTTGGAGTTAAAACGTCGAACACGGTGGATATAATCGATATCCGATGGGAAACCAATCTTCGTTGCGATGCTGTGAATAATAGTTAGTAAATTTTCACCCTTAGTAAAAGGTACTCCCGATATTTCTAAATTATTGATCCTTCCTTGTTGTTCCCTCGCTTGTTGCTGTTCTGATAAGTTATTGACGGTGGATTGTAAGGCATATTTATCCATTGAGATTGATTCACTTTTATGGTTATTTTTTTCCGTAGGAGATTTCAATAAGCAAATATCATTTTTGTGGGCAGTTTATTCATTTGATAATTTCTCGGTTGTGAGCTTCGTATCATGCAAAAAGCTCATTTAAATCGTCACGAAGAGCATTCAAAGAAGACTTTATGCTGTTATTATGACTCTCAAGCACATTATTTATAAAGGCAGTAATTTTATTTTGAAAATCTATCATCATCTCTTGAAAGTCACATTGGCAATCCGGTAATTTTCTCTTCCTTTTTACGAAGTGAGCATCTTCGCTGAGCTTTATATATCAAGATATGATCCCGATCCTTTTCAGGCTTCTACGAACACTCATTTTTAGTTGAAATAATTTTATAAACAGAAGTAATCGAAAGTAGCAGTGTTATCACGATAGCTATCGCAATTTGCGTGAGATATAAGCGAGCAACACGGCGGCGGTATAAGCAAGGCGAAGCAAAGCACATGTTGCCTATCCTTTACTCGCAAACTAGCAATTAATGAGTCTTACCACTACCGAATCTCTAGCCTACCCATACGCGCTCGATTGTTGTTGCTGACAAAATTTAAAGAACCCGAAATGCACTGTTGATTGTAAAAAAAAGACTATGAGTTAACTGAACACAACAGAGGAATAATTTTGTACACGTGCAACCGTGTAGAAATACGGAGCAAGAATAAAATCTATTGTAAACTTACAATAAATTTTTGACTTTGGCTTTATTGATTGTCGTTTTAGTATCTTTTTCTTGTGTCATTTTTTAAGAGTTTTTTAAGTTTAAGCAATTAATTTAATTTTGATGCAGCTAAATTAATTGAATAAGAAAAGTGAAATGAGGAGTAAAATAATAATTTAATCCCTGTCACCCTTGATTCCGTTTTCGATTGCTCTAAGTATACAGCCTGAGAAATAGCTTGTCGAAAATGATAACTTAGTAATAACTAGGTAAAAAATCAGAAGACAAATTATCATCATTATCATCATAATTACAGCCCTTCACAAGTCTGCGCCACCTGCATCCATCGACTCCCTGCATGTCTTACCCAACCCTTACTCCATCTAGTGGTAGGTTGCCCTACACAGCCCTGAGGCTG
The DNA here is from genome assembly GCA_907164705.1 of Parnassius apollo. Lineage (NCBI taxonomy): Eukaryota > Metazoa > Arthropoda > Insecta > Lepidoptera > Papilionidae > Parnassius > Parnassius apollo. Next base: position 9,618,373 of record CAJQZP010001697.1, read on the forward strand.
CCAATACAGAACCTTTTTACCCCATCGGTTGTCAGTTCTGCTTACTAATCCGTTGGGCTACGTCATTCACTCTAGTTTTACTGCGGATATCATAATTTCTAAGTTTATCACGTAGAGAAACTCTGAACATAGCCCTTTCCATAGCTCACTAAGCGACCTTGAGCGTTCTCATACGACCACAGTGAAGAACCACGTCGCGGATCCATAAGTCATCACGCACTGGTTGTGCGATATCGTTTTCAAGTTTTGAGGTATACCTAACGATAATATGTGTCTTAATTTCCCGAACGCTTCCCAGCCGAGTTGAATCCGTTGATGGACCTCTCGGTCGAAGTTGGACTTATCTTAGTCGGACTATTATATTCCCAGGTAAACCTACTCGTCAACAACTCTGAACTTAGTGCTTCCAACAATATCCGGTAAAATTAGATCTTTATTTCGTCCATGTTTATCTTAAGACCTATTCGATCGATGGCACTAATGAGGTCATTTCTTCCATAAGGACTATATAGCCGGTAAATCGAAGGTGAGTGATGTTACTCGCCATTGATGTTTATACCGTATCCTTTCCAGTCCAGTAGCTTGATAACGTCTTCCAATGCAGCAGTGATTAGTTTCGGGAATATAACATCATTCTGTATTACACTTTTCTGCAGTTGGATAGTTTTTGTACTCTAGTTCATTACTAGGATAACCATTGCAGCTCTACTCTATAAACACTTCTGCACTTCGATATTTTACTGACAGTCGACTTGGAACCGCTGAAGGGACTGTAGCACCGCCCAAATTTCAACGGAATCTAAAGCTCTCATAGTCCACATACGCATGGCACAGTGGCATATTGTACTCTCCGGTCTTCTGTACAATTTTTGAAGGGATGTCATTGAGTCTCCGTGCGAGACGATTCGTAATGCCTCTAAAAAAGAGCACGTAAATGTAAAATCATCACGTACATATATTTACAGAATACTATTAAGAATGATTCTACAATACACATTATTTGACGTGAATCGTCATTGCAGGAAAGAAAATATTTTAAACAAACAAGAGGGAAGCACAAGTTTTAAGTATCCATTGTAATTTACGCTTCAAGAAATATCAGGAGTAAAGTTTCTAAGATCTTTTGAATTGGAAAATATCTGAGCGTTCTTGCAATAAACTGTGAGTGTTACTTTTCATTCGAGATTCATTGAAACGTAATTTTCATTGCTTTAAAAATTTGTTTAATACTTTTCATTACTTGAAATAACTAGTAGTAACGATAAATATCTGCGCGTAATAGATATGGTTTTAGTTATATATTTGATTTAAAATGAGTTATAGTTTGTGGTGTTAAGCTGCAGCGTATTGTTCGGTTCGATCGGAGAAAGACAGCATACACATAGAACACCAATTAGTCGCAACTCAGACTTCTTCTGAGGCTTTTGTGTTTATAACATACCCTAAGACTAGAACGATGTTCTCTTTGTAGACTTTGTGATTCTCTAATGAAAAATATGTACTATCTTCAACAACACACATCCGAAATCAGCTCGGCAAGTCCATTTGGAGTGGCCACCTCGGGCCGGCCCTTCACCTCAGGTCAGCCATGTAAGTTCCACTTAGTTGTCGGGGCTAAGCAAGCCACGGTAATTAAGCACCCCCTATATAGCTGTGAAATAGCCTCGGGAATATTTCGAACCCCGCTTGGGAAAGCAACAGTGGTTTTGGTTCTGCGCTATATCATTTTATGGTCGTGTGAAATTGCCATCCCATTGGACTAAGAGAATGAGTGAATAAAGAGTGCACCTGTGCTTGCACATGCGTGCACTGTAAACCCGTCCTGGGAAAATGGCTAGTCTCTGTATTCTTCTTACTACTTTCAAATCTATCAACATATTTTGTAACTCTAGTTTCACTGCATTGTTATATAAATTTGAACTAAAACACACGAGATACCTGTTAAGCCTATTAAGAGCTTTATTTGAAAGCTTCGACTAAGAGACTATGTTATGTTGTGAAATAAGGACTTAAAAAGGAGACTTCGATTCAAACACCTTTCTTCTTCTTGTTATGCGATATCTACGTCAATTTTAAACTGATATTAATGATTCTTTTTTAAATAGATAATACTTTAGGAATGGTCAATTGTAAATTTTTAAGTAAATAATCCTCCTACGACATTGCGAGCGTAATACGTTCCTTATTCCACTCAAAAGGGTAAAAAATAACTTTCGCAAAATTTTAAAACTGACTTCAAAGAACTAGAAACAGTAAAATAATATCACATTCTACAGTATTTTGTATACAGTATGCCTATGACTTAACATCGAATTAGAATTGAATAGAATATTTTTATTGAATATGGATTTTTACATAATACTCATTGAAAGTCAATTTTTTATTTCAAATTATTCAGAATGTGAAATCATTTTATTTTTAGTTTTTTTTAAATCGACTATCAGTTTTATTAAAAGTATATTTTCAAGCATTGTACCCTTTTAGACTACTAATATTATGTTGCTACAAAAAACTATACTTCATATTACATGATCAACAGTCGAAATTAGATTGATCATGTAATATGAAATTAAAGAGAATTGCTGGAAACCTAATTTTCAAATAACTTCTATGTAATCACAGTCAAAATTTCTGCGAGTTCCGTAGCAATATGAATTAGTAATAATGGTAAAACTTTGCTAATTGACCTTCGATTCATCAAACACCTAAGTTTTATTACTTTATAATTATGGGTAAGAAGTTTTAATTTTCAAAATCTTAACTGTTATTTGAGGAGTATCTTACATACTTTACACTTTGTAACTTCGTCTTGTAGGTGAAAAGCAAAAATATTTTATTACACGAAATTTGCTTCGGTGTAACGAATTATATTTTGTTCTTCGCTTGGATAGGATTTATTAATGTGGTATTATTTAGATTGAAAATAATTAAAGCACTTATTTTATCTTTTTTTTTTTGAGTTGAAGTTACATCACAATCGCTTCAGCCAGAAGATTAGCCGTGAAGTAGAAGCGATTTCCTAGCTTCATAGAAGTCAATTATTTAAACATTACAGAGAAACACTTCAACTTTATTTTATATAAATATTTTGTAAGACAACATAGATTTTGATTGGTTTCTTTTTTTCATTAGTTGAAGTTCAGCGATGAAGATATTCTAAGGCATAATAGGAAAATTTACTTAACTTTATAACTATATAACCAGATATGCAAAGTTTGACTCCAAAGATAGAGAAATAAATTAAACACTTTCATAAGTGACATACCAGTTCTACACACATAGTGACGACCACTGTATTACATATTCCCTGGCATTGAAAACAATTTCTACAAATAGCTTTTTTGAAAAAAGTTTGAAAGTTTTTGGGGCTTTGGGTTACAGCACGGGAGGGATGGAGCGCTGATTTAAGAAGACGTAAAGTTAAAAAAGTAAAGTTACAGCCTATATACGTCCCACTGCTGGGCTCAGGCCTCCCCTCATTTCTGAGAGGGTTTAGGGCAAGGAAGTGTCCGCCGCGCTGCCCAAATGCGTGTTGACGAACTTCACATGTCTCCGAAATATTTTTTTTCTTATTCCTCAGACATGCAGGTTTCCTCACGATGTTTTCCTTCACCGCCGAGCACGTGGTAAATCAGCACTTAAAATTGCAATTAACAATTTCATTGGTGCCGGCGGGGATCGAACCCGGGTTACTCGCGTTCTGTTATATTTACAGCGAGCGTTAACCACTGAGCTACCATGGCTTAAGAAGACGTGACCTCTCCTAATTAAGTTACGGGTGTATCTTACACCATTCGTTGATTGCTAGAAGATTTAACCTCTTCGATTACATATTGATGAAAAGGGCATTTTTAAGAGCTGCATAATATTCCTTGATCATCATTATCATCGTCATCATCTAGAACAACATAAGCCCATAAAAGTCTACTGTTGGGTATAGGCCTCTCCCACTGGAGGGAGGATTTTCCTTAATCGTCGCGCTTGACAGGTGCAGCAGGATTGACGATCGCAACATTATATAACTCGCACCTTTCACGTTACTGTCTGTGTAAGGTCTGGTTACTATGTAACGTAAACTAGGTGGTTATACTGCCATCTATCGGAAGCTGTTAGATTTTTCTATCAATTCTTATAGTACCCACTAGGAAGAAAGTGGTGATGGATAGAAATAATGCCATAAAAGTTTATGCCACGCGGAAAATATTTTCTGACATTTTTGCAACAACCCTGTAGCTATTAATTTGTAAATTAGTTTTTATTTCTTTATAAAACAAAAATGACAAACCAACCTACAGTTAAGCCATTAATAAATGCTTACTGTAGTGCATGAATCCTCCAAGTCCAAGAACTTTAAACAAAAATATATGCGTTGTTACTTCGGAGGACTAACATGGATTGCCTCAGAGCCTATAATTAGTTATACTGGGTCTTGATATCTCCTCTATACTAGGTCCCTATTGTAACTTAGAGACCGTCTGTTGTACAATATGAAGTCGCGCGTTGTCGTACATGAGCAGCGGGAACGAGCGATTAACCAAAGCTGGTTCGAGACGAGCGAGCTTCTTAATTATTATGTTCAGTCCATCATATAACACATCTGCAGTCATGATTATCCAGTCTGGTAGGAAGCTGTGATGACTCACACCGACGGTAGACTACTTAACAGTGACCTTCACTTTTCTAAGGTTTAGTTTTCATTTAGGGCGTTGTTTAGGTGCTGAACCAGAATCCAACCAACTTTTTGAGCGCTTGCGATTGTCAAACAGAATCCATTTTTTCGTTGCTGGTAACGATGTGGTTCAAAACTCCGTTATTTGTGTGGCTGTTGAGCAAGGCACGTTTCGACTCGGACTGACGCTCACGCTCGGAATCTACTTGTCATGCTTTTTTACCTTGCCAATTTAACGCAAATGGACCAATATTGTTTTGATGCCAACGTCGAAAACTGCTGCTAAATCAGCCGTAGATTAAGTATCATCAGCTTCCACAATCGTCTTTGATTCGCCATTGTCGACCTACTAATTAAAACTTTAACTATTGTAAAGTTTACACATCAGGTATTTGAAGATCCAGAACGTTTAATTTCAATATTGAAATTAAACTAATCTGAGAACTGTTACAATTAATATGTTGCAAATGCTACTAGATTAATTAAGAATAAGATAAGCGTGAATACCGTAACCGTGATAAAGGAAGACTGAAACAGGAGTGAGCAGTAGCATCTCCTTGAGCATAGCAATTATGGAACCCCCCCCCCCCCGCCTACCCACGAGACAGTCTATTTGGGATACCTTAATAATTTAGTTATTTCCATAAATTAAATGAGACATATTACGTAAACTGCACAGATTTAACAATGCTACTGTTGAGAGCAATAACGCACGAGTGAAATATTGAGAGACTTTATTGTTTTTCACATCCAAACCTACTCAATCATCAGCATATATATCCATTTTTAGCATATATTGCTACAAAATAGTATGTACTCAAAAATGATTCATAGCATATTTTTACAATAACGGCCATATAATTCCCCCGAAAGTTCTCTCAGCCTCCGATATTAGGTGGTATAGGCATCTCGTTTAACTGCTTTCTATCGGAGTTATGTCATCGTCACCAGTAAAAAATGTATTCGGTTCCCATCGCTCACCATACGAAACACAGTACTTTTATTCTGCTGTTTGTGATGTTTTATATGAGTGTGGCCCTACGTTGGTCGAGCTGATCTATTCGTGCTACAGCTTCATATGGATAACATAACTGCAGCTACATATAGCTAGTTTAGCTGCAATGTGACTCTATCACGCAAAAGATTTCGTAGGATATATCACTCATACACCGATAAAAATATTGTTGTTAAGTATAATAATATTGTTAATAAGTTGGTCTACTTAAGACATTTAGTCTTTATGGTATGATTTTTTCGCTGCTATGATTTTTTTTTTCTATTTTTACGCGAATATCGCTTATTGGTCGACACTAACTCTACATTTTATCACGTTTGTTATAAATTTTTAATTTCTGACATTTCATGTGCTTTACATCACCCACGTTTACAGAGTTAGAAACTTTAGTAAACTAAACATATAACAACTGTGAGTCGTGTTTGTAATTCCTACCTTCTCTAGAAAAAACAAGTCTGGGGAACGAAATAAATATGTCGAACCAAATTTGCATTAGTTTCTAGAAATATTGTCCGTCTGTATTTTCATGGTTAACACAAAACTGGGAGCGGACAGATTTCATTGAAATCTGGTGTGTAGGTAGTTAATGATTGAAATATGTTAAAAATAAAAGGGAAACGATCCGTAAAACTAATTCCATCAGTATTCGTGTAAAAAGATAATAAATTAAAAATTGCAAATTCAAACAAATAAACAGTATCAAAGAGGTGTGCTTCCTTTGCGTAAAGAAAATTGAGCGCAAATTATTAATATTTAATAATAATTATTAACATATTAAGAAATTAAAATAAGTTTCAGTCAATTTGCCACCATTTTCAATTTCCGACGGAAATTTTTTGTGTGTTCTGTTTCTTTATTTAATGAGAACAAAGGCGATTGCGCAATGAAAAATTATTGATCCGATTCACAATGCTATCCACATGCACATGGACGGTAGTGGAGAAGGACTCTGTCACATTCTCATTATTTATTAATACATACACGTCTAGCGGCTTTGTAATTACAACAGGCGAAACTGTCTTAACTTTTAAATATCTTGTTTTTATATTTAATTCAGAAATATAATTAAACTCTTCGAATACCAATATAAAATAGCAGCACCAAATGTAGATGTCTACGAGTCATTTTATAGAAATAGTAAGCATGTTTCAAAAATATTTTTATAAATGAATTTTAAGCATAAAGTGTAAACTTTATTAATTAAATTAATTCTGAAACAATAAGTCATGTTGTTTGTTGTTTCTACGACAGATGTTTTGTATGGACCAGTTGTAGAATAATTTATGAATTTCAATAAATATTATTTATAATTTATATTATATTGAAACAAAAATATATTATTAATTATTATATTTATTAACGAGTTTTGTAATACGTAAATGAATAAAATTGTGCAAAGCAATCACAATTTTGTAATACACATACGAATAAATCGAAGTAGCAAATTGATGGCCTATAAAGTGAACAGATGCTTCCATTTTACATCGAAATATATATAGCAAACTAAATAACGCCGATGTTAACATTGGTTTGTAGTCAGTGTGGTATGGACTATAAATTTAGAGCTTGTCTGTAACTAACCGCTCTCGTAATTTAGGACTTGTTCTTGTGCAAACAAGGCTTGTTTGAGATGGGATATTAAATTTGTGTTTCGGTAAACTTTTAAGTGCTCAATATTAATAAAACTATTTAACAATACATCTTATTAAAATGTATTGTTAAACAGTTTTTTTTTAAATAACGTATTACAACCAGCCACTAATAAAGAAAGTTTTTTGATCTGTTGTCATATCTGAGAGCCAAGATGGAACGCCTAAAACTTCAAACCTCAGCTCTTGTAACTTGGAGACCGTCTGTTGTGCAGTATGAGGTCGTGCGTTGCCATGCAGGAGCAGCGTGGGCGATCAATTGACCAAAACTGGCTGGAGACTTGCGAACTTCTCCATCATTGTGTTCAGTTCTCCACAGTACATATCTACACTCATCTCTGAATGCAAAAAGTGTGATGAATTACACTGGCACTAGACTAACAAACAGTGACCAACTTTTCTAGGGGTAATTTTTCGTTAAGGGCATTGTGAAGAAGGTACTGAACCAGGTTCCAACAAAATTTTTGAGCGCTTGCGACTCTCAGACAGAATCCATTTTTCGTCGCTGGTAACAATGCGGTTCAAAATTACTTCGTTTGTGTACCTGTTGAGCAGTGCAAGTCACGTCTCGACCATTGAGTTCGTGAGATACCCATTTTTCAAGCTTTTTTACCTTGCCAATTTGCTGCAAAAAAGAACGATATTGTTATGCTAACGTAGAAAACTGCTGCTAATTCAGTCGCGGATTGAGTACCAACAGCTTGCACAATCATCTTCAATTTGTTATTGTCGATAAAAGTTTTGGACAACCGCGGAATTTATTTATTAAGTCATAATTTTCAGAACGGAAGCGGCCATACCAACAACAAGTGGTGCATTCGTTTTTATTATTAATAATTACAATAATGTCATCCAGACCTAATTTCGGCCACGGCGGCCAGCCTCAACGGAGACTAGCCATCGGCACAGAACACGATAATAGTGCCCACGTGTATGCGCATGCACATGTGCACGCTCCATTCCCCCACTCTCATAATCCGATGGGACGGTAATTCAAAACGAACGGAGAGAGTTCAGACGCAGGACTAGCAGTTTTAAGTGCTTTCCGAGGCACGGGGGTGAGACACCGCCAACTTCCTGACTCCGGGCAGCTACTTATAATTTCTTGATGGAAAACCGCAGCAATTGATTTTGGGACCGACCCGGGACTTGAATTCAGGACCTCATGATCATCAGTCTCACTACTACAACCACTAGCCCAACGAGGCATTTGTATTATTTGCTCCGTAAACGTCTTTGATGTTGTGTGCCGCTTGTGCTGTGTTGCTGCAATGACATAACTCATTACTTATATATAAACATAATTGTTTAAATTTTGTGTCCATGATGATAAAAAGTAAATTCAAATACGATGAAAAATTATGTTAACATCGCATTTCAAATGGCCAGTACTCAATAATAACAATAGCATATGTACAGTCATAGTAATAATGCCACCATAATTTTTTTATATAATGGGGATAATAAACGAGTCCACTTGATGGAAATTGGATGCTGCCCATAGAAAAGGATATTCAATCATCAATAAAAATGCAAATGCTTTGTCATCTGAGCTAAACGATGAAATGCCTCGTTTCCAATAAGTAAGAGTCTCCGGTTCTCTACGCTCACCTTACAAAACATTGCAACATTAACCCTTCGATCCCCATAATATCCCATGCAGTCGTATGCGTGCATCAAATTCTAAGCAGTCGCATGCTACCGCACTCACCCACAGAATTTTAAACCATTAAAACTTATATTTAGAGACTACTTTTCTATAAAGAAGTTTGGCATTAAAATCTATACAAAATTCTTTACCCTGTGGTCTAAGCAAAAGTCAGGTTTTACTTCATTACAAAAAATCTTTATTGTGTTTTAATTACAAAAAACGGGTACATACCAAGCGGATGTCGGCAGCGTGAAAATTACTTTTATTACTATATATTACTCAAAATTATTTACGTAAAAAGATAAATTATATTCATACAAAAACTTTCATTTTTTATAGGATTAGGGTGACAAACGAGAACACCGTCCACCTGGTGGTAAGTGGATGCTGTGACCCACAGACATTGACATTTAACCTCGATTAAGAATCAAAATGCAGATACATTATCACCCTTGAGGACTAAGATGGAATGCCTCGATTCCAGTTAAACGGGCCTCCGGTTCTCCACTCACCATATGAAACACAGCAACATTAAGCTGCTGTTTTACGATGGTATTCTGTGAGATCGTAGTCCTTCCACGGTCGAGCCGACGCATTCATGATAAAACCATAACATAGCTGCAGCGTGGTTCTTCTACGTATATAATATTCATAGCAATTTTATAATACCAATTTCATACAAATTTTGCAATAAAACACTAAATTAAAACACTAGAAAAGTCAAAAACTTAACACAACGACATCCAAATGAAAATGGCGTACATAATGAACGTAGATTATAAATATAATCCATAGACTTACTGACTTTTTATTGCACTAGAGAATAATTAATGTCCTCTAGACCGAATTTTGACCACGGCGGCCTGCCTCAACGGAGGCTAGCCAACGGCGCAGGACAGGATTATAGTACCCAAGTGTATGCGCAAGCACAGGTGCACTCTCTATTCCCTGACTCTCGTAATCCGATGGGACGGTAAACCGAACGACCGGGAGAGAGATCAGCCGCAGGAACAACGGCTTTACATGCTTTCCGAAGCACGGGGGTGAGACACCGCCAACTTCCTGAGTCCGGGCAGCTACTGAGAATTTCTTGACAGAAAAACTCAATAATTGATTTTTTGGCACGACCGGGGAACTGAACCCAGGACCTCATGATCAGCAGTCGCACTACTACAACCACTAGACCAACGAGGTAGTCTATATTATATACTAAGGATAGAAAATTTAATATTAATTCTATAATGCCAAACTCCTTCATAGAAAAGTAGTCTCTAAACATAAGTATTTATGGGTTAAAGTGCCGTGGTGGGTGTGGTCGGATCCGACCACTTGGGATTTGACGGAAGTTAAGTTGCTAGTTTACGCTGGTATTCTGTGAGAGTGAGTTACTTCTCTGGTTGAGTAGAACCATTTGTGCTACAAAAAAAGCAGTACTTGAATTTGTCGAATTGTAGGTGACTGAGTTTATTTTGATCGACTCAACGCACTGCCAAAGATATATTACATTCTTTGATTTTTTTTCTACTTCCTTTGCAATGAGGAGTGTTTAGCCGCGAAATTCTGGTATTGTAGTTGTTAATGTTATATTACTACAATTTTTGAGATTGAAGAAATATTAGACTCAAAGACATTTCTAAAAATGCTAGTTAATAATATAAAATGAACATCAAACCGCATTGTAAGCAGTGAAAATGTCTGCTTGAAAATTTAATTATACCATGAAGATAGTATTCACCTGTTCCGCTAGAACATTAAGTCCCACAAAGTAATGAGACATTAATTTACTTCCCTATTAAATTTATGGCGCTCCATAGCCACATTTAAAGTTCAAAGCAAATTCTAACGAACTACTATTCTAAAAATCTAAACTTTTAAGCTTTCATTTCTATTGACGTTCTAATATATTAAGCTTTATTTTTATCCCTTTCACTTAAAAGAAACTGGCTTAGAGGTTTTTATAAAACTAACATGAATTTATGAAAGGAAAATTATTAGTGAATTAAAATAGAGCAAAAACAGAATGGAAAGGTGCGTGATGCATTACCATAATTTACGACTAAAGAATAAGCAACTGTATTTAATGAAAATCTAACTTGTTAATATTAATAAGGGATGAATTATCAAGAAACTTTTATTCAATTAACTTAATCCATTTCTAATATATACCACGTTAAAAAAAACAACCGCTTAAAGGAGGCAATTACAACATTAATTATTCCACATTTTTAAAGGTCACCCTTACATACTCGTAATATGTAAGACAAATAAGGGTTCTGTTCAATCATCTCATTTACTCGAATGGGAAGTCTATTATTAACAAAAAATCTACACTTTAATTGTAAAAAAAATGTAATAATAAATCTATAATTTTTAGATTTTCATAATTTTTGTTATTCTTAAAATAGTTTTGATAATGTTCTATTACTGATTAAAGAAACATTTATTTCATAGTGATAAGTCTTCCATCTGAGTGTAATGCTGTATTGTTAAAAATTAAACAACATAACATTAAGAAAGAACAAATTCTATTAATAACTTTCCTACTTATAAATCTTGCTAGGCACAGACCATTTCGACAGATAAAGAGTGAAAAGGATATTTACCATATTTGCTACGTTTGGCAAACGAGTTGACAATATCATTCTATTATGTTTTGAGTTGCTTTTAGGTTGATGCAGCTGCCCATCTCCTGTTTTGGTTCCCCTCTGTCAACTCTTACGATACCCAATACACGATAAAGATTTCACTTACGCCGCCACTAAACAGCGTTATTTAAGTGCTAAGAATAATTTTAATTCCAATTAAAATCAAAACAAATTACTATGCAGTATTACTGATCGACTTGTCTGTATGTGTCCTTGAATTGATTACTTTTTCGATGGTTACAGTAACACTACACTAACACTGTCGCACATCATCGCTTCTTCATCATCATCATCGATTTTGTTTGTTCCAATTTACCTAAAATAAAGAGGTATGAACAACTGATTCTCAAAAAAGTTATGTTTGATTAAAACTACTTTTACGGATTTTATCGCGTTTATTTTTACTTTTTATTTTTAATTCTCGATGTTTCGGTCGCTTTCCAGCACCCATGGTCACGGGGGACTGAGATGACTGACGTCCCGATGTCATTGTTAAACCCGGAGAACCTTCAGCTTTTTTAATTATTGTTTATGGTCCGATCTATGCAAAATGAACTGACTATGTCCTGAGGTCTTGCAGTGGTATGCTTGGGTTTAGTTTTAATTTTATTGATTATAGGATCCCAAGTAGGTGGTAGTGCCAAGCCTCCTTCTCTATTGAAATTAGGATGTTTTTTAATTTCAATAGCCTCACGTACCATCCTTGGTAGGAACAGTCTGCAGTTTGCGATCATATCCTAGACGGCCCCAACCATTACATCAGATTTGATAGACCACAAATCCTCGCGAAAGAACACCGATTCCTACCAAGGATGGTACGTGAGGCTATTGAAATTAAAAAACATCCTAATTTCAATAGAGAAGGAGGCTGGGTACTACCACCTACTTCATCATCATCATCATCATCACAGCCCTTCACAAGTCCACTGCTGAACATAGGCCTCCCCCAAGTAATGCCACAAAGCACGGTCCTGAGCCACCTGCATCCATCGACTTCCTGCATATCTTACCAGGTCGTCACTCCATCTAGTGGGGGGTCGCCCTACACTACGCCTACCGGTACGAGGCTGCCACTCGAGAACCTTTCTTCCCCATCGGTTATCGGTTCTTCGAGCTATATGGCCGGCCCATTGCCACTTCAGCTTACTAATCCGTTGGGCTATGTCGGTCAATCTGGTTTTACTGCGGATATCCTCATTTCTGAGTCTATCACGCAGAGAAACTCCGAGCATAGCCCTCTCCATAGCTCGCTGAGCGACCTTGAGCGTCCTCATACGGCCAGCAGTGAAGGACCACGTCTCTGATCCGTAAGTCATCACTGGCAACACGCACTGGTTGTACACTTTAGTTTTCAGAGATTGAGGTATACCTGACGAGAAGATATGTCGTAATTTCCCGAACGCTACCCAGCCGAGTTGAATCCGTCGATTGACCTCTCGGTCGAAGTTGGACTTACCTAGTCGGAATATTTGTCCCAGGTAAACGTACTCGTCAACAACTTCGAGCATAGTGCTCCCAACAACTACCGGCATAGGTGTGACATGGACATTAAACATAATCTTTGTTTTGTCCATGTTCATCTTAAGACCTATCCGTTGGGAGGCACTATTGAGGTCATTGAGCATAGTGCTTAAGTCCTCCAGCGATTCTGCCATAAGGACTATATCGTCGGCAAATCGAAGGTGAGTGATGTACTCGCCATTGATGTTAATACCGTATCCTTTCCAGTCCAGTAGCTTGAAAACGTCTTCCAAAGCAGCGGTGAAGAGTTTCGGGGATATAACGTCACCCTGTCTTACACCTCTCTGCAGTTGGATAGGTTTCGAGCTCTGGTTCTGTACTCGAATAGCCATCGTAGCCCTACTGTACAAACACTTCAGCACTTCGATATACCGACAGTCAACTTGGCACCGCTGAAGGGACTGCAGCACCGCCCAAATTTCGACGGAATCAAAGGCTTTCTCATAGTCCACATACGCCAGGCAAAGTGGCAAATTGTACTCTTCAGTCTTCTGTACAATCTGCCGCAGGGTATGTATGTGGTCTATGGTACTGAAGCCTTTTCGGAAACCGGCTTGTTCGGGAGGCTGGAAGTCGTCGAGTCTGCGTGCGAGACGATTCGTAATGACTCTCGAAAACAGCACGTAGACGCGGCTCAGAAGGGAAATCGGTCTGTAGTTCTTCAAGAGAGCGTTGTCGCCTTTCTTAAAGAACAAGACCACCGCACTTCTGCTCCACGCCTCTGGAGTAGTGCCACCATGGAGGACGGAATTGAAGAGCTTCTGAAGGACTTCAAGTACCGGTGTTCCACCCGCTTTCAGAAGCTCCGCTGTAATTCCATCCTCGCCTGGGGCCCTGCCGTTTTTAAGGTGCTGGAGAGCCATTCTAATCTCGCTTAGACTGACGTCCGGGATATCATCGGAATAGTGTCGGATAAGACTTGCTCTTGGATCGTTACTCACACTTGCGTGTGGCTCCAACGATGATGTGTACAGCTGCCCATAGAACCTCTCAATCTCACTCAAAATCTCAGGTGTCCCGGAAACGATGCTGCCACACTCAGTCTTCAGTCTTGACAGTTGGCTCTTTCTGGCAGACAGATCTCTGGCAAAGACTTTGGAGCCCTGGTTCCGCTCGATCGCTTCTTTAATACGAGCAGTATTAAAGTTGCGTAAGTCTCGCCGCATGCATTTGGAGATCTGTCTGTTCAGTTGCCTGTATGCTGTCAAATCTGTTGACGATTGCAGCCTCATCTCCCGTCTAACAGCCATGAGATTAAGAGTGTGATCGGAGAGTTTTTGTGTTCTTCTGCGGCGGGTCTTGCAGAACTTAGCTCCGACCGCATGGACAGTTTCCACGAGCTTGTCATTCATATCGTCCACTGCATTGCAATCTTGTAGGCACTGAAAGCGGTTGTGTAACTCGAGCTGAAAGTTTTCGGGATTTTGGATCAGAGCACGAGGGGGACGGAGCGTTGACTTCATTAGACGAGACCTCTCCAACTTAACGTTTAGGTTCAGTGTGCCTCTAACCATTCGGTGATCGCTGCCAGTTTTCACCCTTGCGATCACTGAGACATCACTGAACAGTTGGCGTCTGGTCGTCATAATGAAGTCAATCTCATTTTTTGTCGAACCGTCGGGGCTCGACCAGGTCCACTTCCTGTGGGGCCGCTTCTGGAAGAAAGAGTTCATCATAAAGAGTCCCTCTTTCTCCATAAAGTCGGCCAGCTGCTGGCCCCTTCGGTTCCGTTGCCCTACTCCAAATTTCCCTAACTTCAGCTCACCGTTTTCTCTTGTGCCTAGTTTTGCGTTGAAGTCTCCCATCAACACCGTGTAGTGGGTTTTGGAGGAATGTATGGCTTTGGAAATATCCTCATACATTTCCTCCACCTCCTCATCGGAATGTGCCGACGTTGGTGCGTAAACCTGTATGACCTTCAGCGAATACCGTTTGGTGATTCTGAGTATCAGGTACGCGACCCTCGTCGACACACTCTCAATCTGTACAACGTTGTTGACGAGAGACTTGTGGACGATAAATCCAACACCGCCTTGGGACAGATGGTCGCCCTCCCGGTGATAGAACAAGTTGCCGGATTCGAGAATCACCGTGTCCTCCCCCTCTCTTCGGACCTCGGATAATCCTATAATATTCCAGCGCAACTCGTCTATCTCTTCTTCCAGCTCCAGGATCTTCTCGTCAGTCCTCAGTGTGCGTGCGTTAAATGTTGCCAGGTCGAGTCGTCGTAGGTGGCAACCGAACCTCCACCGGAGATTCTTAGCACCCCCTACCCCTACCCTACCACCACCACCCTACCACCTACTTGGGATCCTATAATCAATAAAATTAAAACTAAACCCAAGCATACCACTGCAAGACTTCAGGACATAGTCAGTTCATTTTGCATAGATCGGACCATAAACAATAATTAAAAAAAGCTGAAGGTTCTCCGGGTTTAACAATGACATCGGGACGTCAGTCATCTCAGTCCCCCGTGACCATGGGTGCTGGAAAGCGCCCGAAACGTCGGGAATTAAAAATAAAAAGTAAAAATAAACGCGATAAAATCCGTAAAAGTAGTTTTAATCATGTGCAATGTTCGCGTAAATATAAGAAATCATTAAGTTATGTTTGTTTATGTCACAGGTTACAAACTAAATTATAAATAGATGTTTTCAATGTATTTTGTTTAACAGTATATATAGATCGTCATTACAGCCCTTCACAAATCTACTGCTGAACATAGGCCTTCCCCAAGGAATGCCACAAAGCACAGCCCTGAGCCACCTGCATCCATCAAATTCCTGCGTGTCTTACCAGGTCGTAACTCCATCTAGCGGGGGTCGCCCTACACTCCATCTACCGGTACGAGGCTGCTAGTCGAAAACAATTTTTCCTCATCGGTTATCAATTCATTGAACTATATGACCGGCCCATTGCCACTTCAGCTTATTTATCACTTAGGCTATATCTGTCATTTTGGTTCTAGTGCGAAAATCTTTATTTCTAAGTAAATTGCTAAGAAACTCCGAGCATAGTCCTCTCCATGGCTCGTTGAGCACGACTTTGTGCTTCCTCATACAGCCAGCAGTGAAGTACCACGTCTCAGATCCATAAGTCATCAGTGGCAACACGTACTGGTTGTATTATCTCGTTTTCAGGTTAAGAGGTGTACCTGAAGCGAAGATGTGTCGTTATTTCCTGAACGCTGCCCAGCCGAGTTGAATTCATCGATTGATCTCTCTGTCGAAGTCGTACTTACCTAGTCAGTCTATTTGTCCCAGGTAAACATACTCGTCAACAACTTCGAGCTTAGTGCTCCCAACAACTACCGGCATAGGTGTGACAGGGACATTTAACATGTTCTTTGTTTTTTTTCCATGTTCCTCTTAAGAATTATACATTGGGATACTTTATTAAGGTCATTGAGTATAGTGCTTCAGTTCTCCAATGATTCTGCCAGTACCACTTCTAATAAGTCATCACTGGCAACACGCACTGGTTGTATTATCTCGTTTTCAGGTTTAGAGGTGTACCTGAAACGAAGATGTGTCGTTATTTCCTGAATGCTGCCCAGCCAAGATGAATTTATCAATTAATCCCTCTGTCGAAGTCGTACTTACCAGTCAGTCTATTTGTCCCAGGTAAACATAGTCATCAACAACTTCGAGCTTAGTTCTCCCAAAAACTACCGGCATAGATGTGACAGCGACGTTTAACATGTTCTTTGTTTTTTCCATGTTCCTCGTAAGACATATCCATTGGGAGTGCTTAGGTTCTCCAACGATTCTGCCATGAAGAATATATCGACGGAAAATTGAAAGTGAGTGATGTACATGTCACATATTAATACCGTATCCTTCCCAGTCGAGCTTGATAGCGTCAAAATTACCATCCCTATTTTTTATTTTTGTAAATAAAAATAGAATAAAAATTATTTTTATGTTCTATTATTTAGATCTAGACAATGTCGCCTCTAAGATACGTAACTTAATTTCGTATACGAACTAGAGATCCGTAAATTAAGGACGGACAGACGGACAAACAGTGACCTTAATAGAGCTCAACTTTATCCTTCGATGCCGAACCCTTAAGAGAACACTCTTTATTTTCATTATATCATAAACGGTTTATAAACGATTTGTCAAAATATATTTGATTATATAAAATGATCACATCTCGTAAATTTATTCAATGGTTTGCTTGCGTATGAAAAATACCATGGATACAGATAAGTCTTACAAGAGATACATATGTATATGGAACTTATAGCAAATGAGTAAAGAAACGGCAGCGTACGTAACGGTTTCTTTACTCATGTGTGCTTAAAGTGAAGCGAAGCATGCTTTTGTTCCATTCCAGAAAAGAAATATTAGTAACACAAATCCAGGTGGCAATATTTATACCATGTTGCTTGTGTTAGAAGAATTGTAAATTTCAGTGCAAGTTTTAACTTAAAAAAATTATTATTTGTTTAGGTATAAGGGGTGAATTTGGGGTATTTTTAGAACAAAAGAAAGTGAAAGTATACAACATGAATTTTTCAGATAGATCTGTTTTCTTTTCTACTTTGTCACAGAACTTCGCAAGAACATTCCAGGTAGTATTTTTTAAGATATTCTAAAGTATCAAAAATATTTTAAAAGACAGTTTTGTTATTTTGAAATATTTTTTTAAATTTGTCAATTTTATTCGTTTATTCACTTAAACTCTGCTGTATCACACTTCTTAGGTGTTTAAACAAAAGCAGAAGTTAAACCTTGTGGTCGCCTTGATGTTACCTCCGTATACCAGTTAGCGTTCCAACGGTGAAAACAGAATAGGTAATACAAATGATGTTTTCGAAAATCTTTTTACATTGAATTATTTGTCATGTTTAATTAAATAATATAAAAGATTAGTCTACATTGGGAGGATGGATTTAAAGTTACGTATATTTCATTTTTATTCTTCAACATCCCATATAAGTTCACTTCATCATCATCATCAATACAGGCTTTCACAAGTTCACTACTGAACATAGGCATCCCCCAAGGATTGCACCAGACACGGTTCTTAGCCACCTGCATCTATCGACTTCCTGCATGTCTTACCAGGTCATCACTCCATCTAGTGGGAGCTGTCCCACACTACGTCTACCGTGACCGCTTTAGAAACTTCCTAGCTCATTCTCTGCTCTCGTTGTTGGTTCTTCGAGTTATATGAACGGCCCGTTGCCACTTCAGCGTACTAATCCGTTGTATAAGTTAACTTACGGCCATGGAATTCTCTTATTTTAGAAACGTTTGTTATAACCGTATCTAATGTATCTGCGGAAGCAGTGGCGTAGCGTGGGTTGTCACCACCCCGGGCCACCCAGAAATTCACCTCCCCCCCCACAGCTACGGGAAGAAATGGCGAAACCCACAAGAAGTTTATCTTTTATAATATCAGCATGTATATTAGGCATGAAAATTAAAATAATATGTACCTCATTACCATAATTCCGCAGGTCTACATTCAGCAATCAACTGTTTCTTCTGTACTTATTCAACGTAAATCTTTTTAACATGGATGACGGGCATCTCTTTGCTATGAATTTATGTCTACTTAATATATATAGACTCACAAATATTTATCTGGTTGATATAGTGGGGCCCCTCACTAGATGGAGTGAGGGCCTCATAAAGCATGGGGAAGTCCATGGATACAGTGGTTTTAGGACTGTGCTTCGTGGGGCCTTGGAGGGGCCTATGTTTAGCAGTGGACTTGTGATGGGCAGCTATATTAATGATGATGATGTAATATTTACTTTTATAATATTGATAAATATTTAAAACCTATTTCTAAGATCCCGTATCAGGGCTTCTCCTTGGTAAAGTCTTATAAATTTAGTGGATTGGAGTAACAAATCCACTAAATTTATTTATTTATTATACTTAAATTTTACTGATCAAGCGCATGTAAATATCGATATGACGACAATGTAAATATCGATATGAATACACACGGGCATTTTTTTGACTCGTGCTGAAAAACTAACATCAAGTGGAGAACATGATCGTACTCGTGCCTATTCGTCTATACTCGGCGCGTATCTACACGTTGCATTATAGTAGTCAGTTACGTGCTTATAGTTATATTCATAAAAGCACATCTTTTTATTACGCTACCCAATCGGTGAAAGAAATTTTTCCTGAAGCCTTGTCAATTTGATATTTTCAATATTTGTTGTCATATTGCCCTTTCATAATGGGCTTTTTCGAATTGTACGAACGTTGTGAATAACCTTGTTCTAATGTATGTGAACACCAATCTATATAATCCGGTATTGTATAAAATACAGGGGTATTATAAAGAATACTTAAAAAAATTCAGGCAATTTATAAAATATTATTCACTAGCTGTTACCCGCGGCATCGCCCGCATGGTCACTGGGAAATGAACTATCCATTGCTTTTTGAATTGAAAGAAAACTGAGTTTTATAGATTTGTCAGAGACGCAGCCATTTAAAGGAAACTGAGCAAAATTGATTCGTAAGCCTATTTAAATGTTTTGAAACGCAGCATATAGGAAAGCATGAAGATAGCCTGTTTATTCCAAATGGAAATGGGATATTTTTTAATTAAAGGAAACTGAGCATAATTATCCGTCAGGGATGCAGACTTTTAAAAAGAAACTGAGCTAAATTGATTCGTCAGAGATACAGTTTCCTGAGTTGAAAGGAAACTCAACCAAATAAAAGATCCGTCAGAGATGCAGCCTTTCGAAAGAGTGAGTTAAAAGGAAACTGAGCTTAATAGGTCCGTCAGAGGTGTAGCATTTCAAAATGAAAATAAGCTGAGCTAAATAGGAAATTTTGAATTGAAAGGGAAGATCTGTGGGAATTCTGATTAATTGATTGTGGGAATTCTGAAAAAAAAAACTAACTGAACACTATTTTAAGAAGCTACTGTACACAATGTTATATGTTTTCTCCATTCGGGGAAAGAATGTGGAAATTCTGGGCATTTGACACACGCGAACATGCTACATACAGCTGACCATGAGAGATGCACGGTTTTTCTAAGTTAACCCCCGCTACTTGTAACGTTTGCCCTTTCCGCTTTATTAATTGTCATTGCAAAACTCAGCTTAATAGCGAACTGCAACCTTTTGAATTGTAAAGGAAGATCTGTGGGAATTACAGGGATCCGTGGTATAATAACATTTTCACCTTTTCCTACGCCTGTCAAAATTGTAGCACCGATTATGTTATGTCCAAGATGTGTCACACGCGGCCTTGTCCCGTTACATAACCGAGGAGCATCCAAATTTCGAATTAGCATGCTGGGACTGGGACGCTTAATTTTAATTGAAGCTTATGTGAGGGCACACCTGACAACTCTAGAGAATTTAGAAACTCTGCGGGATATGAAGTGCTCTGTTCTGTGTCCATAACTGTGTCTACTGACAAATACTCTGTTATTTTTCCTGCTACTTCGCTTAATATATCTGAATTTATTTTGTTAACGCTCTCATTTTTTGGTGCAAGTATCGCCCTTTGACATAACCATTTGTGTTCATGCATGTTGTTCGTTAAATCTATATAAACGCTCGCAATTAATTCGGAATGACTCTGTACTAAATTACAAAAATCTCTCGTCAATTTAACGCAGCTCTCAGCATCCGTTTCCAACCGCCCATCGCCAATTTTTAATAGTGTGTCAGCATAGTTTCCGGCATTGATATAATTATACAAATGCAATCTCATATTCGTAGTTAAACTGAATTTTGTCACCTTGTTACATAAAATAGACGACTTGAGGCATGCTTTAATTTCATCTGCAGGTGTGCCCTTTTGAATGACAGGTAAAGTTTGACGAAAGTCGCCAGCCAGTAAAACCAACAATTCTCCTATTACATCGGTACTGCTGCGCAAATCTTGGAGCGTTCGATTTAGTGCTTCTACAACTTTTTATGCGATATTGTACTTTCTTCCCAGACTAAAAGTTTGCATTGTCGTAACATTATACCTCGTGCACTATTTTTGCTAAAGTTGCAGATCGTCGATTCTTCCTGGGCTAGATTTAGAGGGAGTTTTAAAACAGAATGTGTAGTGCGGCCCCCGCTTAGCAGCGTGGCGGCTATAGAAAAGGAAGCTACGGCCACAGCAATGTTTTTACCTTTCCGTACTACACAAAACAAAAATGTCTTCCCAGTTCCTCCAGGGGCATCAAAAAAAATGCAATTTCCAGATTTAATTTGTCCTAATACTTTGTCAAAAGCTTATTTTTGTTCGGAAAGCAAGCGGGTTACAAATTTGGCTACTTGCTACTGTAAAGCTAGTATATCGTAGTTTGTTTTACGTATAATTTCATCATTTAGTTCATTTTCGGTTGTTCGCTGAGGGTTTATTATTCCAAAGTCGCTTAATTTTTTGCCAACCATTGCCATTACTTTATCTTCAATTTTTCCATGTGCTTCATTATAAATGTGTTCATTGTATGACATGTTCGCGTGTGTCTGCTGTAACCTTCGCAAAATATCTTCCGCCATGTACTCTTTATATTTGTCCCACAATTCATGTGCATTAGATAGCCCGCAAGATGAATGCATAAAGATCCCTAATTTTGGCTGGTGAGTGGCACTTCACAGCTTCCTCCATGGTTTCATCCCAATGATTATCGATTTCTAAAAGATGCAGAGCTTCACATGCTTCTCTATAAGTTGCGCAATCCTGACCGTTGACAGTTTTAAGATCCTTATATCCTGTAGGACCCCGAACATGGTGCATCAGCAATCGTAAACAGAAACATTCAAAATTAGTTACATGGACGATATACACACGACCAAGGGCATCTGATGACTTTACACAACGCGCCTTGAATACGGCGTTTCTACTCCTTCCTAGATGTGTTCCAAGTACAATAGCTAAGGACTTCAGAATATAACAACGTTTTATCAAAGGGGTCGGTTTGACAAAGTTGAAATAAGGCTGTTAGTGTAAGTGTCGGTGATGCAATTCTTTCTTGGAAATTTCTTTTCGGTGAAATATACACGCTCTCCATTTTCTAAATGCAAAGCAAGGTGAGTAACTATTGGGTGCCTTTCGTGTAAAGGAAGCCAAGGAGACGCCACGCTGCCTCGTTACTGCTGACATAATGCCCTGCTTGAAAGGTCTGTACTTCATTAACGGGATTTGCCTCACCTTCACTCCTGAGATTAAATATTGCTTGGTCGCTTCCTTTATTTATGTACTTATAGATATACTTGATTGCGCGGACAGAGCTACATGCTTCTACGTTAATGTGGGTATTAAACATATTACATAGAATGGGCGAATACGGGACAATCCAGCTGTTATCTAAGGTTTCGATTGCTCCAGAGCGAGATTTGATTGTAACTTTCCTGCCACAATCTTCGGGAGCTCTGTGTCTGTATAAAGGGTAACAATTGTCATTGTGCACTGTTTCTTTTAATAGCTATTTAGGGAATTTCTTTGTACATTTTCCTTCTTTCATACATGGCGATATTGAATTTCGTGCTCCACGTGATGAGGGCAGAATTACATTTTACCTAAATCTCTGTTGTTTACATTGGCGTCGCTAGAAACTGCATCTTGTAAATGTATATAATTCTCAACGCGCAGCTTCCTTTATTTAAAGATATATAACGTAGACGTTCACTTCCTACCTTCACATACATGTCTACCAAAAATTGATGAAATAATAGTCTACACCAGGCTAACAGGTTAAAGTCATTTTCTCACAATATCATGTGATACGCATAAAAATCCATAAATTATAAATAATATTATAATATAATAAATTTTTTGTTCGGAGTAGGCTCCTTTGTGACCGGGTTAATGAGTGGAATTTGAAAATGATAACCCTCTTGTCCTTTGCAATAAATCAATGGGTGTTGCAGAGCGTCATAAAACTTGTGTGTATCGGCTACCCGTTGCAACGTATCATCACGTGCTCGCAAGACAATGTCTCGTGAAGAAAATTGATCAACACTAATTACGGCTGCTATTTCGTTTATCAAAGGTGCATTGTAGCGCCTTTCATGCTCTCCTCGAGGGGTCAGATCTGCATGAATGAAGACTTTATAATCCTCTTCAAGTAGATTTTTTAAAGAAGTTTTAATTTTTTTGACTAAAATGTTACGTTCATGCAAGAATCTTTGAATTTTGAACACTGTGTCTCTCTAAACTCCCTGGATAAATTGGCAGCGACGGTCTACCTCAATTTCTTCGTCACCCATAACTTGTAAAAATTTATGCTTTTCGATTTTAGCTGAAAAAAGTGAACCTATTCTATGATTAATTTGCCCTTGCACCGTAAATGTAGGCAAAAATCCCGGCATTATTATTTCCCGGTCAACTCTGAAGGACGTCATTTGAAAGCATGAGTTATATATCCGGATTCTGTTTATAAAACTCCGTGACTCATTAGCATCATATAAAAAGAGAGTTTCTAAAGGTTCTTCTGGTTCCCCAAGTAACGGAAGAGACACTTTGCCATTGGAACAGCACATGCCTGCGGTCTCATCTTCCTATTTAAAAGCGCTGCAAAATCGACATGCCTGGTCCATCAGTCCGATAACAACTAACCTGTGATTTTTATAATCAATCAACGGATCATAATTGAATGCTGCGTCATTAAAAACCGACCAATTTTTTATTTGAAAATTTTGTCGACGTTCAGCTTGGAGCTGTGTATTTGCATCTCTTCGCGCCTGTGTCTGTTCTGGTATTTCAGATGCCCTTATAGTAGATTGACATTCAGCTTGCTCAATGAGTCTGTGTTGAGTTTCATCAGGTGTTTCCGCAGCCCATAAGGCGGCCTGTTGTTCTGCTTGCTCGAATAGCCTTTGCTGACTTTGAGCAGGTGTTTCAGTAGCTCTTAAAGTAGATTGACGCTCTGCCTGTTAAAGACGCCTTTGCTGACTTTGGTTAGGTGTTTCAGTAGCTCGTAAAGTAGCTTCACCTTTCCTTTCAACCCTTCGCTGACTTTGAGAAGGTGTTTCAGAAGCTCTTAACATAGCTTGACTCTCTGCCTGTTGAAGACGTCTTTCCTGAATTTGAGAAGGTGTTTTGGAAGCTCTTAAAGCAGCCTGACGCTTCGTCTGTTCAAGACGCCTTTGCTGACGTTAAGAAGGTGTCTCAGATGCTCTAAAAGCAGCCTGACGCTCTGCTTGTTCTTGCCTTCTCAGTTCAGCATCTTCTAGAGATTCTAGCGATCGAGCTAATATTTTCACTTGTCTTTCAGAAGATATTCTTGAAAGGCTGGACTTACGTTTGCGAGGCATTATGAAGTAACAAAAAACCTATTTGTAAAAAAAACGTTAAAATACCTAAAAGGAATTAAATTTCCTCTTAAATATTTTTTTATAAGCAAATCCAAAATATCTAAAAGAAATAAATATTCCTTTTAAATATTTTTTAAAATCAAAACAACAAAATCAATTCAAGACACAACACGAATCCGAAAACGATAGCCAAAAAAAATCTTGTCAACTTAAACCAAATCACAAAAAAAAATCGCAGAAAACCGAAATACGAAAGCAGTAGTTAATATAAATATAACCAACGAAAACAGAAGTAAGTGTATAGGTACCGTATACACTATCTTTACTATTAATATTCCTTTAAAATATTGTTAAACAACCTAAAACAACGAAAACCAATTTACGATTCTAAATAAACAAAATCCAAAATCACCAACCAAACCAAATCTACCCAATCAACAAAACCTATCCAATAAATACACAAATCCGCAAATGAAAGCCAATATAAATCCATTCAACCTTAACCAAATCACAAAGCAAATAACAAACAACTGAAATCGAAAGCAGGTAGTCGAATAAGCTACGAAATAGAATCAATTGAAGGGTATAGTTACCGTATGCACTATAAGTTGACGCGCGGCTCAAAGGCGGGAGTTAAGTACATGTCAGGAAACACTTCGTTACCGCGTTTTAAAAACCTAGCAACGACATCTAGCGGAATAAATTTAAACTATATACGTATGTTAATAAGAACTCTCAAAAAATATTTTTCTTATAATTTTGCATAATTTTTCTTATTGTAATACCGATTCATTCATAACCAAATATAAGAACTGTATTCATTTCCGTTCAATAAATATTACTTAGGCTTATTAATAAGGTTTACTAAGAACTGTTCTACCACAGTTAAGTAATAGTTAAGGGTGAAAGCGTGACAGGTGGTGATAGTATTTCTGCTCCATACTTATAATCACGCCTGTAACCCTTGCGGGGTAGGCAGAGCATCAACGGATTACTTAATATCGTCTGCGAGGTTATCGCCTATTCTGTGAATTACAATGCACCAAAACGTTTGAAGAAAATCAGCTGGTGAATTTTATGTTTTTTATCGCTCTCTTCCCGATCCTTCGTGGAAAAATACAGATCCATACATTTTTTATCTTAATTTTGGTAAAAAGACATAATAATCCAGATATTCTGACCATCTATGTTCGTCCATCATACCGTCGTCCGTCTTATAGGATCACGGTGGCGCCACCTAGCTGAATTTAATTTTGCAACATATTCAATTTTCCCACGGGAATGATTTGTTTTTCCGCTGAAAAAAGCCTATGTCACTCTACAGCCACCGAACTATCCCCATACCAAAATTCATGCCATGCCGACGCTCTGTTGCGACGTGAAAGAAGGACAAACTTGTGCAACATATTCGATTTTCCCACGGGAATGAGATGCTTTTCCGCGGAAATAAGTAACCTATGTCACTCTACAGCCACCGAACTATCCCCATACAAAAAATCAAGCCATGCCGACGCTCTGTTGCACCGTGAAAGAAGGACAAACAAACAAACAAACAAACACACTTTCGCATTTATAATATTAGTATGGATTTCATATATTACCTAAGCATTCTATACAACACCGAGTGATTAATGAGAGTGCGGCTTACGGTTTCGCTGAAGATACTTATTTATGAAAGTGACCTCTGTGAAGACATAACTAAATATAACCTAACCTACCTTTTTTTACAGCCCAGAAATATTTGAGCACCCAGAAATACTTGCAATTGAATTAGGTTATAAAGCTGTAGAAGGAGCGAAGCCCAGCGCAGCTCTGAGCCTGATCACAGATTAAATAACAGCGTAGCCTGATTGACATTTAATTAAACTACTGTTTGTAATTCCTTTATAACCATTACGAGTATAAAAATTTTTGGTCAAATTTGAATGTAATTCTTAGCTAACTCAATTTTAAGTTAAGAAAATATGTTTTATTGGTTTACATTTTATATTTTACCTGATCTTCTCATGGCGTTCAATATACTCTTTAGGTAATGCATATAATACCTAGGAAAAGTATGTAATGGAAAATGTACACAAGTGAGGCGCTCAATAGGATTCGTCGAGGAACTTTGATTTATGACTTTCGAGGTACACCTGACAACGTACTTATTTCCTTTAGGTATATTATTCTCTCCTCGTAAATATTTTAAGCTAAGTTTAAAATGTAGTGATGCTTTAAGTTGAACGGTCACTACGTTTATGTGTTCAGTGATTTTTATTATAAAAGAATACAGGACCATTTTACAATCACTAAAGACCAAAACCTATAGATAATACGTATTTTAACATGATAGACAAAGAAAAACGAGTCAGGGGATGGGCAGCAGCGTTTCTTAATAATGACCAAAAATTAAAATATTCCGGTTGCCAACCCTCTTGCCAAGCTTGGCTACTATGGCCACCTCATAATTCGGATTTTTTCTATAGTTAATGGTAAACATTATGAATAAATGCTTTTAAGTTTAGAGTGTGTTTAGTAGATTAGCTTTCATTAAGCCAACGGGCCTAATTATCGAGAATGTTATTCGCTTTTTACAACAGACCTTTATAAAGATGTGTATCGTATATTAGTTTTATGAAAAGCTAACTTTTAAGTATTTTGTTTTACTATTAAAAAGCATACATATCGCTTAATCATTGACAGAAGCAATGTATATATCGTTTGCTTCGTAGTGCAAACCCGATGCAAACTTAACTAGATGATAATGGATCTTATACTTAATAGGAAACGTTATAAGAAAGTTATGTTGTGTATGCGTACGTGTGCCTGGGAACTTCTGCGTAGGTAGAGGGCCTTTGCATACATGCATTAATTAGACTGAAGTTGAAACAGAGATCATAATTAATGTGGGTAAATCGCAAAGAACGTTTCCATACAGTAAGCTTAAAAGTAATTGTCCATTCGTATGCCTTAAAAACAAACTTTACTATGCGTACTACAACCAGTGAACAACTGCAACTGACTTCAAACTAAACCTCAAGTCTTGAATGTATACATATACTCTGTTTAGTCTCTCCTATTATCCTTCTCTTTCGGCCCGTATATATCTACCCTCTGGGCACCACTCTCTCGCGTCTTTTTCGACGTAAAGAAAATACACTTAAATCATCACGCTAATAGGCGGAATACGATCGCAGTGTCAGACATCTTGCATCTTTGACGCTAATGCCTTTTTCTGATATGGATATTTTACGTCTAATGTAGAGAAGATGTTTACATCACTGTCTGTCGAAAGTCACAAAATTTCTGCCGTTTTTCACAATAGACTCTTACGACACCAACGGGATGAAATGAGGTGTTTGATACTCTCACAAGGTTATCCTGTCTAGGAAGTTTTATTATTTCAATTGCAATGAAATTCTAAGCTGCAAACATTTATTATATTATTTATATACATTTATCATACATTTATAATAATCACTTCGATTTCCACTAATTAGAAAAAGTTCTGTATAAAGTACTCAAGAAATATAGTCAACGTGGCTTAAAAGATGAGTTCAAAAAGGCAACCAGGAGTCAATCTACGCGGACACCAAGACAATTTTTAATTGCAATATTGATGATGATAATGCTTTATGGTGCTGGTCTTCTTTCTCATCACTGCTACACGCAACCAATCCTCCATTTCCTCTTGTTCTTTTCCTTATTCTTCTTTTCTTCATACTTCTTCATTGCCGTTCAATTATCGTTCGTATCCAACATCCAATGAACGACCTCTTCCAGCCTGTGAGGCATCATCTTCTTGCTACACCAGCGTAGCCGCGTTCAGACCAACGCAGTCGCGTTTGAGACCAGCGATGACAGACAAAGAAGGTGTGCAAGAAGGTGCTCCGTGGAGTCAACTACGCCCGGATAGGACACGCAATCAGCAACGTTTCGGATTTCCATACCATGTAATTACAGCTTGCTTATCAAACCCTAGCGCAGCTAACAACTATTGTCACGCCAAAACGTAAATATATCGTATCAAAATTGGCCTTATGAGGAAGGTCAAAGTTGCTCAGCGACCTATGTAGAAGGCTATGCTCAGAATTTGTCTACGTGATAGATCTAAAAAAGATATAAATTCTCAATAAAACTAGGGTAGCTGACATAGAGCAAAGGATCAGTAAGCAAAAGTACCAAGGTTTTTTTAGTGGTAGGCTCGTACCGGTAAGCGAAATTTTTAGGCGGCCCCATACTAAATGTAGTGACGATCTGGTAAAAGATGTAGGAAATCGACAAATGTCAATAAATACCTGGCTTAGGAGCGTGTTTTGTGGCATTTATTGGGAGAAACTTATGCCTGTTAGTGAGGTCTGAATTCATTTCAGCGGTGGACTTGTGATGATAGGCTGTAATTATGATTGTGATGTGTCGTTGTGGAGGCTCAATACATACAATCACCACATTCAGATCTGTAGAAAAAATTAGTGGGCCATAAAAACACTTGTTTCATATATGATTCTAACCTACAACTACGCAGTCAAACCTAGATATTATACGTTGGTGGGACAACTAGGTTGTCCTTTAAAATCTGTAGCGAAGGAATAAACAAAGGTGGGGTCACAAGTTTCTGGGTTGGAATCTGGAACGAATCACCACAAAATAGTTGAGTTAATGGTGGACTGTATATCTGAGTGGTTCATTATAAACCAAACAAAATGGCGGACGCAGCACGTGCGGTCTTTGGACAAATATACTTGTTACAGTTTAATTTACTCCATAAGCCGGCACGACGGAAAACATGAACTGCTAAGGAAAAAGATCAATAATAAAAACAGCTCAAGATTTAAAGAAACGGGCACTTACCGGCGTTGGATCTGCGAGCGGCCTTACTAAGGCCTCGAGGCTGGTAGAACTACGTTGCAACTATTTCTTATATTTACGCGAACACTATACATTGATTAAAACTACTTTTACGGATGATTTCTTATATTTACGCGCACTACACATTGAATAATACTAGTTTTTACGGAATTTATCGCGTATTTATTAATTTTTTAAATACCCGACGTTTCGAACGCTTTCCAGCACTCATGGCCACGGGCGGGACTGAGATGTTCAACGTCCAGATGTCATAGTTAACCGCGGTTACCATAGATTAAAATTTAACTTTTGGTCCGATCTATGCAGAATGAACTTATGGTATCTTGAAGTCTTGCAGTTGTATGCTTGGGTTTGGATTTAATTTTATTTATTATAGGATCCCAAGCAGATGGTAGCACCCAGCCAACTTCTCTATTGAAATTAGAATGTTTTTTGATTTCAATAGCCTCGCGAATCATCCTTGGAAGGAATCGGTGTTCTTTCGCGAGGATCTGTGGTCTATCAAATCTGATGTAGTGACGGGGGCGATCCTGTACGTGTTCGCAAACTGCAGACTTCCCGGAGCGTCGATTCTTCACATCAGCTATATGTTCTTTAACGCGGGTTTTTATTGATCTTTTAGTTTGTCCTATGTAGGAGAGACCATATTCACAATCAAGCTTGTACACTCCTGCATCTTGCAGAGGGACATTACACTTGACCGATGGTAAAAACTGACCAATCTTCTTCAGCGGCTTGAAGTATGTTTTGATGGAAGCGCGCTTCAAGATGTAGCCAATCTTGTCAGTGACTCCTCTAACATATGGCAGTACAGCAGGTACACGCTCGACTGTGGCCGGCTTCACTCGTTCACTGTGACGTAGGTGCGGGACTCGAAGCTTGTTGTCATGCAATACTTGCTTGACATGGTGGAGCTCTGCAGCCAGGTGTTTACTGTCACAGATCCCTCGTGCTCTCTGAAACAAAGATTTACCCACGGTAGCTAACTGTGAAGGATGGTGGTGAGAATCACCGTTTAAATATCTATCTGTATGGGTCTTTTTTCTATACACAGTATGGCTCAAGGTGTTATCAGGATTCCGAATTACTAACACATCTAGAAAAGCTAAGGAATTGTTTGCCTCTAACTCCATTGTGAACTGAATTTTAGAATTTATAGAGTTAAGATGGTCTAAAAATGCAGTGACTTTATCTAAAGGTAGAATTGTGAAAGTGTCGTCTACGTACCGTTTGTAGAACCTTGGATTTATGGGAGAACTAAGCAGGGCTTTCTCCTCAAAGTCTTCCATGAATATGACGGCGACAATGGGAGATACAGGTGAGCCCATCGCCGGACCATCTACTTGCTTGTAGAACTCCTCCTTCCACAATAGGTAGCCAGATGTAAGGCAGTGTCTGAGTAATACTGCATATTCTACGGGCATGTTGTTTTCTTCCAGCCTTCTAGTTACAATTGAGATGCAGTCTTCAACAGGTAAGCATGTAAACAATGACTGGATATCAAAACTGACATAGTTTCATTGTCTGCCAGATGTAGGTCTTTAATCTCGCTGACAAAATGGTAGGAATCCTTTATGTGTGCTCTTGTATGTCCCCTGAGTGGTGAGAGTATTTTCGCTAAGTGTTGAGCCAATCTGTAAGTTGGTGAATCGATCTGGCTCACTATGGGACGTAATGGAGCATTTGGCTTGTGTATTTTTGGTAACCCATACAATTTTGGTGATTTGGCGCACGTAGGTATTATCCATTTTACGTCCAGATTTAATTTTTTCGGAGTGTTTCTTTATAAGGTCACTAGTTGTTTTTAGTGTGCTATTTGTTGGGTCGTTTTTAACCTTTTTTATAAGTACTTACATCCGACAAAAGTTCTTGTATTTTAGAATTATAATCTGAGGTATCCATGACTACCGTGGCGTTTCCCTTATCTGCGCGGAGAATCGTAAGTTCGTGTTTATTGCGTAGGTTCTTTAACGCTATAAATTCGTCTTTGGGAAGATTCGGTTCAGGCACTGAACATCGACGTAACATAGACGTGATGTCTTGACGTATCGCCTCCAAATCTTCTTTCCGCATATTGTTTTTAAATAAACAGTCCTCGACACTACAGATGATTTCTTCGTACGGTAATTTGCGGGGTGTAATTGCAAAGTTGAGGCCTTTGGATAAAACCCTAATTGTTGTATCATCCAGTGTTTGTTTTGACAGATTATAGAGCGCGATTAATCTATGATCTGTGTTTGTCAATGGTTGCTTTCGGTTCTGGCATTGATTCAGATGTTTGACATTTGACTTGTTCGTTAATTTTTGATATTTTTCTATATGTTTGTTTTTGCATTCATTTTATTTACTAATATCGCGTTTATTTAATGT